>OY796657.1:57271236-57623042 GCA_963680705.1 Rhagium mordax | reverse complement strand
ATTCTCAGGCCAATGTTAGGTTAGGTTGGGGAAGGCGCGCGCGTCTTCCCCAACCTAACCTAACATTGACCTGAGAATTCCCTTTTCCTTGAGTAAAACCTAACCTAACCTAACCTAACATTGGCCTGAGAATTTAACCTAACCTAACCTAACATTGACCTGAAAATTTCCTTGTAAATAAGGGTATATAAGGGTAAATAACGATTAATTAGGGGTAATTAATATGATATTAAGGGTAAATAAGGGTATATATATAAGGGTATATAAGGGTAATTAAGGGTATAGTCAGGTACGGTTTAAGGATACATGTTGATAAATTCGGTACTGCTGAAGGATAAATAAGGGTATCTGATAGTTATGAATCAGTTGAAGCTAGTTGATGAACATGCATTCATGTGATATTTGCCGTGAAACGTTCTCTTGGCTTAGTGGATTAAGCAGACATAATAATAACGTTCATAAAAATCGTTCTTTCCAATGCGATTCTTGTAATAAAACGTTTAAACGAAAAGACAACTTAAAGGAGCATATACGAAGGTTACATAGCAAGACCCCTTCCAATAACATGCAGGAAACCGCAAGAAATGATTTAGATTTATTTAGAAATGAAAATATACCTCCACTAATAGAATCAGAACAAAGTAAACCATTCGCAAGTTGTTCCGAGTTTGATGAAATATTACTGCGAGGTTCAGATATTGACCCCAATGATTTAGTTAAAATGATAAGAATTAGTAAACGTCTAGACCTTAACTATCAGGTGTATATAAACATATTGCAAGATATGGGTGTAATTGCACCGATCGACAGCTGATATGAATTAAATTTCACCTTCATAACTGGAATCATCATGGAAGAAAAACGTAGACTATCAGATGATAACAAACAATCAACACTTGTAAAACTTAAATAAAATCTTAAAAACTTGAATTTATAAACATTAATGGACTTGTGATGTCTACTATGAATATATTACATAGCTTAGACTTTGCTGGTTTCTACAATAATTTCTTGAATATTACTAATAACATACTATGTGAAAGTGATTATGATCTTTGTTCAGAAAATGTAATGTTTTACTTATGTGACTTGTTCCCATCCTCTTCTATCCAAATACAGTTTGTTGTACTGATTGCTCAGTTACTTTTGATAAATGTATTATATGTAGACAAAATATCACTTCTTTCTTGAAAATATTTATATCATAAAAAATATGTATAATTTTTCTATTATACCACCACTGATACTTATGAGTTTTATTTACCTTATAAGAAAAACACAGACATAGGTTATATAATATTTTATTACAAGAAATACAATAATAATAATATTAATCCTATTTTACATACATGTTTGGTAACTATTAAATTATTCTATAATTGAGTAGTTACCCCAAGGTAACGTGTCGGTAGAGTCATTTAAAAGATAACGCTTATCATCATATGGACTTAGAGCAATTTTAGTTTGCTCCACCGAGTAAACGTTATGTAGATGAGATTGTATAGTTCGCTGTGTTCTAAAGTTGAATGTTTCGTTGTTCTGGGGTATACTTAGTCTTTTATTTTAACTGTATGGAATTTTCTTACAATTTCATCACTGAGAACTGCGATTTCTTCAGAGTTCAACTGGTATATCTATTCACTTGAAAATAACTGTTACCACCCCTCATCCATCTATTATATTTATGCGAGTATTCTTAGTCCTTTTTACCATAGCTAAAATGATATAAAAAACTTAATAATTTTAAAAATAAATATTGAAAAAATTTTTACTTACATTTTAGAGATTTTCAATAAATCTAAAATTCATTCCTGCTGATGGGTTATCAGCTTCTTTTAAACCTTCAACTATCAAACTGTATTTGCATCCGGTAAATTGATGTAAATTATTCTTCATTAGAGGAAACATACGTTTAGGTAAAAACAGCTTTTTCTTTTCAAGTTCCAATAGAACAGCATTTCCAAATCTAGTCTTAACAGCTTGTGCATCATATATAGGTTGCAGAATATTAATGGGTAACTCATGTAATTTGATTAACTGCTTGCGCTGTAAAAGAGCTTCCTTGTTTATCACATCTAAATTCATTCTAAAAATTGTTTAAATTTACTTTCGAAACGCCTATACCGAAATAATAAAATAACTTACGTTTTTAGATTCATAGCAAACACACACGAGATAAAAAAGTTTAAATGATCAAAGTGGAAACCACTGATGTTGTTACACAATAATTCACAAAGTAAAATTAAACGCCACGATATCTACTACGTGAGCTCAACGTAAATACTACTAACTTATAAACAACTAATAAGTATGCTTACTCAGAGATATTATTATCTGTGACGTCATGCTAATCACGTGATACTGTTCAACCAATCACATTTGTTTTAGGAATGCAGCTGTTTATTACAATTCTTAGAATACTTCTTTAAACATATTTTCTCATAGCTCGGTGTTCCCTGAGTTGAATCATTTATTTTAAAACTTGGAATATTTATTTTACGTCTGAGATGTCATATTAAAAAAGAGGAAAACGTAGATACTTTATTATTATTGATGCTGTGAGATGACATTTTCACCCTCTTCACCTCCCCATTTATTTTTAACCTTCATATGAGTACTCAGTACTAGTAACTCGTTAGATCTAACAAGAGTAAGATGTCATCATTTAAGGTGTTGTTACAAGAACATTTATTAAAATTAGAACAGTTAAAAGAAAATATAAAATTTTATGAAGAGAAACAAAATATGTTTTCGCAGCTTGAAAGATTAAATATTATCCTATATGATGTTAGTGATGTGTTCATTGATAGAAGTCGTTGTGGAAAAGTTTTAAATGATACTGCAGCTCGAAGAATTAATCCTGTACAAGTATGTGAAAAATAAGATACAAAGTGTAAAATTTGTTATATGAATAATCTATGGTAAACGCTTAGAATCCTCTGTATGTATAACTTATCAGTGAAGTTCATACTATTTAAATAGTGTTTGTTAAAAAGCATGTGAGATTCGATGATAAAATTCATATTCGATATCATACATAGGTGTTATGCGTATAAGATATCTCGAGATGGTATATGCTGGATTGAGGTTTCGGTTGATCGCTGGAGGTTTCAACGTTTTAAATTTAATTCCTAATCACACCAGTGCTTATAAATAGACATTATTAGTGACTCTCTAGATCTGATTGCTGCTGCAGTAAAAGAAGTTATAGATTTCCTACGTTCCGCATTTGAGTCTGCTGTTCGGCTCTGGGCTGGGGTCCTAAATATTAATATTTAACTCTGTATTTAAAAAAGTTAATATATCTATATATTTCATTAATGATTATTTTATTTCCGTAGTCATATTGACTCAGTTGAGAGAGTGTTAGACTTAAATTATGTAATAATTCCTATTCAATGATAATAATAATACAGCTAACAATGATATTTTATGTAAAAGTTTAAGGCTGAACCGAAAAGAATAAAATATGATCCTCTTTGTTTCATCTACATGTCTTAACCCTTTTTAAATTCCATCATGTTTTTGAACACACATGCATTAAGTATAAAATAACAGACTATAAAATAAATGTTAAATGTCACTCATAGAACAAAAATTTATTTAAATTATAAACCTTGAGATGAAGAATTTGATATGCCCCATGCAATATTTTACTGCTTAATGGGATCCTAACCTAAAAATTCCACGTCTATTATGAATATTTTACGGATTTATTTCTATACTCTTACACCGTTTCAATCTACATTAATATTTAAGCTGAAAAACTTGGGTATAAATCAGCTAGGAAATTTTTCAATCAGAAATTTATTTGATAAGGTTTCTCCACATATCTTAGTAGACATACAATTAGAGTCCGAAGATTTTTTTAAACTTCAATAGTTCTCAAGTTATTTGGAAGACCTATTACGCATGCTTACAGTAGTAATTGGTTTTTAATTAATTATCAGAACAAGCATTGAGTTATGATATCAGAACTTCATACGCAAAGAACTGTTAAATATATAATATTGATTATGTTCAGCGCTTGTCACAATGTTTTTTTAAATGTAATATCAGTTTTATAATATTATAGATTGCTTCTCGCTCGCATGTAGGAATTTGCCGACCCGATAATTATGCCGTTCTTGTAAAATATGAAAGATTTAATTGAATCATATCGTAGTGTGCATGTTTTTAGTGAGATTGTTTTACGTATATTTGATTATGGTTTACACCTAACATTAACAGATAGCTAGTATATCGATTTTAATTACCCGATTAAAATATAGGTTTATTCTGATTTACATACTAATACAAAGTTCTAGCAATACGGCTTACGCTTTTTATTTGATCCCAGTCAGCCCGTCGGAAATGAAGAATGAAAAGGAAATTTTAAATTCAGTTTATAATCATATTAAGTTGACGGTGGATAAGCGAAATGGAACTGGCTGTATTTGAAATAGGTCTGTATATAATAACGGGTATAATGCTTAGAGAACATGATTTATTAATAGGAAATAGCAGACCTTGTTATGAAATGGTGTAAATATTTTTATGAATAGAAATGTGTATTGCATACATTGTAAGTTTTACTGACAGATAATATTTTCCATATTTAACTCTATATAACTTTCGAACGGGAAGAGATATTTGAGTTTTTTAAACAGATATTTTCTTAGCTCCAGGAAGTTCAAAAGAGAAAGTTGATGCATAGTTGAGTATTTAACAATAAGTAGCTGACCTCGTTATATAAATCACACCAATATTTTTATGGTCTTTATGCTGAACACTGTTTACATAATATATTATAAGATATACTGACCTAGAGTTACAATTTTCCATATTTGTACTTTTAAAATTAAGTGGAACCTTGAGATTCATTAAATAATTCTATTTTAATAACAAAAATAAAACACAAATAAAAATTTACATATCTTTATTTATTAAATAAATGAATAGCAATTCAAACATACATGGTTATTAAATCGTCACTGGTCTTATTTGAAAATTTGAAAAATATTTTATCACATGAATAGTCTAACCCTGTCTTCTTATCATCATTTCGTTCCTTTTAAATGTGAATATCATGCAACGAGGGTTTTCAAGTTGAGAATGTGTTCGAATTCTCCATTTATCTGATTTAATGTCAGGTAATTCGTACGACGGCGGCTCCCACCAGGAATGAATCTTTTTTAAAGAATTAATTATTTCTAACTTTAATTCATCATTGATGTGCAATCCATAACATTGAAGTTTGTTGATTATAATATCACATACTTTTGAATCTGATTTATTTAAAACATTTTCGGATGTATTCATTTCGTTGATCCTCATCAGTTCAATGTTATCCCACCTATTCGCAATTTTATCCCAATTTATCCCTAATATTGCCCCTCCTGTTCGCAATATTATCCCTCCTGTTCGCAATAGTATCCCTCCTGTTCGCAATATTATCCCTAGCTGATAGCTCAAAGCTGTTTATTATCCCTAACTGTTTACAGGAACAGTGTATTAGTAAGTCAATACCAGACATCTAACTTCTATTATTTTTCAGATAATTATGTTGTATGGAGAGGAACATATCTATATACTTTAAATTCAAATATCAAACACCAAACACCAAATTCTACTCTAATGTCGAAAGTTTTGTTAAATTAGTATTCTAGACGCCGAGACGATTAATTTGATACCATACATCAGGTATTTCAGAAGACCGGAAGTAGAGACCGGAAGTTGTTGTTTTATGACGTATTTCGAGTTGAGGAACATATCTATATACTTTAAATTCAAATATCAAACGCTAAACACCTAATTCCACTCTAATGTTGAAAATTTTGTTAAATTAGTATTCTAGACGCCGAGACGATTCATTTGATACCATACATCAGATATTTCGGAAGACCGGAAGTGGAGGCCGGAAGTTGTTATTTTATTGCTGATTCTAGCGTGTTTCTAGTTGAGGAACATATCTATATACTTTAAATTCAAATATCAAACGCTAAACACCTAATTCCACTCTAATGTTGAAAGTTTTGTTATATTAGTATTCTAGACAAAGAGACGATTAATTTGATACCATACATCAGGTATTTCAGAAGACCGGAAGTAGAGACCGGAAGTTGTTATTTTATGACGTATTTCGAGTTGAGGAACATATCTATATACTTTGAATTCAAATATCAAACACCAAACATCAAATTCTACTGCAATGCCGAAAATTTTGTTATATTAGTATTCTAGACGTCGAGACGAATTATTTGATACCCCACATCACGTATTTCAGAAGACCGGAAGTAGAGACCGGAAGTTGTTATTTTATTGCAGATTCTAGCATGTTTCTAGTTGAGGAACATATCTATATACTTTAAATTCAAATATCAAGTCTCAAAGCCCATTTTTCGCACTTGGAATGAAAATTTTATTAAATTAGCCTTCTAGACGCTGAGACGATTCAAGGTGTTATTTTATGATGTATTTCGGGTTGTGGAACATAATATCTATATACTTTAAATTCAAATATCAAGCCCCAAACGCCAAATTCTACTCTAATGCCGAAAATTTTGTTATATTAGTATTCTAGACGCCGAGATGAATCGTTTGATACCCCACATCATGTATTTCAGAAGACCGGAAGCTGTTATGATGTATTTCAAGTTGGAGAATATATCCATATACTTTAAATTCAAATACCGCTTAACCGACGTTTATAGTTACTGAAAAGAAAAATTTTACCGGTTTATTTCGCATCCCCACCACACCATACGTATTAAATTTGCATGTGTTGATCCCAACGGCTTTTTTGTTATCACCGCAAAATTGTAACGGTTTATTTCGCAAATTTTCTTATCACCGGATATTACTTCCGTTCTACAGTCGTTCATTCTAACGGCTTTTTTGTTATCAACCGCAAAATTGTAACGGTCTTTTTAGCAATAACTGCCTTTTCTTATCACATGCTGCAAAATTTTTTTAATTATATAAGAGAATTTACGACGTAATAGTTTCAAGGTGAATTAGCGTTTAAAAACATTTGTTGGGCATTAGATACAGGGCTGCCACCCTCATCAGCTTTGAGCTATAGCGTCACACCTGTTTTTTCCTTTCACCAGTCATGGAACATATTTACTTTAAATTCAAATAACAAGCCAAATTCTACTCTAATGACGAAAATTTAGTTAAATTAGTATTCTAGACGCCGAGACGAATCGTTTGATACCATACATCACGGGTTTCTGAAGACCGGAAGTAGAGACCGGAAGTTGTTATTTTATTGCAGATTCTAGCATGTTTCGAGTTGAGGAACATATCTATATACTTTAAATTCACATATCAAGCCCCAAAGCCCATTTTTTCATACTCGGAATTAAAATATTGTTAAATTAGTATTCTAGACGTCGAGACGAATCGTTTGATACCCCACATCATGGATTTCGGAAGACCGGAAGTGGAGACCGGAAGTTGTTGTTTTATGACGTATTTCGAGTTGAGGAACATTTCTATATACTTTAAATTCAAATATCAAGCCCCAAAGACCATTTTTTCGCACTTGGAATGAAAATTAGTATTCTAGACGTCGAGATGAATTATTTGATATACCACATCACGTGATCAGGGCGTCCATGTTTTTTTTTTTTCTACTGCGCATGATCAGGGTTGCCATGTTTTTTTCTCTTCGTGCCGCCATGTTTTTTTCTCATCAAGCCGCCATGTTTTTTTTCTCATACCTACTGCGCATGATCAGGGTCGCCATGTTTTTTTCTCTTCGTGCCGCCATGTTTTTTTCTCATCACGCCGCTATGTTTTTTTCTCATCACGCCGCCATGTTTTTTTCTCTTCGTGCCGCCATGTTTTTTTCTCATACCTGCTTCATGTTTTTTCTCATACCTACTGCGCATGCTTTTCAAATTTTAAATAGCAGACCTGCCGCCAATACCCACTACACCACCGTGTTTTTTCCCCATACCTGCTGCATGTTTTTTTCTCATACCTACTGCGCATGCTTTTCAAATTTTAAATAGCAGCCCTAATACCCACTACATATGTTTTTCCAAATTAGATATCAATTACACATCTTGTATCCAAGTTACTCAGTAGCACAACACGTAAAGCGTCTGCCTACCAATCCATAGGTCAGCGGTTCGAATCTCCCAGCAATCAACAACTTTTTTCAATAAGCAGCGTGAAGTTAGCAGTGACCCGGCTAGCAGCGACCGGCGTGAAGTTAGCAGCGACCGAGCTAGCAGCGACCGAGCTAGCAGCGACCGGCGTGAAGTTAGCAGCGACCGAGCTAGCAGCGACCGGCGTGAAGTTGGCCCCCGGCTGAAGTGTGACCTTGAAAACTAAATTGAACCTCCATAAGAAATAACATGGGATTTTGAGGCCATACGCCCATAGCTTATCTACTAATATGATGATTTGCTTAAAAATAACAAACCTGTATTAGATGAATTTTTAAATCAATTTCCAGAACATGCAAGATATTACATTGAGGGATTTTTAAGCAATAGGGATGACTATGATGAAAATTTTGGTGCTCGTCTTGATCCTGTGACTAATAAATTATTTATGGGTAATAAAGAGTTGCAGATTGGAGCTAATAGTGAATTAATAATCGATGGTCGACCATATGCAGATACTAGAGGTTTATACGATTTAATATTTATGAAAAATCCTAAAGGTTATAATAATATTGATTTGAAAAATTATAAAGAAATTCTAGATCTAACTAGCGCTCACAAACGCGACTACAATCCGCAAGGACAATCCAGGGGAAATAGATCTAACAAATATATACATATAATAAAACCGCTATATAATAAAACTAGAAGTAAGTCGTATCACACACCATCGAAAAGCGGATATGGTATGAGTACAGCTGTATACAATGAAAAACCTATAGAATATGTCTATTGGGACGATGTGAATGAACTCATTGACAGATTAAGACTCTTAATGGCTTCAAAGACGGCTGGAAATACAGACTCTCATGATAATGAGATTTTAGCTATAATATCAGAACTTAGGGAAATAGGTGTTATCGCTTAAATATTTGCGATTTTGCTAATTAACATCATTTACATCATGAGTGTAGACAAGTTCGGTAGGTCTATTATTAGTGGATCCCCCACTAGCAGTGACAGTTCCCATTTACTTTCACCCTATCGTCATGGTTTTATTTTCACCAGCGATGGAAATATAGACGTGGAAAATTTAAAATTATGTAATGTTAAAAGCCCCACAGAATCATCTGATTGTGTTAATAAACAATATGTTGATACTAATAATGAGAATTTGTTAAAGAAAATAGATACTGTAAAAAATACTATTCCGATTATTGTAGCTAAACATTCAGATTTGGAACGTAAAGCGTTTGTGGATAATGTTCGAGATTTGGAGTCTAGAATTAATACAGCAATGAATGTCATACCGGATATGATTAATCAGAAGATTTATTTAGATACGCAAACTTATAAGCGCAAGTATGATGATGAAATAAAAAAATTACAACAGAAAGTTGATGATGTTACAAAGAGTATTAATCAGCAAATTGATTTAGATACAAAATCCTATAAAACTAAGTATGATGAAGAGCTTAAAAAAATACGGAAAGCCATTGTTTCTGATGCTACTGAGGTAAGGGTCGTGCTTACACAAAATATTAGCGATTTGAAAAATGACATAAATTATGAACTTACTAACCTCAAATATGATTTAAAGAATCTTATAAAAGAGAAAGTTGTCGAGCAAGACGGTAAAATTGATAAAGATTTATCAAGCATAGAGAATAAATTAAAAGATTTTCAAAAAACTGTTCAGAATAGAATTGATTTGCTAGAGAATCGTATAGTTAACTTTAGACTTGATACAGTAGAGAATCATACGGTTAACTAGAGAGAGAGATGAAGGTTCATTCAAAGGAAAAAACTCAGCTGGTAAACGAATTACATAAACCTGTTAGAAAAAATTTCAAGCGCAGACGTACTATTATAAAAGGTCTAGATGATCTTTGGCAAATGGATCTGGCTGAGATGGGTAATTATGCGAGGGAAAATAAAAATTTTAAATATATATTAATGTTGATTGATTGCTTTTCAAAATTTGTTTGGACCAGATCTATAAAAACCAAGTCAGGTGATGAGGTGATGCGAGCTGTTTCTGATATATTTAGATGTAGCAAACGTACACCAAAGAATTTACAGTCGGATCAGGGAAAAGAATTTTATAATGCTCATTTTAAAAGTTTAATGAAGAAGCATGCGATTAACCATTATAGTACGTTTAGTGTGAAAAAAGCCGCCATTGTGGAACGTGTCATAAGAACTCTGAAGGAGAAATTGTACAAGTACTTTAGTTTAAACGGTACATACAGATGGATAGACATACTTTCGGAAATAACTGATAATTACAATAAACAGCGCCATCAAACTACAGGCAAGAAACCTTGTGAAATAGATGAAGAGAATGAAAAAGAAATTTTAAATTCAGTTTATAATCATATTAAGATGGCGGTGGATAAACCAAAATATAAAGTGGGTGACCTTGTGCGCATAAGCAAGTATAAGCATGTGTTTGAAAAAGGATATACTCCAAATTGGACCACAGAATTATTTAAAGTCGTAAAAGTTCACATCACCGATCCAATTACATACCTCCTAGAAGATTTACGTGGTAGCCCCATCAGCGGTGGCTTTTACGCTAAAGAATTACAAAAGGCTAAACACTCTGACATTTATTTGGTGGAAAAAGTATTGCGCAAGCGTGGTAATAAAGTCCTGGTGAAGTGGTTGGGGTTTGATAAAACTCATAACAGTTGGATAGACAGCTCAAATAGATTTTAAAAAACAGCTAAAATAGCATATAATCATATGGAAAACTAGCACAGATTCGATCTGCTTAGGGGGCCCTTTGTGATTCCTCAAACGTGTTATAGGGGGCGCATGATCTTATGTACTCGTCGAGATTAGTAATTATTCAGTTAGTTGTGAAAGAAAAATGGCATCAAGCACACCTAGCCCCTCGTTCTCCGAAGATTTCCATCATTGGCAGGAAATCGATAGAATTTCTGAACAATATCGTGAGGCGACTCAAAAAGAAGAAAAGTATATCTACGAACGTGCGTTTACTGTAAATATGTCTGAGTATAAAATAATAACTGGATTTAGTGCTGCAAGAAATTATATCCCAGCTGTACGAGTATTAATGACCGCTAATGAGTTAATTAATAAAACCCATCACATTTCGTTTAACGAAGAAGAATGGTGTGACTGTATCACCACCCTCAAACAGTTTGCCAATGACTACCTCGATAATGATAATGATAGTGGTATCGAGGTGGAAGAAGAAGAAGTAGAATTCGCAAATTTCAATATCAGCAAATCCCCATATATGAACACCAAGATGTTAAAAGTGACTAATGGTTTTACTACATTTTATCTAGCTGAAAATACTGTTAGTGAATTTATAAACATTAATGGACTTGTGATGTCTACTATGAATATATTACATAGCTTAGACTTTGCTGGTTTCTACAATAATTTCTTGAATATTACTAACAACATACTATGTGAAAGTGATTATGATCTTTGTTCAGAAAATGTAATGTTTTACTTATGTAACTTGTTCCCATCCTCTTCTATCCAAATGCATTGTATTCGTGAATGTTTATTTTTCAATAGATCTATGGTTTTAGGTGATTTAGATAGAAAAATGTTTATAATTAATGCTTGAATAAATATTTTAAATATATAAACTGGCTTATTATTTTTACTTCAGTAGTGGTTTGTAAGTTGTGAACAATGGATGAGCTATATGTTGAAAGATTAAATACATTTGCAAATTGGACATCAGAATTTCCAAAGTCTGAACTTGCTCTAGCGGGCTTTATTTATACCAATCAAGATGATATTGTATACTGTCCCATGTGCGGTATTGAGGGGTGTGATTGGTTGACAGATGATGATCCTACAGCAGATCATTTAAAGTGGAGCCCTAATTGCCCGTTTTTTAATAAAAATGATATTCAACGATTTATTGAGAAAAAGAGAAGTCCACGTTATACAGATAAAATGACTGTGGAAAGTCGTTTGAAAACGTTTGATGATTGGCCCGTTCAAATTAAACAACAACCAAAAGATTTAGCTGAGGCAGGATTCTACTATACCGGCAAAGGTGATCAAGTATTATGTTTTCACTGTGGTTTAGGGTTAAAAGACTGGCGTTCTGGATATGACATATGGGCACAGCACGCCCTCTTTAATAAGGAATGTGAATTTTATCAACTCAAAAATGAAACGGATTACTCATCATCATCATTAGAGGCAGTAGTAGCAGTACCTGATGATGATGTTAAAATTGAGCAAAGTGATTGTGATAATAAACTGTTATGCAAAGTTTGTTTAGAAAATGAACTCTCTGTGGTTTTCATACCTTGTAAACATGTAGTTTGTTGTACTGATTGCTCAGTTACTTTTGATAAATGTATTATATGTAGACAAAATATCACTTCTTTCTTGAAAATATTTATATCATAAAAAATATGTATAATTTTTCTATTATACCACCACTGATACTTATGAGTTTTATTTACCTTATAAGAAAACACAGACACAGGTTATATAATATTTTATTACAAGAAATACAATAATAATAATAATAATAATAATACATAAATGTTTTGGTAACTATTAAATTATTCTATAATTGAGTAGTGGCCCCAAGGTAACGTGTCGGTAGAGTCATTTAAAAGATAACGCTTATCATCATATGGACTTAGAGCAATTTTAGTTTGCTCCACCGAGTAAACGTTATGTAGATGTGATTGAATCGTTCGTTGTGTTCTATATAGTTCGGTTTTAGTCTCAAGACATTTTTGATAATCTTTGAATGAAATAGTGTTTTTTACCACATTAGTTTTGATTCCTTTAGATTTTTTAATACACTCTTTCCCCTCTATTTGTAAACTATACATTTTTGAGCGGAGGCCTACAAAATGGGTCATTATGGCGCCTGAACATTCGTCTTTCATTAAACCGGGGACTTTTTTATTCAACAATGGAATATCATATTGGTTATTTGCCGGATAGTCGCTAGTATCGAATTTAGATATGTGTGCCTTTACAACTTCATCATAAATATTGTCACATTTTACTTCATATATCAGACTGTCTGTGTCTGTATATAGAAGTTTACTGTTGAAATTTTTGAACATAAAATTGTAGTGAAAGTCGTATACGCAAGTTTTTGAAATATCCAAAATACATAACCCGATATATAGGGGTTTGTTAAAAATTATTTCGGACTTGTTTAGTTCAATGGCAGCTAGGTGCTCATCAAAAATTGCACGACTATGGAAATTAGGACTTGCAATGTAATTTTTAGCTCCATATCTACCTGACCATTTCGATACTAACTTTACATTTCGATGTTTCCGCAAATTTTCCATCGTCTTACCGAAAACAGCGTTTATTAATAATTTATATAGATTTTTTTCAAATTCGTTCATTGATGCCGCGCGAAGTTTCGTATTAAGATCAATATAATTTTTCAACCAAGGTGATTGCTTGAATTTTAGGATGCGATGTATTTTTGTTAGCTTAACACCTAAATCTAAAGCTTGCTTCAAATTACGATAATGAATGACATATCGAGTTTTATGATGGAGTGTCGTCATTAATTTTGGTAATTTTGATCCCGGGGGTACTAGATGTTCCGGACAAAGAGGTAAATCTTTATGTTTGTCATGTAGATGTTCCGGATACTCTAAATCAACTTCAAGAATATACCCCTCTGGTGATTCGTCAGATACCGCTGAAACATTAAAATTATCGAAATTTTCAACCCATTCAAAGCCCCCTGATGGTAGATATTGACTCATAGCCCAACCATATAGGTTATTAACATCGTAATACATTAGATAGGATGATTCTTTTGATGGGTCATACCCCGACATGAATTTATTATTGGCCGTCGCAAATCTATTACAACACTGACTAACTCCACCCCGTATTCCCCGTTCAATAAACAGAAGCATATCCACGTCTTGTAATAATTCCAGCTCTACTTTTGTATACTTGAGCATACAGTCCCAGGTATATCCGGGTAGTGTATAGTAGTTCGCAGGATCTAATTGGTAGATATTGAGACATTTTTGACGAAAGTTCTCGAAAATATCGGTTAAAAGCATTACGTCAGTTTTTAAATATAAATCTGAATAATCACCTAAATTATGGCAATTGAATTTTGTCCAGACATTTATAGCATGTGCATAATCAGCATCGCTTATATTAGAGTCATTTAATTTATTATAAAACTTTTCTTTAGGTGGTAGCTCAGTTTCCAATAACTTATCTGCAGAATCTATATAGTCGTATGGAAAGACCCCTTTTCGTATAAGTAAATCAAACTTTTCATCACTGACATTTATAAACTCTTTTCTCAAATTTGTTAGTTCACCCTTAGTTAGATATGAAGATAATTTGTCTAATGAGGATGCCATGAATCTAAATGAATCAATGAAACGAAACTTTACTGAGGTGTCATTAACGGTTTTTGTAAAAGATATATATTTTTCTTTATTTATTGGTAGTAGGGATATATCACCGGCCGTTTTAGCCAAGTCTTTAATAAGGAAATGTGAGTCATAGGAAGTTAGGTTATGAAAAACGACGGGAATCGTAAAGGAGTTTCTATAGTTTAGGTTGCAGATATCATGTGCAGGTCCTCGGTATCTACCTGTAAAGTGACAATGATCTCGCACTTTTTTATCATCGCAATTAAATGGTTTTTCGCAAATATGACAGTGGGTTGACACATAAAATTCTCTTTTCTGTATTTCTGAAATATCCATCGGTATAACAGTTTTTAATTTTGATTCGATTACATTGGCAATATTTTTTAATTCATTAGCAAACTGCTCTATACAATCTGAACCTCGATAACTATAATAATAAGATTGGTTATCATCATATGCGCATTTAACAAATAGCCCCGCGCTAAAAGCTGTATGTTTTTGGTATTTGTGGCTGGCAGATTGACTTTGTTCAGAATAGGGTTCTAGTATGGACTCAAAATCGCAGTACATTACGAATGGTAAAGGTTCCTTATAATTGTAATTTTTAAACTTTAAAATTTTTTCTTTTGGAAATGAGATTTTGCAATTATTAACATTTTTACAGTCTACTGTATGTAAATTTAATTTTTCTTCATTTATGAAATAATTTAAACATATATCACAAATGTAAATTTTACTTTTATGTTTATTCATTTGATTAGCTACAAGTCTGGACAGGTTCTTAATCCAGCAGAAATGAAATGTTATTTCCTCAGCATCTTCAGCATTTTGCCCCCGTTCATTAGTATAGTTATTTTGAATCATTAATAAATTTACGTGTGTTTCCATCTTATTTTTTGTTAGACGAGCTGGCACTGTATTGAATTGTTTACCAAATAGCTGTAGTTGATATACGTTGACAGATATGTTATTATTTTTTTCAAATTTAGATATTTGAGATAAAGTCATTGGAAATTCAATGTCTTTCAAATTTAAAACTTCAGAGTAAAGCGGGTAGGAGGATGTTCTGTCACAATGTTTGTCTACCGGATATAGAGCTGATAAAATGGCCCACGCGAAACAAGCGTTGTCATCATAGTTTTTAACATTAACACAGGCTTTCTTGTTCGTTATTTGTTCTGGAAGTCTAATAAACGACGCTACTGAATTACCAATTTCTAGCTTATTTATATTAATTTCTACACTAACTATTTTGTGTAAGGCCCACCCACTGTCACGTTCTTGAAACTCCGCTAATTTATTCAGTACTTTATCTACTACATTGTCTGCAAACCAAACTTTAAGATCGGTACCGAGATCGATACGAAAATTTGCGGTGTTAAAATATTTGTATTCGATAACATCTGTCCCCGGTTTAATAAATTCCCCACAAAAGCAGGCGTTAACCTTTATTGTAGGCTGTGATTTTAGAATATTATTTATTCGTAATTTGAATAGAAAGAAGGAATCATCAAAAAACTGTCTCATATCTTTATGTTTCAAATTAATAATTAAACCTGAACGTATGCGACTATCAAACGCTGATTTAACATCCACCCACTTAACGCGAGAACTTCTGTTTTTTCTAACCTCTAAACCACCGCCTATATGCCCTAAATTCTTTAACAAAACTTGAATTTTTTTTAAATGTCCAATATTTGTATGGATTTTTCTACACACGCCGATTGATTCCGCATGTTTTAACGCTCGGTAGAGCAAACTTAAATGCTGTTTTGCTAACTTTAACCATTTTTCTTTTTCTGGAATTTTTCTACTTTCATTTAAAATTTTAGTGACGTCGCCAAATTTTTTTACAATTTCATCACTTAACTCACATATATTCATTATGAAATCTAATAGCACGCTTCTATCAAACTCTAAGTTACCTTGGGTCGCACGTTTATAAATAATTAATTTTTAACAAATCAGTATTCTACAAAGCCAATGAATATATATTAAATTATGTTCACGCTGGATTGCGATAAATTTAAAATATTTTTTAGAAATAGTAGTCACTCGAGTTCAGCTTATGAAGATGATGGTTGTAGCGAATTGACTAAAATGAATAAAATATCATTTAGTAAAAAGCCTTCAAAATGCATAAACATGATAAGCTTACCTTCAGTTTCAACAAATTCGAATAAAGTGCCTAATGCGGGTTTATTGACATTTTTGAATCCCCTAAACACCAAGCTATATAGCCCCGCACAGAAGGTATCCAAATTATCCTTCAAATAGGGCGTTATCCTTTTTGGGAGGAATGTTGTACATTCGCTAAGTTCCAGTAAAATAGTTTCCCCGTACTTCGTATGTACTATTTTCGCCGTCACAATTGGAATAGGTATATTCTCGGGAAGATCCGCTAACTTGACGTTAGGCTTGCCTTCTAAAAGTGATACTCTATTAATTTTTCCAATATCCATCTAAAACGAATTTATTTAGATATTATTGGCTTAGGATAAAAGTTAAATAAATAGTATGTCTCCAACAAACAGAGAGTAGGAAAACGAAATTATGGTTTGTGAAATAATTTTAATTCAATATTTATTATTGTACTTATAGCAAAGACCAAAAACTGTTAAAGAATAGCAACAAGAAAACTGTTACTTGGCTACTGATTTTTGTGGTAAATTAAAACAAAGAAAAGGAAAGAAATAATTTATCAAATGCCGCAAATAACATTTAAACAATATTAAATTATTTAATTTCAATATTATGCATGTATAAAGCCATTTATAAACAATAGGTAACAAGCAAGTATCAAAAACAGTTAAAGAATAACAATAAAACAAAATTAACTTACTTTGTATTCAGTAATGGGGCACACGCGCACGCACAAAATTATGGCTTATTACTCGAAGAAAAACTTGAAAGTAAATGACTTTAACGCGTCGCTAGCGGTTTTATACTAAATCCCCACCACACCATACGTATTAAATTTGCATGTGTTGATCCCAACGGCTTTTTTGTTATCACCGCAAAATTGTAACGGTTTATTTCGCAAATTTTCTTATCACCGGATATTACTTCCGTTCTGCAGTCGTTCATTCTAACGGCTTTTTTGTTATCAACCGCAAAATTGTAACGGTCTTTTTAGCAATAACTGCCTTTTCTTATCACATGCTGTACAAAATTTTTTTAATTATATAAGAGAATTTGCGACGTAATCGTTTCAAGGTGAATTAGCGTTTAAAAACATTTGTTGGGCATTAGATACAGGGCTGCCACCCTCATCAGCTTTGAGCTATAGCGTTACACCTGTTTTTTCCTTTCAGTGACCGTCATGGAACATATTTACTTTAAATTCAAATAACAAGCCGAATTCTACTCTAATGATGAAAATTTAGTTAAATTAGTATTCTAGACGTCGAGACGAATCGTTTGATATCATACATCACGGGTTTCTGAAGACCGGAAGTAGGGACCGGAAGTTGTTATTTTATTGCAGATTCTAGCATGTTTCGAGTTGAGGAACATATCTATATACTTTGAATTCACATATCAAGCCCCAAAGCCCATTTTTTGGCACTCGGATTTAAAATTTTGTTAAATTAGTATTCTAGACGTTGAGACGAATCGTTTGATATCCCACATCACGGGTTTCAGAAGACCGGAAGTGGAGACCGGAAGTTGTTGTTTTATGACGTATTTCGAGTTGAGGAACATTTCTATATACTTTAAATTCACATATCAAGCCCCAAAGACCATTTTTCGCACTTGGAATGAAAATTAGTATTCTAGACGTCGAGATGAATTATTTGATATCCCACATCACGTGATCAGGGCCACCATGTTTTTTTTTTCTACTGCGCATGATCAGGACCGCCATGTTTTTTTCTCTCATACCTACATGATTTTTCTCATACCCACTGCGCATGATCAGGGCCGCCATGTTTTTTTCTCTTCATGCAGCCATGTTTTTTTCTCATACCTACTGCACATGATCAGGGTCGCCATGTTTTTTTCTCTTCGTGCCGCCATCTTTTTTTCTCATCACGCCGCCATGTTTTTTTCTCTTCGTGCCGCCATGTTTTTTCTCTTCGTGCCGCCATGTTTTTTTCTCTTCGTGCCGCCATGTTTTTTCTCACCTTCAGCAGCCTCTGGACCCCAGCCCCCAGACTTCATCCCCCAGACACTTCTTGCACCTCTTGTACATCCCCTGGTCACTTCTTGCACCTCTTGTACATCCCCTGGTCACTTCTTGTACCTCTGGATGGTCGCTCTTGATGGAACATGTGCCATCCAGTTCACTTCCGGTCGAATCCCCGCTTTGCTCATCTACTCTCGCGTTTGTTATTTATTGGAAGAAATATTAGATTCTTTGGTTCAATGTTAATAGCGTACCCTGGATTTACAGATGGAGCGAATTCGAAAATCGTATGTGATGGATTGTTATTGTAGAAAGCTCCTGTGGTGATATTGCAGTCTATATTGATGGTTATAACTTTTACTATCTGTACAGGCAAATCAGATTGATGTAAAATATCAGGTTTTAATTCTCTAGCCGAATAACCCAACAAACTGGCTAAGCTGTCAGTGGGTGTGAAGTTTATTTCGTGTTTGTTCCTAATTTCACACTTGAGAGTATTATTGTTAGGCTTCAATGAGAAATGTTCATTCGGATCTTTAGCTCCTTTCGGTACTATTTGACTCTGAAGATAAGTCTCAATATCATGAATCTCATATGATCCAGTAGGAATGGAAATTACTTTTTCCTTAGTTCTATCACCTTGTTCCCGATAGTAGAGCTTATTATTAACTTCTTCTTCGATATTAGGAATACTATTATATGTGTGAAAACCAATAAGAGCTAATGCGTAATCGTACTGATTCAATTCGATGGGGGTTGTGAAATTGACAGAGAGAGTGGTACCTCGATCTTCTTGACCTCGACCTCTTATCGTGAATATCTGTGACATAATTAATGAAACTTATTAGACATCATCATTTTTATAAAGAAACTCCAAACATAAATGGCCACAATTAACCGTATTGAAATTTTGATAATTATCATAATTAAATCGTATTTTACATTTATCGCCAAAGTAACGTACTAGTTCTACTGGTGGTTTTAGTGCACCGAAGCTATCAAAATAAACAACTTTATCGTTATGCTTTTTATAAGCTACCCAATGTGTTCCGGGGCCCTCTTGTACAGGGTTATCCAACGAGAAGGCCCACCCCTATATTTTGTTTATTTTTCGAGTTAGGAAAAAATGTTTCAAATAAAAGTTGTAGTGAATCAAACGAACTCATTTAGAACCCCTGCAAATAATATACAGGGTGTTCCATAAAAGCGGGACAAACCTAACTTACATTTTTTTAAATAGAACACCCTATATTTTTTTACATTTTTCAAATCTGTGTTTTTTTGTGATTTCAAATTGTATATATATGTTATATCTTATCTTTTACTGTTTTTTATTTATTGCAAATTTCGTGAACAATATTATTTATACCACCAGCACTGCATGCGTATCAATCAGGTTAGCCATGGATGAAAAGTTTGCTTTTTGAATTTATTCAATTATTCTGTAAGGCATAAGTGTCAAATTAATTGTTTTTCATCCATTACTAACCTGATTGATACGCATGCAGATGCTGTGGTATAAATAATATTGTTCACGAAATTTGCAATAAATAAAAAACAGTAAAAGATAAGATGCAACATATATATATTTTTGAAATCACAAAAAAACACAGATTTGAAAAATGTAAAAAAATATAGGGTGTTCCATTTAAAAAAATGCAAGTTAGGTTTGTTCCGCTTTTATGGAACACCCTGTTTATTCTTTGCAGGGGTTTTAAATGAGTTCATTTGATTCACTACAACTTTTATTTAAAACATTTTTTCCTAACTCGAAAAATAAACAAAATATAGGGGTGGGCCTTTTCGTTGGATAACCCTGTACATCAAGATTAATAATAGCACTCTCATATCTTCTAGGAGTCTGAGGTAAAGAGTTACGCATATAGATACCTCTGAAATGTGGTATTTTCAATTTTTTAGCATACTTTATCAAATCTACATCGGAGAGGGCTCTTTTGGGTAGCTTCACTGGCAGTTTTTTTGCTGCTTTTTCAGATAGAGTCCCAGCCCCCTTTTATATGGTTTTAAGTACAGTCCGGATCTTTTTTTACCAAGAGCTATAGCTTCCATAGTTTGATTATGTCTTTCAGCCTCCTCTAATTTTTTCTTCGCAGCCTTAGCGGCTAAAACGGCCTTAGCAACTCCAGAAACACCGCCTGTCAAGGCTCCTAAGGCACCCAATCCAGCGAAGATTGGTATTAATGGCAAAAATCCACCGCTTTTCGGTAGTGATAGTACACGAGGTGTTTTAATCTTTTTTCGACCACCCACACTTTTCACAGCTTGTCTCGCTGCTTTTACAGCAATCCTAGTATTTGATCTTAAATTATTATCCTTGGGCTGTTTCATTAGTTTTTCCACTCTACTCATGGTCTTTTTAAAACCAACTTTACGATGTCGAGCACCCATACCCATCTTTCTTTTAACTTTCATGGTGTTAACAATAGCCCAAGCGGCTGCTTTTTCCTTCAAATTAGCGTCCTTAGACTTAACTCTTTCCCAGGCACGCTGCTCTAGTTCGTAATCAGCCTTGTGTCGATCCTGTATATTAGAACTCTTACTATAGGCTATATCGTGACTGCGACAGCTTCTATCAAGGTCGTTAATTCCAGGGTCACCTCGACGCAAGCGTTTCTCCAACTTTGTACCAGGTCCACAGTACTGATATCCAGGTAAGTGTAATTCAAATGGCAGCTTATTAATTATGGAGTTTACCACACCAGCACCACCGTGTTTCAACGTTGACATCCAGACTGATAATGAGCATTAGTACAGTATATATATAAATTTATAACATCAAACACAAGAGTCTACAATACGCCTTCTTAAGCAGCAGGTGTCACTCCCCGTGGAGAACTTGAACATTTTCTCACAACAGCCTGTAACCGAAAAACATGGTCCGTTATTTCCCAGCGCTTTAAGAACGATCATATGCGGACCTAGTAACTGTGGAAAAACCAATTTGCTATTAAGCTTATTGTTTAATCCTAACGGTTTGTGGTTTGAAAACGTATATGTATATTCTAAATCATTATATCAGCCTAAATATAAATTGCTTGAAGATGTATTAAGAAAAGTAAAAGGTGTTAGCTACTTTCCATATGCAGATAGTGAGGAAATAATCGATCCGTCTGAAGCTAGAACTAATTCTATATTCATTTTCGATGATGTAGCTTGTGATAAGCAGGATAAAATAAGAGCGTACTTCTCTATGGGCCGACACAAACTTGTTGATAGTTTCTATCTCTGTCAGACCTACACGCGTATTCAAAAACATCTGGTTAGAGATAATTGTAATTGTATAATCTTATTCAGACAAGATCGACTGAATCTTAAACATATATTTGATGATCACGTAGCCCCAGATATGGAGTTTGAGAAATTTGAAAAACTATGTGCCGAATGCTGGAACGAGATCTATGGTGCACTGGTAATTGTTAAAGACTATGATATAAATAATGGTCGATATCGTAAAGGGTTTGACAGGTATATATGTATTTGAAACATCAGTTAGAATCATTACTGTTATACCCGTTATTATATACAGACCTATTTCAAATACAACCTGTTTCCGAAACAGACCCTGTTCCAGATACAGCCCATTAAAACAGACCCCTGTTTCCTGAACAGCTGTTTCCGAAACAGACCAGTTAAAAGCTGTTTTTAGCTGTTAAACAACCCTGTTTCGCAAACAGACCCCTATTACCTGAACAGCTGTTTCCAGACCAGACCCAGTTAAAAACTGTTTATCATCATGAAGAAAAAAACTCTAGAGGAGTATAAACCTAGTAAGTTGAAGCCATTTGAATTGACTAGGGATAAATCGCTTAAAAAGAAAATTATCGATGTATCGAAGGCGATCAAAAAGAAATATTTAGCTTTAAAATTGGGGAAGGCTGAAGAGGATGATTCCATCAATAGATTATTAAAGCCAATTGTAGAACCCCTACATGATATTAAAGTGAACACATCTAAAAGTATGCTACCTACTATCACCACCAGTAAAGTTAAAGAACAACCTAGTACGTCTACACAACCTCCGGTTCAATTTTTGCGTGATGAGGTGATCGGTGAAGTTTTTCCTGAAAAAGATGATGATGATTATGATGATGAGGCGGAAAAGACGTTTGGAGAAATGAAAGCGGAATATGATGATTTGCTTAAAAATAACAAACCTGTATTAGATGAATTTTTAAATCAATTTCCAGAACATGCAAGATATTACATTGAGGGATTTTTAAGCAATAGGGATGACTATGATGAAAATTTTGGTGCTCGTCTTGATCCTGTGACTAATAAATTATTTATGGGTAATAAAGAGTTGCAGATTGGAGCTAATAGTGAATTAATAATCGATGGTCGACCATACGCAGATACTAGAGGTTTATACGATTTAATATTTATGAAAAATCCTAAAGGTTATAATAATATTGATTTGAAAAATTATAAAGAAATTCTAGATCTAACTAGCGCTCACAAACGCGACTACAATCCGCAGGGGCAATCCAGGGGAAATAGATCTAACAAATATATACATATAATAAAACCGCTATATAATAAAACTAGAAGTAAGTCGTATCACACACCATCGAAAAGCGGATATGGTATGAGTACAGCTGTATACAATGAAAAACCTATAGAATATGTCTATTGGGACGATGTGAATGAACTCATTGACAGATTAAGACTTTTAATGGCTTCAAAGACGGCTGGAAATACAGACTCTCATGATAATGAGATTTTAGCTATAATATCAGAACTTAGGGAAATAGTGTTATCGCTTAAATATTTGCGATTTTGCTAATTAACACCATTTACATCATGAGTGTAGACAAGTTCGGTAGGTCTATTATTAGTGGATCCCCCACTAGCAGTGACAGTTCCCATTTACTTTCACCCTATCGTCATGGTTTTATTTTCACCAGCGATGGAAATATAGACGTGGAAAATTTAAAATTATGTAATGTTAAAAGCCCCATAGAATCATCTGATTGTGTTAATAAACAATATGTTGATACTAATAATGAGAATTTGTTAAAGAAAATAGATACTGTAAAAAATACTATTCCGATTATTGTAGCTAAACATTCAGATTTGGAACGTAAAGCGTTTGTGGATAATGTTCGAGATTTGGAGTCTAGAATTAATACAGCAATGAATGTCATACCGGATATGATTAATCAGAAGATTTATTTAGATACGCAAACTTATAAGCGCAAGTATGATGATGAAATAAAAAAATTACAACAGAAAGTTGATGATGTTACAAAGAGTATTAATCAGCAAATTGATTTAGATACAAAATCCTATAAAACTAAGTATGATGAAGAGCTTAAAAAAATACGGAAAGCCATTGTTTCTGATGCTACTGAGGTAAGGGCCGTGCTTACACAAAATATTAGCGATTTGAAAAGTGACATAAATTATGAACTTACTAACCTCAAATATGATTTAAAGAATCTTATAAAAGAGAAAGTTGTCGAGCAAGACGGTAAAATTGATAAAGATTTAACAAGCATAGAGAATAAATTAAAAGATTTTCAAAAAACTGTTCAGAATAAAATTGATTTGCTAGAGAATCGTATAGTTAACTTTAGACTTGATACACATACAGTTAACTAGAGAGAGAGATGAAGGTTCATTCAAAGGAAAAAACTCAGCTGGTAAACGAATTACATAAATCTGTTAGAAAAAATTTCAAGCGCAGACGTACTATTATAAAAGGTCTAGATGATCTTTGGCAAATGGATCTGGCTGAGATGGGTAATTATGCGCGGGAAAATAAAAATTTTAAATATATATTAGTGTTGATTGATTGCTTTTCAAAATTTGTTTGGACCAAATCTATAAAAACCAAGTCAGGTGATGAGGTGATGCGAGCTGTTTCTGATATATTTAGATGTAGTAAACGTACACCAAAAAACTTACAGTCGGATCAGGGAAAAGAATTTTATAATACTCATTTTAAAAGTTTAATGAAGAAGCATGCGATTAACCATTATAGTACGTTTAGTGTGAAAAAAGCCGCCATTGTGGAACGTGTCATAAGAACTCTGAAGGAGAAATTGTACAAGTACTTTAGTTTAAATGGTACATACAGATGGATAGACATACTTTCGGAAATAACTGATAATTACAACAAACAGCGCCATCAAACTACAGGCAAGAAACCTTGTGAAATAGATAAAGAGAATGAAAAAGAAATTTTAAATTCAGTTTATAATCATATTAAGATGGCGGTGGATAAGCCAAAATATAAAGTGGGTGACCTTGTGCGCATAAGCAAGTATAAGCATGTGTTTGAAAAAGGATATACTCCAAATTGGACCACAGAATTATTTAAAGTCGTAAAAGTTCACATCACCAATCCAATTACATACCTCCTAGAAGATTTACGTGGTAGTCCCATCAGCGGTGGCTTTTACGCTGAAGAATTACAAAAGGCTAAACACTCTGACATTTATTTGGTGGAAAACGTATTGCGCAAGCGTGGTAATAAAGTCCTGGTGAAGTGGTTGGGGTTTGATAAAACTCATAACAGTTGGATAGACAGCTCAAATAGATTTTAAAAAACAGCTAAAATAGCATATAATCATATGGAAAACTAGCACAGATTCGATCTGCTTAGGGGGCCCTTTTTGATTCCTCAAACGTGTTATAGGGGGCGCGTGATCTTATGTACACATCGAGATTAGTAATTATTCAGTTAGTTGTGAAAGAAAAATGGCATCAAGCACACCTAGCCCCTCGTTCTCCGAAGATTTCGATCATTGGCAGGAAATCGATAGAATTTCAGAACAATATCGTGAGGCGACTCAAAAAGAAGAAAAGTATATCTATGAACGTGCGTTTACTGTAAATATGTCTGAGTATAAAATAATAACTGGATTTAGTGCTGCAAGAAATTATATCCCAGCTGTACGAGTATTAATGACCGCTAATGAGTTAATTAATAAAACCCATCACATTTCGTTTAACGAAGAAGAATGGTGTGACTGTATCACCACCCTCAAACAGTTTGCCAATGACTACTTCGATAATGATAATGATAGTGGTATCGAGGTGGAAGAAGAAGAAGTAGAATTCGCAAATTTCAATATCAGCAAATCCCCATATATGAACACCAAGATGTTAAAAGAGACTAATGGTTTTACTACATTTTATCTAGCTGAAAATACTGTTCGTGAATTTATAAACATTAATGGACTTGTGATGTCTACTATGAATATATTACATAGCTTAGACTTTGCTGGTTTCTACAATAATTTCTCGAATATTACTAATAACATACTATGTGAAAGTGATTATGATCTTTGTTCAGAAAATGTAATGTTTTACTTATGTAACTTGTTCCCATCCTCTTCTATCCAAATGCATTGTATTCGTGAATGTTTATTTTTCAATAGATCTATGGTTTTAGGTGATTTAGATAGAAAAATGTTTATAATTAATGCTTGAATAAATATTTTAAATATATAAACTGTCTTAGTATTTTTACTTCAGTAGTGGTTTGTAAGTTGTGAACAATGGATGAGCTATATGTTGAAAGATTAAATACATTTGCAAATTGGACATCAGAATTTCCAAAGTCTGAACTTGCTCTAGCTGGCTTTATTTATACCGATCAAGATGATATTGTATACTGTTCCATGTGCGGTATTGAGGGGTGTGATTGGTTGACAGATGATGATCCTACAGCAGATCATTTAAAGTGGAGCCCTAATTGCCCGTTTTTTAATAAAAATGATATTCAACGATTTATTGAGAAAAAGAGAAGTCCACGTTATACAGATAAAATGACTGGAAAGTCGTTTGAAAACGTTTGATGATTGGTTCAAATTAAACAACAACCAAAAGATTTAGCTGAGGCAGGATTCTACTATACCGGCAAAGGTATTATGTTTTCACTGTGGTTTAGGGTTAGGAGACTGGCGTTCTGGATATGACATATGGGCACAGCACGCCCTCTTTAATAAGGAATGTGAATTTTATCAACTCAAAAATGAAACGGATTACTCATCATCATCATTAGAGGCAGTAGTAGCAGTACCTGATGATGTTAAAATTGAGCAAAGTGATTGTGATAATAAACTGTTATGCAAAGTTTGTTTAGAAAATTAACTCTCTGTGGTTTTCATACCTTGTAAACATGTAGTTTGTTGTACTGATTGCTCAGTTACTTTTGATAAATGTATTATATGTAGACAAAATATCACTTCTTTCTTGAAAATATTTATGTCATAAAAAAATATGTCAAATTTTCTATTATACCACCACTGATACATATGAGTTTTATTTACCTTATAAGAAAAAAACACAGACACAGGTTATATAATATTTTATTACAAGAAATACAATAATAATAATAATAATAATAATAATAATAATAATAATAATAATAATAATCCTATTTTACATAAATGTTTTGGTAACTATTAAATTATTCTATAATTGAGTAGTGGCCCCAAGGTAACGTGTCGGTGGAGTCGTTTAAAAGATAACGCTTATCATCATATGGACTTAGAGCAATTTTAGTTTGCTCCACCGAGTAAACGTTATGTAGATGTGATTGAATCGTTCGTTGTGTTCTATAGAGTTCGGTTTTAGTCTCAAGACATTTTTGAAAATCTTTGAATGAAATAGTGTTTTTTACCACATTAGTTTTGATTCCTTTAGATTTTTTAATACACTCTTTCCTCTCTATTTGCAAACTATACATTTTTGAGCGGAGGCCTACAAAATGAGTCATTATGGCGGCGCCCTAACATTCGTCTTTCATTAAACCGGGGACTTTTTTATTCAATAATGGAATATCATATTGGTTATTTGCCGGATAGTCGCTAGTATCGAATTTAGATATGTGTGCCTTTACAACTTCATCATAAATATTGTCACATTTTACTTCATATATCAGACTGTCTGTGTCTGTATATAGAAGTTTACTGTTGAAATTTTTGAACATAAAATTATAGTGAAAGTCATATACGCAAGTTTTTGAAATATCCAAAATGCATAAACCGATATACAGAGGTTTATTAAAAATTATTTCAGACTTATTTAATTCAATGGCAGCTAGGTGCTCATCAAAAATTGCACGACTATGGAAATTAGGACTTGCAATGTAATTTTTAGCTCCATATCTACCTGACCATTTAGATACTAACTTTACATTTCGATGTTTCCGCAAATTTTCCATCGTCTTACCGAAAACAGCGTTTATTAATAATTTATATAGATTTTTTTTCAAATTCGTTCATTGATGCCGCGCGAAGTTTCGTATTAAGATCAATATAATTTTTCAGCCAAGGTGATTGCTTGAATTTTAGGATGCGATGTATTTTTGTTAGCTTAATACCCAAATCTAGAGCTTGCTTCAAATTACGATAATGAATGACATATCGAGTTTTATGATGGAGTGTCGTCATTAATTTTGGTAATTTTGATCCCGGGGGTACTAGATGTTCCGGACAAAGAGGTAAATCTTTATGTTTGTCATGTAGATGTTCCGGATACTCTAAATCAACTTCAAGAATATACCCCTCTGGTGATTCGTCAGATACCGCTGAAACATTAAAATTATCGAAATTTTCTACCCATTTAAACCCCCCTGATGGTAGATATTGACTCATGGCCCAACCATATAGGTTATTAACATCGTAATACATTAGATATGATGATTCTTTTGATTGGTCATACCCCGACATGAATTTATTATTGGCCGTCGCAAATCTATTACAACACTGACTAACTCCACCCCGTATTCCCCGTTCAATAAACAGAAGCATATCCACGTCTTGTAATAATTCCAGCTCTACTTTTGTATACTTGAGCATACAGTCCCAGGTATATCCGGGTAGTGTATAGTAGTTCGCAGGATCTAATTGGTAGATATTGAGACATTTTTGACGAAAGTTCTCGAAAATATCGGTTAAAAGCATTACGTTAGTTTTTAAATATAAATCTGAATAATCACCTAAATTATGACAATTGAATTTTGTCCAGACATTTATAGCATGTGCATAATCAGCATCGCTTATATTAGAGTCATTTAATTTATTATAAAACTTTTCTTTAGGTGGTAGCTCAGTTTCCAATAACTTATCTGCAGAATCTATATAGTCATATGGAAAGACCCCTTTTCGTATAAGTAAATCAAACTTTTCATCACTGACATTTATAAACTCTTTTCTCAAATTTGTTAGTTCACCCCTAGTTAGATATGAAGATAATTTGTCTAATGAGGATGCCATGAATCTAAATGAATCAATGAAACGAAACTTTACTGAGGTGTCATTAACGGTTTTTGTAAAAGATATGTATTTTTCTTTATTTATTGGTAGTAGGGATATATCACCGGCCGTTTTAGCTAAGTTTTTAATAAGGAAATGTGAGTCATAGGAAGTTAGGTTATGAAAAACGACTGGAACCGTAAAGGAGTTTCTATAGTTTAGGTTGCAGATATCATGTGCAGGTCCTCGGTATCTACCTGTAAAGTGACAATGATCTCGCACTTTTTTATCATCACAATTAAATGGTTTTTTGCAAATATGACAGTGGGTTGATACATAAAATTCTCTTTCCTGTATTTCTGAAATATCCATCGGTAGAACAGTTTTTAATTTTGATTCGATTACATTGGCAATATTTTTTAATTCATTAGCAAATTGCTCTATACAATCTGAACCTCGATAACTATAATAATATGATTGGTTATCATCATATGCGCATTTAACAAATAACCCTGCGCTAAAAGCTGTATGTTTTTGGTATTTGTGGCTTGCAGATTGACTTTGTTCAGAATAGGGTTCTAGTATGGACTCAAAATCGCAGTACATTACGAATGGTAAAGGTTCCTTATAATTGTAATTTTTAAACTTTAAAATTTTTTCTTTTGGAAATGAGATTTTGCAATTATTAACATTTTTACAGTCTACTGTATGTAAATTTAATTTTTCTTCATTTGTAAAATAATTTAAACATATATCACAAATGTAAATTTTACTTTTATGTTTATTCATTTGATTAGATACAAGTCTGGACAGGTTCTTAATCCAGCAGAAATGAAATGTTATTTCCTCAGCATCTTCAGCATTTTGCCCCCGTTCATTAGTATAGTTATTTTGAATCATTAATAAATTTACGTGTTTCCATCTTATTTTTTATTAGACGAGCTGGCACTGTATTGAATTTTTTACCAAATAGCTGTAGTTGATATACGTTGACAGATATGTTATTATTTTTTCAAATTTAGATATTTGAGATAAAGTCATTGGAAATTCAATGTCTTTCAAATTTAAAATTTGCGAGTAATCTGGGTACGATGAAGTTCTATCTGGGTTTTTTTTCCCTCTACCGGATATAGAGCTGATAAAATGGCCCACGCGAAACAAGCGTTGTCATCATAGTTTCTAACATTAACACAGGCTTGTTTGTTTGCTATTTGTTCTGGAAGTCTAATAAACGACGCTACTGAATTACCAATTTCTAGCTTATTTATATTAATTTCTACACTAACTATTTTGTGTAAGGCCCACCCACTGTCACGTTCTTGAAACTCCGCTAATTTATTCAATACTTTATCTACTACATTGTCTGCAAACCAAACTTTAAGATCGGTACCGAGGTCGATATGAAAATTTGCGGTGTTAAAATATTTGTATTCGATAACATCTGTCCCCGGTTTAACAAATTCCCCACAAAAGCAGGCGTTGACCTTTATTGTAGGCTGTGATTTTAAAATATTATTTATTCGTGACTTGAATAGAAAGAAGGAATCATAAAAAAACTGTCTCATATCTTTATGTTTCAAATTAATAATTAAACCTGAACGTATGCGACTATCAAACGCTGATTTAACATCCACCCACTTAACGCGAGAACTTCTGTTTTTTCTAACCTCTAAACCACCGCCTATATGCCCTAAATTCTTTAACAAAACTTGAATTTTTTTTAAATGTCCAATATTTGTATGGATTTTTCTACACACGCCGATTGATTCCGCATGTTTTAACGCTCGGTAGAGCAAACTTAAATGCTGTTGTGCTAACTTTAGCCATTTTTCTTTTTCTGGAATTTTTCTACTTTCATTTAAAATTTTAGTGACGTCGCCAAATTTTTTTACAATTTCATCACTTAACTCACATATATTCATTATGAAATCTAATAACACGCTTCTATCAAACTCTAAGTTACCTTGGGTCGCACGTTTATAAATAATTAATTTTTAACAAATCAGTATTCTACAGAGCCAATGAATATATTAAATAATGTTCACGCTGGATTACGATAAATTTAAAATATTTTTTCGAAATAGTAATCACTAGAGTTCAGCTTATGAAGAGGATGGTTGTAGTGAATTGACTAAAATGAATAAAATATCATTTAGTAAAAAGCCTTCAAAATGCATAAAAAATTACTTACGTGTCTTTTCACTGTTTTGAATAAACTCAAATAAAGTGCCTAAAGAGGGTTTGTTGACGTTTTTGAATCCCCTAAACACCAAACTATATAGCCCCGCAGAGAAGGTATCCAAATTATCCCTCAAATAGGGAGTTACCCTTTTTGGCAGGAATGTTGTACATTCGCTAAGTTCCAGTAATATAGTTTCCCCGTACTTCGTATGTACTACCTTTGCCGTTACAATTGGAATAGGTATATTCTTGGAAAGATCCGCTAACTTTACGTTAGGCTTGCCTTCTAAAAGTGATACACTATTAATTTTTCCAATATCCATCTAAAACGAATTTATTTAGATATTATTGGCTTAGGATAAAAGTTAAATAAATAGTATGTCTCCAACAAACAGAGAGTAGGAAAACGAAATTATGGTTTGTGAAATAATTTTAATTCAATATTTATTATTGTACTTATAGCAAAGACCAAAAACTGTTAAAGAATAGCAACAAGAAAACTGTTACTTGGCTACTGATTTTTGTGGTAAATTAAAACAAAGAAAAGGAAAGAAATAATATATCAAATGCCGCAAATAACATTTAAACAATATTAAATTATTTAATTTCAATATTATGCATGTATAAAGCCATTTATAAACAATAGGTAACAAGCAAGGATCAAAAACTGTTAAAGAATAACAATAAAACAAAATTAACTTACTTTGTATTCAGTAATGGGGCACACGCGCACGCACAAAATTATGGCTTATTACTCGAAGAAAAACTTGAAAGTAAATGACTTTATCGCGTCGCTAGCGGTTTTATACTAAATCCCCACTACACCATACGTATTAAATTTGCATGTGTTGATCCCAACGGCTTTTTTGTTATCACCGCAAAATTGTAACGGTTTATTTCGCAATAACTGCCTTTTCTTATCACCGGATATTACTTCCGTTCTACAGTCGTTCATTCTAACGGCTTTTTGTTATCAACCGCAAAATTGTAACGGTCTTTTTCGCAATAACTGCCATTTCTTATCACAGGCTGCAAAAATTTTTTAATTGTATAAGAGAATTTGCGAGGTAATCATTTCCGTTAATCGTCTCAAGGTGAATTTTATTGAAATTAGCGTTTAAAAACATTCCCAAGTTATACATCACATTTATTGGGCATTAGATACAGGGTTGCCACCCTCATCAGCTTTGAGCTATAGCGTCACACCTGTTTTTTCTTTTCAGTGACCATCATGGAACATATCTATATACTTTAAATTCAAATATCAAGCCCCAAACACCAAATTCTACTCTAATGTCGAAAATTTTGTTATATTAGTATTCTAAACGTCGAGACAAATCGTTTGATAGCCCACATCACGGATTTCAGAAGACCGGAAGTTGTTATTTTATTGCAGATTCTAGCATGTTTCGAGTTGAGGAACATATCTACAGGGTGTTCCACTTAAGTCGGATTCTTCCATAGCTCTCTTATTATAAATTTAAGAGAAAAATGTTTCAAATAAAAGTTACGCTGAATTATGCGGTGTATATACAGAAAATATTTTTGAATACACAGGATGTTCCATTTCACCTGGACGCTATACAACTAAGTTATTTTAAATGGAACACCCTGTATATCTGTGTATTTTTGGATTCCTGACTTAATTTTAAGTTGATTTTATGTATCATACATTGTGCCCAAAACATACCGTTTCCGAGATATTCAAGTTTTTTTGAGAAATTTCACGATTACAGCGCTCTGAATATTGCTAGATAGCTTCTAAGCCATAAGAGCTAGAAACTTGCGGTTTGCATAGTTCGATTTACCACGAATTACGCTATCATTTCCACTATTAGAAAAATATGGTAAGTAGTATAAAGTGGTAAATATCGGTACCTGCATTTGACAATCTTTCAACAGGAATAACTTCTTTTTTTCAAATGGAATGACCCATATTTTTTTCCACCGTTGGATTCAAAATTAAATTCTCTTTCGATTGATATAAGGTTAACCATATTTATCTTTAACAGTTTTCGAGAAAGATGCAATTCTTCCTAAAGTTTGAAAAACGAGCTGCCTACAGCATAAAGTAGGCTTTGCAAATTTTGTTTAAAACATCGCATTGACTTAAATACGAAGTTTATAAATAGTGGTAACATCGAATGCAAAAAACGGAATCGCACTAGCACAGTAGTTACAGATGAAAACGAATATCTAGTATTGGGATGCATACAGGAAAACTCTCAACTTAGTGTGCGACAAATTAGTCAAACGACGGATATTAGTACAACATCAGTACATAGGATTTTAAAGAAACACAAATATCATCCTTACCACATCCAATTACACCAGGAGTTACTCGAAGGAGACTTTCAACGGAGGCAGGCATTTTGTCAGTGGGCACTTTGAGAGAGGAAGAAATTTTTTTTAAACAGGTCATGTTTTCGGATGAGTCAACTTTCCACAAAAATGGCTTTGTTAACCGCCATAATTGTCATTATTATGACACGGTAAATCCGCACCAATTCCAGACAACCGGTAGCCAATACAGGTGGTCCTTGAACGTGTGGACGGGAATTTTAGGAGGCCACATCATTGGACCATTCTTTTTTAATTGACACTTGACAGGAAGAATTTATTTGGACTTTCTGCGAAACACTTTGGATGATTTGTTGGGTGACATTCCTTTAGCAACCCTTCGAAGGATGTGGTTACAACAGGATGGTGCTCCACCTCATTAAAAGACGGAGGACATTTCGAACACTTAATGTAAAATTGCAGTTTAAGTTCACGTACCCTTTTTTATTGCGTTTAGAATTTTCTATCATGTTGCGTTTTGTTTTCGTTGTTGGTAGTGGTTTAGTTTTGTTTGTTAGATCACTTTTTAAACATGCCAGTAATGTTGTTACTGGCATGTTTTATAAATTTTAAATTCACGCGATGTCATTGTTGGTGACCGGATTTTTACCGGGAAAAACGAAAACAATTCACAATACAATTTGTTTGTCGAGATGAACGTACATAACATTGAAACGATGCTTACCAAGAAGATACATTACAACCATCATAAGATTAAAATTTGGCCATGCTTGTTACCCGGCACATCTATTTAAAATTAAAATTCTCCCGTCTGACACTTGTACCTTTTGTAACTCCACTGGTCATCTAGACCATATTTTCTTTGAATGCCCAAACAATATTCAAGCAAGTAATAAACTATACGAGGACATTAGTAAATGTAATATACAGCCTCCATTCAACCTCCTGTCATTACTAGCGTTAAATAATATGCAAATTTTCGACGCCATCATCGCTTTTTTAGAAACGACTAAAATTAATCTTTAGGTAGATTTAGCTTTCGTTTCCTTTGTGTCTGATACTCTGTAAGTCGATACCTCCTATCCGTAGTCTAAAACTGTATTGTGTAACAGATAAGGTCCTGAAAGACTCCTGGACGAGAAGCGTGTGTCCCTGTTTGCTTCCCTTTGTTTTTTTCTTGTTTTGTTAGTATTCCGCCATGTAAGAAAATAATATTCTTTTGTGACTGGCTGCATGGCTATAAGCCCAAAGCCATAAAAAAAAAAAAAAAAAAAAAAAAAAAAAAAAAAAAACGATGCTTTAAGCGATATTGGCAAAGCCTACTTTACGCTGTAGGCAGCTCGTTTTTCAAACTTTAGAAAGAATTGCATTTTTCTCGAAAACTGTTAAAGATAAATATGGACAACCTTATATCAATCGAAAGAGAATTTAATTTTGAATCCAACGGTGGAAAAAAATATGGGTCATTTCATTTGAAAAAAAGAAGTTATTCCTGTTGAAAGATTGTCAAATGCAGGTACCGATATTTACCACTTTATACTACTTACCATATTTTTCTAATAGTGGAAATGATAGCGTAATTCGTGGTAAATCGAACTATGCAAACCGCAAGTTTCTAGCTCTTATGGCTTAGAAGCTATCTAGCAATATTCAGAGCGCTGTAATCGTGAAATTTCTCAAAAAACTTGAATATCTCGGAAACGGTATGTTTTGGGCACAATGTATGATACATAAAATCAACTTAAAATTAAGTCAGGAATCCAAAAATACACAGATATACAGGGTGTTCCATTTAAAATAACGAAGTTGTATAGCATCCAGGTGAAATAGAACATCCCGTGTATTCAAAACTATTTTCTGTATATACACCGCATAATTCAGCGCAACTTTTATTTGAAACATTTTTCTCTTAAATTTATAATAAGAGAGCTATGGAAGAATCCGACTTAAGTGGAACACCCTGTATATACTTTAAATTCACATATCAAGCCCCAAAGCCCATTTTTTCACACTCGGATTTAAAATTTTGTTAAATTAGTATTCTAGACATCGAGACGAATCGTTTGATACCCCACATCACGGATTTCAGAAGACCGGAAGTTGTTGTTTTATGACGTATTTCGAGTTGAGGAACATATCTATTTACTTTAAATTCAAATATCAAGCCCCAAAGCCCATTTTTTCACACTCGGAATTAAAATTTTGTTAAATTAGTATTCTAGACGCCGAGACGAATCGTTTGATACCACACATCACGGATTTCAGAAGACCGGAAGTGGAGACCGGAAGTTGTTGTTTTATGACGTATTTCGAGTTGAGGAACATTTCTATATACTTTCAATTCACATATCAAGCCCCAAAGCCCATTTTTTCGCACTTGGAATGAAAATTTTGTTATATTAGTATTCTAGACGTCGAGACGAATCATTTGATATCCCACATCACGTGATCAGGGCCGCCATGTTTTTTTCTCATACCTACTGCGCATGTTTTTTTCTCATACCTACTGCGCATGATCAGGGTCGCCATGTTTTTTTTCTCATACCTACATGATTTTTTTCACCTTCAGCAGCCTCTGGACCCCAGCCCCCAGACTTCATCCCCCCAGACACTTCTTGCACCTCTTGTACATCCCCTGGTCACTTCTTGTACCTCTTGTACATCCCCTGGGCAGTTCATGATGGTCGCTCTTGATGGACATGTGCCATCAGCAGTTTGACAGCTCACTTCCGCTGTGGAATCCGCTTTGCTCATCTACTAGTATAACATTCTAGTTTCTCAAGAGGTGACATGTTTAAGAAGTGGTTGGAGAGTTGAGTGATGAATACACTTGGTAAATTTGTTTGCTTTAATAATTTTAAAGCAACAGATTTTATAAAAAGTGATTATCAAATTCGCCTAAAACTTAATGCTGTACCAAGATTAGAGATGTATCGGGCCGAAGCCGAGGTAGTAGACACCCCATCTACAAGCTTAGTTAGATATTATGTAACTTCAGTTCAGAATATGGCCTCATTTACGTCTTCGATGTGCTCTTCAGATGATACGATAGAGTTGCCAAGAGATGCTAAAATGAAACGACATCGTGGGTAATATTACTTGTTAATAACATTTTTTTAAATAAATCATGAGATAATAATTGTTTTGTTTGAAGTTTGAAAAATAAATATAATTTCAACGAATCGTCTAGGCAAGATACTTCGGCAAGTGCAAGTACTAATAGCAGCACAAAGAGGAAACGTGTAAAGTATATTCAAACTGTACACAATTACAAGTATGTGAATACAAGAAAATTTTTAAAGTGATATGCACTTGGCGCTTATGCTCAAAGCAATATTAATAAGATTAAATTATATTTTACGTATCAAATTCCTAAAATAAATGTTTTTTTATATTTTTTATTATAAGCGATATATCCAGTTGTCTTTTTTATCGATCTTAGCATTCAATTTAATATATATATATATATACCTATTTATTATTTTACTATAATAAAGATATTAAGAATGTTTCCGTTATTTTAAACCCTCCGCCATGTTCTAAGATCATTCTCCCTCTATGTCTCTGCCTTCTTCTTATATTATAACTACAGTAGGCATTTACGCATTTGCGATAATAGACTCCATTAGTTGTGACGTCACGACCCCCACTTCTACTGGTATGAAAGTTTACGGCCGAAGCTGTAATACGGGAATCTGACGCGTATTGCGTTGTGCATAAGGACTATTCGCGAAAATCACGTACAGCGAGATGGCGCTGAAAATCTAGTGTGTGTATGAACCAAGTGGTGAACAACAAACCTTTGACTTAGGGCGAGTTGTTTTATTCACCGGTTGATCCACCAGATGTGTTTTATCTTCGTTCTAACCTCGAAGATAGAACGAGATAAAACACATCTGATGGATCCACCGGTGAGTAAAGCAACTCGCCCAGTGTTTTGACATTTACGATAAATTTAGAGGTTAATTGTAGTAACACTCTTTTTTTATTAAAGTATCGTGTCAACCGTTTTATTAATTGATTGCATTGCTATATTGTTTATAAACTAGTTGAATATAATAACAACACTTTAAACGCACTTTTAATTCAAAAAATCACAAGATAAATTTAAGAAAACCCGCCAACTGACAGTGACAGTAATGACAGCGGTTTGTTGTTCACTATCATATTGAGATTACGCCGAAAAATATAGATGTCGCCCACTCCGTGAATTTCGCGAATAATATATAGTACTAAAACATGGTCGGGAATTTTATAGTATTTCTGTATGTTGAAAGACTATTTAAGGACTTCCAATACCTATTTCACATTTAAGAAATATGTTAAAATATATGTATCCACGTATGATTTATAAAAACTTCATTTTAAGTTTTATAAATTAATATGTAAAGCGGCGGAAGCTTCCTCCAATAGGAATAAAGAATGCAAAAATTCAAATTATGAGTTTGCCGCGCTAACTTCAAAATTAATTCATGTTCGTTCATTTTGACAATGAACTTGACGTTTAACTTAAGTTTTCTCTCAGTTTCAAATCTATTCTACTATTTTTTCTAATAAACTCGTTTTTGTGCTTAATTTCAAATGTGGGTTTGTGCTTTGCACCTGAGTGTGATCATATAAATAAAACTGGATGTAAAATGTTAGTTTCCCAAAGGGTTCCAAATTAAAATAAAAGAGGTAAAGCTATAATGTGTATGTTAGTTTGATTATCGTTTCTTAAATATGGGGATATGTAAATTGTAAAGACAAAATAATGCTTAAATACCTACCTGTGCTTTCTTTAATATCCTATATTCTTTTAAATAGGTTTAATTGATTTTTATTGTATTCTTGACACCAAGATAAGAGGTTATAAAGTTTGCGTCAGCGACGCTGACACTAACGACAGCTGTAACCAGGGATGGGAAAGTAACACAAGAAATTACGTGATTGGTCTTTTAGTTGGTCACGTGAGTGTAAATGAGATTGGAATGTTAGATGGAGATGAGATGACAAACACAATACTATAACCTAAGTTTTTACTCCAAAAGGCGTGGGTTTGTGTGTAGAATATTTTAAAATGACGATTGACGATGACAACATAATTTATTATTGCTTAACCCTTACATCATATCTCATCCTCATCAAATCAGTTTCCTTTTCTTTGAATGCAGTTTGCATTGAAGAAATATTGTTTATAATTTAAATTTAAAGCAATAAGTATTAAAAATACAATGACTAACAAGAAAAAAATTATTTGTAGTAAATGTAGTAAACGTAGTATAAAATTGGCAATGTAGTAAATTACATTTACTACGGTAGTAAATTAGGTAGTAAATGTATAATTTAGCACCTTCCCAACCCTGGCTGTAACACAAGGCGGTCGCGGGAGGAATGGTTCCTACGATGGCGCACCTAGCGGCCGGATTGTAAAGTTTAAGTTAGCTGCGCGCGGGCATACAAACACCAAAGAAACACGTAAAACACGTTCTGTGCGGGCAGATGCAGTATCCTTTTATGTTAAAGAAGGAACATTAGTTTATCCCTAAATAAATATCATAAAAACACCAAAAAACACTCGCAATAGACTATGCATTTAATATTTAATAAAAAAAAAAATCCTTTAATCTAATTAAAAAAAAATCCTTTATCAGGGGAATAACACACTGGTTAAGTGGAATAACACACTGGTTAAGTGTTAGAATAGCTCTAAGCTAAACTTCGCCAGGACGTTAATATAAATAAAACCATAAAATAAAAAAAAAATAAAAATAAAAAATAATCTAATAAAAAAAAATTCCTTTATCAGGGGAATAATACACATATCTAACCTGCCTCCGGCTATCGCCTCCGGCTTCTAACTCGCCATAGACCTCTTAATAAAAAAAAAATTCCTTTAATCTAATTAAAATAAAAAAAAGAACATGTTGGGTTTGAACCCGGAACTTTCTGCTTGCCAGCCGCGATCGTTTCCACTGGGCTATTACACCACTGACAAGTTGTGAGTAAAGCAAGAATGTTCATTGACAACTAACTTAAACTTTACAATCCGGCCGCTAGGTGCGCCATCGTAGGAACCATTCCTCCCGCGACCGCCTTTTGCTGTAACAACTCAGAAGTGTAATGAAGTTAGCAGCAGTGGTCTGTCATGATGAATCATGATAGTAGTACCATTGTTTATAAAGTAATATAGTTATTCAACCTAACTTGTAAGTATGTGCTGCCAACTTGTGAGTAACTTACGTACTAGTCAGTTTCCATGACTTTTGTTTTTTGAATTTAAATATTATAATAATCATTTAAATATACATTTCACGATACATTACACATTGCGCAGCCGGATGTGACGTCGAGCTCGAGAAAAATATGCAATGCCCTATTTGTGTCGTGCACGCGACATCACAACTAACCTAAAAAATATGCACTTTTTAACATTTTTGAGTATTATGTCATTTTTATTAAAATTTCTGCTTGGTTCCTATATTATCAACTAAAATCTTGTTCGGTACATTAACTAATGAAATTTTAATTTTCCTAGGGCCTATATTTTCAGTCTGATTTAACCCTGATTAACTTTAATCATTGATTAATTACCATGGAAACAATTGTCTCGACAATTATTTCCAAGGTAATTGATCAATGGTTAAACTTAATCAGGGTTAAATCAGACTGAAAATATCGGCCCCTAATCTAATGAAATACGATATTTTTTGTTGACTGGAAATTCAACCTATAATTAGCAGTCTAATTTAAATAATCTACAATATTGAAACTTTATATATCTACTGTCTGTGAGAGTTTTTAAATGTTATTAAGGATCCAAGCTGAAGCTACGCAAAATTATAATTAAAGTTGAACATAAATTTACAAAAACTAAAAATTGGAGGTTATGTTAATCCTATGATCATTTACTCTTTGCCTATGATGCACATGGTCTATATTTGTGATTTATGACATTTTTAGGTGAACCAAAAACTAGGTTTCAAATACAATATACATAACATGTTCCTCCACTTGCCATTCTTCAAATTTATTTTATCTTTTCTGTAGCCAAGCTGTTTTGCCAAATCTTCGTTCTTCGGAAAACTGAAATATTTTATATCAATATCTTTCTGTACTCTGGTTATAATTTTTTCACATAGCTCCAGCACAATTCGCCATTATAAATTATAAACAGTCAAATAACAAACATATTTATATAAAAAAGAACATTAATTTAAACACCTTAAGCATGATTTTTATAGTCGCGAAATTGCGAAAAGCGAAATGCGAGACGTGTTGCTATTGGTCAATTCCAAATTTTAATGTGAAATGAACCAATAGCAACACGACTATGAAAATCAGGCTTTACAACTAACCTCAAAAATATGCACTTCTGAAAATTTTTGAATATTATATCATTTTTATCAAAATATTTGCTTGGTTCCTGTACTATCATCTAAAATCTTGTTCGGTGCATTACTAATGAAGTTTTAATTATCCTAATCTAATGAAATAGGTTGTTTTTTGTTGACTGGAAATCCAACCTATAAATAACAATTCATTTTTAATAATCTACGTAGCTACAAATATTGAAACTTTATATATCTACTGTCTTATTAGAGAGTTTTTAAATGTTATTATGGATCCAAGCTGAAGCTACAAAATTATAATTAAAGTAAAAATAAATTTACAAAAACTAAATATTTTAGGTTATGTTAGCCATATGATGTATAAATGATTCATTTTAGAACAAAAAATCCAATAGTTTAAAAATAGAAAACTGACAAACTGTCAAAAGTTATTAATAATTACAGTCGAGTTTCGATCTATGACTTTAGTTCCTCGTCGAATGTCATGTGACGTACATGCACCGGATGTACGAAATTCGTGCATGCGTCGTAGCATTGTTTATAATAAACAATGGTCGTAACGTAAACGACACCGGGGGCTACGGTCGTAATAATGGGCACACATCATCCAGCACGCCATCTACCAATGATCCACCGGTACTAACAAGAGGTTGAATAACTATATACTTTATAAACAATGGTAGTACCATTGTTTATAAAGTAATATAGTTATTCAACCTAACTTATAAGTATGTGCTGCCAACTTGTGAGTAACTTACGTACTAGTCATTTTCCATGACTTTTGTTTTTATGAATTTAAATATTATAATAATCATTTAAATATACATTTCACGATACATTACACATTGCGCAGCCGGATGTGACGTCGAGCTCGAGAAAAATATGCATTGCCCTATTTGTGTCGTGCACGCGACATCACAACTAACCTAAAAAATATGCACTTTTTAACATTTTTGAGTATTATGTCATTTTTATTAAAATTTCTGCTTGGTTCCTATACTATCAACTAAAATCTTGTTCGGTGCATTAACTAATGAAATTTTAATTTTCCTAATCTAATGAAATACGATATTTTTTGTTGACTGGAAATTCAACCTATAATTAGCAGTCTAATTTAAATAATCTACAATATTGAAACTTTATATATCTACTGTCTGTGAGAGTTTTTAAATGTTATTAAGGATCCAAGCTGAAACTACAAAATTATAATTAAAGTTGAACATAAATTTACAAAAACTGAAAATTGGAGGTTATGTTAATCCTATGATCATTTACTCTTTGCCTATGATGCACATGGTCTATATTTGTGATTTATGACATTTTTAGGTGAACATCCAGATCGCTAAAAACTAGGTTTCAAATACAATATACATAACATGTTCCTCCACTTGCCATTCTTCAAATTTATTTTATCTGTTCTGTAGCCAAGCTGTTTTGCCAAATCTTCGTTCTTCGGAAAACTGAAATATTTTATATCAATATCTTTTAGTACCTACTTTGGTTATAATTTTTTCACATAGCTCCAGCACAATTCGCCATTATAAATTATAAACAGTCAAATAACAAACATATATAAAAAAGAACATTAATTTAAACACCTTAAGCATGATTTTTATAGTCGCGAAATTGCGAAAAGCGAAATGCGAGACTTGTTGCTATTGGTCAATTCCAAATTTTAATGTGAAATGAACCAATAGCAACACGTTTCGCATTTCGCTTTTCACAATTTCGCGACTATGAAAATCAGGCTTTACAACTTACAACTAACCTCAAAAATATGCACTTCTGAAAATTTTTGAATATTATATCATTTTTATCAAAATATCTGCTTGGTTCCTGTACTATCATCTAAAATCTTGTTCGGTGCATTAACTAATGAAGTTTTAATTATCCTAATCTAAATGAAATAGGTTGTTTTTTGTTGACTGGAAATCCAACCTATAAATAGCAATTCATTTTTAATAATCTACGTAGGTACAATATTGAAACTTTATATATCTACTGTCTTATTAGAGAGTTTTTAAATGTTATTATGGATCCAAGCTGAAGCTACAAAATTATAATTAAAGTAAAAATAAATTTACAAAAACTAAACATTTTAGGTTATGTTAGCCATATGATGTGATTCATTTTAGAAAAAAAAATCCAATAGTTTAAAAATAGAAAACTGACAAACTGTCAAAAGTTATTATAATTACAGTCGAGTTTCGATCTATGACTTTAGTCGAATGTTATGTGACGTACATGCACCGGATAGCACCGGATGTACGAAATTCGTGCATGCGTCGTATCGTAGCATTGTTTATAATAAACAATGGTCGTAACGTAAACGACACCGGGGGCTACGGTCGTAATAATGGGCACACATCATCCAGCACGCCATCTACCAATGATCCACCGGTACTAACAAGAGGTTGAATAAGGCCGCAGTCAGACTGATTCACTGCTAACCACCCACAACCACCGACCACATTTCCAACATAGAGTAAACTATGCGTTAGGTCATACTGCAACCACCAGCTACTGATCAACCGCAAACACTTGCTATGAACCTGTTTATATTTCCAGCATGTTGGAAATTTTTGGTGGTTAGTTGCAGCAGTCATGCGCACGTAGAGTTGCGGTATTTATTTTCGTCGCAGATGAATTATTTGATCTATTATTTTTGTTAATACTAAATTAACTTGTCTACAGTAAAGTTTTAAGGTTAAGTTCTGTTTTAATAGTTTTACGTCCTACGAAACTTGCCGCAATATTTGCTGGTGCTACTAGTAGTCTATGTAGCTGCAGTGTGACCACATGCATGTTTTTTGTTGGTTAGTTGATAGAATTCGATGACAACCTGTGGTGATTGGTGGCTTCAGCACAGCCTACCAAACAAATCAGCTCACACACTTCTGCTCAGAACAAAGGATTCGACTAGAAATGAAATTCTGACGTCATAGTCGCCATTTCGGGTTAGAACACAGGGCCGGAATAATAATATACCTACGAATATAGAACACTGTTAGACATAATCGAACTTTCTTGTACACTATATATTATTTTATTTTACAATTCTCTTTCTTTACTTGATATGCATTGTTTATAAATGATGAAACATCAATATAAGTATATCAATTTGGATATGTTTGTTGTTATTATGCTTGTATAAAACCTAAACAAAGTCCATTTATAAACTATATTATTTATTTATTTACCTACTTATTTATTTTTATTTTTTAATAAAAAATTATTAAAATTTTTGTGTCATCAAATAAATGAGGCTATAAATTAGTTTTTTACAAATATTTATTTACATATAGTACCTACAAAAAATATTTTACAAAATTAATATATCAAAAATGTTAAAATACAAAATAAAGCACATTTCTTTATTTACAATACATACATACATTTACAGCTTTTAACTGCACACGCATGTCCATCTTTAACTTTTTTCATACTGGCAAATTTATATAACTTCAATAAAAGCAATAAAACAAACAAACAATTAGCACTCTACACCACTGGAATCAACACACACAGCATCAACGCTAACTCGCAACTGATGCCTTCCATCGTCTTCTACGCTACTGAACTGATTTAACCCGAAATGGACGGTTGCGCATGGATCGGCGCAAACTGTTCCCGCCAAGGAAGTGTGTGAGCTGATTTGTTGGTAGGCTGTGGCTTCAGTCTGACTCCGGCCTAACTATATACTTTACAATGGTAGTACGTACGGTTGCATAATTATGTGACGTCACACTAATGCGGTCCATGGAGCGCTACATACCGCAACGCAATGTCAGAGCGTTCGATAATAAGAACATATCTACCGAACCGCGTTCGGTAAATGTATCGAATGTATTCGCTACATCCACCCGATCCAAAATTGATGGATCGACTCAACGAATTAGAATTAGTACTAATTCGTTGGATCGACTACATCGGTTGGTAAATGCGGTATAACCTTAAAATATGATTCAAAAAACTTAATTTTTGACATTTTGTGAGTATTTGAGAAAAATGAAACCCATCACTGACGAAAATAATGAAGTAATTTTAGATGAGGACGGAAACATTTATGTATATTATTATGTATAATGAATTACTTAAGTAAGTAGGTATACCTAAATATGCAATACATATAAATGTTTTTTTACTTTCCATTTTGTCATGGCGAGCAGTATGGACTTACGAATAAGCATAAAATAAAAAAGTCATTCATTTTTCAATTATTTATTAATTAGTCAAGTGATGCTTTAGGTTACATTTGAAATTTTGCGTTCGGTAATTCTTAGCTCGGTAGATGTATTGACATTAAACAGCTGATTACCGCAATGTTGGCAATGTACCATACCCGCTCCAATTATCGTAAATGCCTAGTGACTCTTAAAACATGATTGGGGTTACGAAAATTTACTCCATGTACCCAGGTCACTATCTCTATCTTTGTTATTCATATAGTTTTAGAAAAAGAGAATATTTGCTGCAGATGGCTTAGAGTAGATTTTCGTAAACCCCGGATATATGGATTTTACTCCAATTAACCACTGTTACTGACGCCATTGCATTTACTAAATTGCCATTTTTGTTGAGGAAACGACGTTACCGAGATATTGTTCTATTTTATTTTGTATATAGTAATAATTTTAAGGTAGAAATATGTAAAATACGCATTTATCCTGTATTACTGACATATAATATATATTTTGGTTACAGCCTTTTTATTACAATGGGTGTTCAAGTACAAACTGTATCGCCAGGTGATGGTAAGTTTCTTTTTGGTCCAAACATTCATATAATACATAGCTAAATTGGCTATTTAATTTATGTGACTTTATCATATTGATTAGGAAATATCAGATTTCAATGGCGAGTTTATGCAACGACCTTAGCTCCTTAGCCCTTTGGCTTAATCCTAAAAATGTTATAACTGAATTGTTACCTATTTAGTTCTTTAAGTGGTGCATGTATTAGTTTGTATTATTTTTTATTAAAATCGGTTATTTGCATAACTTGCCTTTAAAGTTCCAAAAAAGGAAATTTCGAATAATGCTAATAAGATTGCTGCAAACTGGTAGGTACCTACATGGATATACCAAAAGTAAAACGGCATTTTTCTTGTTTTAGGATCAACTTTTCCAAAAACAGGTCAAACTGTTGTTGTTCATTATACGGGTACTTTACAAGATGGGACGAAATTTGATTCATCACGGGACAGAGGAGTTCCTTTTAAATTCCATATAGGGAAAGGAGAAGTGATCAAAGGATGGGATGAGGGTGTTGCTCAAGTAAGTAATGACTATACATTTTTGTCTATTAACTCTTAACCAGAAACATGACATTATTGGGACAAAAGAAGACCTGTTGTCCACAAGACTACTGTTAGGTATACAGTATGGTCCACGCTTCCAAGAACATGAATAGCAATCGACCAAGAAGTTTACGACATGCACAAGACTTTTCGAATGTTTAAAATTTCAAGGTTGAGCATGAGCATAGTGAGTAAACACTTCGCACAGAGCAGATTGGAATTACAGAGCAGTATCACATCACATCACAGAGATGCCGTAGCTCACATTTCTGTGGATTGTACTCTATGTTAATTTGTATAATAAAATTGACATTTAATTGACAGTATTACGTCTATTGCGAGTAAAGTTATACTTAAGTGTTATAAAATTTAAAAGTGATATTTATCACACCGACTCGGTGGCGTAGTGGGCTAAAGCATGAGTGACAGTCATGGCTCTAGTCAAACTGCCTATCGTGTCCGGGTTCAAGGCCCGGCATCGGCAGATGGCAATGTCGGTGGGTATGGACGTTTGTTTGCGTTTTTCTAATATGAAGCCCCCCTTCCGAACAGCCTTTGGTTTTGGATTTGGAGGTTTAATTTCTGTGGTGGGTTTATTTATTATTTATTTATTTATATATCAGTTTTTTCGTAAGTGATTAAGTTGTTTTGGTAAAATTTCGCCAAAATTGATTATGTAATGAACAAAAAAAGAAATGCCATGAATTTTCAGAAAATGCACAATCAGTTTTGGCAAAATTTTACTCAATCAACTTGGTCACTTACGAAAAAACTAAATTATTGGGAGCTTCCATTTCAGTAACCAAATAAGTGATCTCACTTAAAATTGATACCTAGGGGTTTTAAATGGCACTCTTTAAGATGATGAAACCCAAATTTGAATAAAAAAATCGCTAATACTATTTTTGAAAAATCAACTCTTCAAACCTCCTTAAAATCGCACGCTACTGACATGTATCACATATTACCAAGTTCAAAGAGTCACCTTATCGATCTTTTCTTACCACCAATGTTTGAAGTTAATCAAGCATCAATTAACGGGTGTTGCGATCTTTAGTGGGTCACACTGTATGTGCTGATAATACAAACAAATTGATTGTAGAAAAACACTTAAAAAGTCTATAATTACAGCCTTGATGACAGCTAATGTAGGTACAACCGAATTCTACTAATAAAAAGAAAAACATTCTTTATGGTCTTTCTACAAAATAATATTAGTCTTGACCACGATGTAAGACAATTAGGTGATCCCACGAGCCGACCGACCGCGTCGTCAATTTGTTAACGCTTGGATTAGAGAGAGATGGTAGAGCTAGGGCTGCATATTTTACCGTGAATCGGGCTCATTGTATGGATGTAGCTGTTTAAAATCTAAAGCAATTCTTTTTAAATGTTCTAGTATTATATATCTAAATAATTAACTTCACTCATTAAAAACGAAACAATATTTTTACACTATACCTATAGAATTTAATTAAAACAGCTGTAGTAAGTAATGATTTTTATATTATGTCAATGATCGCATTGATCGAAAGAATCATTAATTTATTGCTTGCAATAAGGTAGGTATTTATTTAAAGATAATATTTTTAATATTGTAAATAAAGTAAAAATAGTAGTATATTTTGATGTGATAACGAATAAATAATAAGGGATACGTGAGTGAAATAAATAGGTATACGAAAAAATGTCTATTTATTTATTCAAAAATTAAATAACTATTCAAGTTAAGTAAACATAAAGCATTATTACTTAGATATTTTTATTGTCCAAAATCAAAAAAAAGAGAAAAAACTATTAATCACATTTATATTGATTCTTAAATTTTAATTTTAATCTCTTGCAATGTGCTCAGAAATTTAATGTGGTAAATTGAATCAACTATAATAGAGTATCAGGTTAATTGCAATCTAGATTCCTTTTTTTTTATTGGAAAACGATTTTGTTTTTGTCTGGGATTCTCTTTTATAAAACTGTTTTTTTTTAAATCGGCGATTTTTGTAGTTGGCGGAGGCGACAGATAAATGTAAACATAAATTTTTCATTGCTTGTGACAATAATTGTGTTGTAATAAAAGGTAAATAAATACAGTTTTTTACATTGTCTGATCACTATTATAATTGCTAAAATAATGATTTTCTTACAAAAAATTATTCCGATTTGACATTTTAAAAATAATTACTAATGTATAAATATGACATTTCTTAATGTCAATGAAAATTACTTAAAATATTGAGTTAATTAATCTTAATTTCACAGTTTCTGGATTTAAAAAAAAATTAATATGCACCTCGGCATTAAAGGTTCTTTTTATCATTTATGTGGTTTATTTGCCTCGGCCCTACGGACCTCGGCAACGAAACTCCACCTTCATGATAAAAAGTTAAACTTTAATGCCTTGATACATAAATAACTATTACCCGCATTGTTATGTAAAATAAAATTAGTTTTGTAAATATGTCTTGAGAGTGGGATTCACGGGGAAATTCTATTGTTTTGCTCTGATTAATACATAAGAATTCGTCAATGGTCTCTTCAAATACCGTAAAACGTGGTGAATAGGAACACTTGAATCTTTACAGCTCGCTAGGAAAAATATGGTTTATCTTTTCTTGCATTTTTTTATGGCAAAAGTACTATCATGTGTACTATAATTAACTGTACCAAGAAAATTTTGAAAAAACTTTCAGTAGGACTTTTTTTAAAAAATAACCGTTGTTCCTATTCACCTGCCAATGGGGGTGATAGGAACACACCTTAATTTTCCATGATATTCCTATTAAAACAAGTCGTAATATTCTTTATTGTACAAATGGGTTATCCAGTTACAGGACAAATAAAATGAATGAACATGAAAAAAACAATAAGAAAAAATATATATAATTTACCAACTACAGTAAAAAAATATAAAATATAAATAAACATAACAACTTTGAAAAACTTAAATAAAAATCTAATTATAACGACTCATATCATATCTTTGAGAGACTTTGCTTTTATGCCTTGTTAAAAAGCTAACTATATATTCTTTTCCGGGCATGTTATTTTTGAACCGGATAAGTTCTACCCAGCTTATCTAAATAATTATTTTATAGATAACCGAAGGTCGTAGCCAACTAAGGGGTAGCCCCACTCAGAACATATGTTGATATTTTTAATAAACAGGTTTTCTTCTAGAGATGTTAAAACTGTCTGACCACCTTGCTTGCCAACATTCCCTTTAGTGTGCCGAAATAACACTGTTGGTGGTATTCCACACTGTTTTGAAGCATCCCTGTATGAAATTTGATTACTTTTTATGTCATTAGCTGCCCTCGATATTAAATCGGGGTTTTGCTTTTTATACAATTTACGTCCCTTTGGCTTGTAGGTATGTTTTCTTGGCATAGTTTCTATTCACCCCACTTTAATCTAAAAAGTACATGAATTAAAAAAAAATTACAATTTTTTTTTCTCAAAAAAATATAAATTTATTACAGTCGTTTATATGACCCTTTTGAGAAATAGTAGCACACATATGAAAAGATTTTACTTACGTTTTCTCCCAGAACCATGTAAAGTTTACACGCCGAAATTTGACACATAAGTTTGAAGTTAGGGAACAAATTATTTTTGACAGTTTACAGAATTTCAGTGTCTCCAACTCATTTGCACAACATTTATCTACAATTCGGTTTTTGGTAGAATGTTCTTATTCAAAAAACAATCAATCTGGTTGGTTTTAAATAACTTTTCTACTTTTTGTTCCTATAGACCTGCCAGTCCCTATTCACCCCGTTTTACGGTACGTCAACTGAGTTGATATGCTTGAATAAAATGTTTTCCAGGGTAAGGATGTAATTGAATATAGTTCCATTTGAATAATTTAGACCTCCCATAGATTTCACACTTACAAATTCAGCTATAGCTGGTAAAATTATATATTATGCACACACTGTTTACCTAATTTACAAATATTACTCGGTTTCCGGGTTTCCCGGTAAATGAGTGCATACCTACCACAGTTTCGGTACATGCGAGGCGCAGCCTGCGCGGCCCTGTACTCCCTCTCTTTGTCTTACGATTTCGCGTCTTGCGTTAACAGTTTGGCGACACTCTAACCATACGATACATTGAGGCGTTTCATCACCTAATTGTCTTACACCGTGGTCTTGACTTAATTTAAAAATCTTATTGATCAAAAAATGTTTTGCAATTAGATAATTAAGAGGCATGTTGACTTTTGATGTACTAAAGATGACTTATGGCTTGATTCATTCACTATTGAGCGATGGTCTTAACTTCTAGGGAAATTTGTCACATACACAAAAGAAAATAATAAGATGTATGTCAAAATCAAACCCACAAAGTAAAGTAATATTTATTAACTTAAGAATTTTAACTTTATCATATCTGTACATATCATAAAATGAAATGGTTCATAATTATATTATAATACTCGATAAACACAATTTCCAAGAAACAAAAATTTTTGATTTTTTTCCCACTCGGTATATCTCGATTAATAGCAAAGATGAAAAAGTGAACCAAAAAAGTAAATGTACAGAAAAGATGAAGCTTCAATTGGGTCTAAACTAAACTGGAGTTTAATTTTGCTGCTGGTGATTCACACAGGGTGTTTTGAATTTTTGAAAAAAACATAGTGCTATTTTACGTCCGATATTTAAAGAAAAACATAATTTTTACTTAAAATCAGCACGGCTATACATTTCAGAAGAGTTAACCTACAAAACAAGAAAAACATTAAAATAAGACAAACGGTTCAATCTGTTACCTTGGTATCCAAATTTTCAAAAGGATACGTTTACCGTTCTCCATATACTTCTAATACTCCATCCACCATGAATCACCTTGTATATGGAAGGATGTATATTGTTTTGACTAATCTAATAATTATTACGGTATAGTAGTATCTCTCTATCTTTTCTTCTTTAGCAACGTAACCACGGGTAATCCCCCTACTCTGGATACCACCCTGAGACCGCTCTCGCATTACTTGGGGAATGTGTTCATATTCAATCAATTCCATATGTGTCATTATTGGTTTGGTAAATTATTAACAAAAATGTAAGGTCCAGTAAACGTGAACATAACCTCCAAGTAATATTTATATACAGTATGTCCAGTTTTTTATTTCTCATTTTACGTGGAAATCTTATTCATAAAAAGTTTTGCTTTTGTTAAAAATATGATTGCCATGGAGTAAGTTAACATATCATGTACAGGGGTGCTCAGAAAATTAAAAAATCTGAAATTTATGTAAGAGTAAACTACGTTCAATTTTAACAGTATGAAAACTGTCACTAAGAAAAGTTGTTTAGAATTAAAATTTATATCACAATTCCAATTTGTAGATAAATTTGTCTAATTCGACTTTTTTCAAAAAAATTTCAAGTATCAAGTGTAGTTTCCAGTCCCGGTATTTGGTACCGGGATTCTACCAAAAAAATCAGGTCCCGGGACCTAAAAGTCCCGCAAATTTGTGAAATAGATAGATTATTATCAACACTAACAATGCAAGACAGCGATGCTGATCAGAATGACGTTCCGCTGTCCCATCTTGGAACTGAGCAGCATCAAGAAGTCCCATTGTCAGACAAATAGGATATGGTAATTGAAAATGCAATGTCCGAGCCTACAAGGCAAAACTAATATCATCAGCTGCAGCTGCAAATGCAAATGAACAGTGTAAAATAATTAGAAAAGTAATGACACTTCTTCAGAATGGCGGATATTGTGGTCAGAAACTCCAGTTATGTTACGAACATACCACCTACCATCCTCGATTTATCACTTTACTGGTTTTTGGTTCATAGTAATAACTTTAATAATAAAAATGTTATATCAGATCCAAATGTTATCAAGATAAAATGACTACCCTGTACAACATCCTTTTCTACTTGCATTATTAATAACGTTGTAAAAATACTAACTTTACAGCAAAAGCTTTTATCTAATACGGTGTTATGGAGTTGGTAAGTAAGTCGGATATTAATCGAAGATTTTAATTCAAAATACCCAGGTGTGCGTGATGCAGAGCCATCTTGCCACAAATTGGTACAAAAATTTTTAAGAACTGGATCGATGTTGAAAATACAAAGACCTAAAAAAAAAATATGATGAAGATGATGCCAGCACTCTGTTAGTATTACAGTCAGTAGAGGAACATCCCAGACTCATTAAGAAGACGAGTGGAATATTTGGAAGTGGTCAAGAAATCTCGGATCCAAAAAATTTTAACACAATGAGATATACCCTTACAAACCGATTTTCAACCACACCTTAGAGACAGGCGATGAAGCAAAACATCTTTATTTTTGTTTATGGATTGGAAACATGAGTAAAATATTTCATAAAAATTTTATCTGTACAGATGACTCCACCTTCTCTACTAATTGGATTGTATCAAATTCAAATTCATTTATTTATCTTTTATGCTACATCGAGTGCAGATAAGTCAATACAATACAAAATGGGTAGACTATAATAAATAAAAACACAACAAATAGAAATAGAAAATTCACAAAAAAATATAATGCATTTTTGCAGCTTACTGATAGAAACCAGTTGCTGATGAAGCCTGTAATTAACTTAATTGTAATACAATTTAACAATGGCAATAATTAAATTAATAAATGTGTTTTATAAAAAGAAAAGAAAAGAAGGAAAAGAAAAACAAAGAAGTGGTACAGCTAGAAATAAATGGAAAAAAGAACAAAATAATTGCAGGAAAAGAAAAAAAAAGAAGTAAAATATCCATATATATAGAAATAAAAAAATCACTGCAGAGCTAAAACATCATTTTTTTTTTTTTTTTAAATAAGTTGCAGTAGGGGGAAAAGTCGGTAATTTTCAATTTATTAATGCAAGAGGCTATGTTGTATGAAAATAAGCGTTTAAATATCTCTTTATGATGGGCAGGGATTGTTAGAATGTGTTTTCTACGAATATTCAGATTGTGAACGTGGGTTCGGTAAATAATTTTATTATGCTGATAAGCGGGCGATTTAAATTTTAGGATTATATAAAAAAAGCAAGTTGCATGAAATAAACGTCGGTTGTACATATTTAACCATGCTACGTGTTTTAATTTGTGTGAAATTCTTTTACGCCAGGAAACGTAGGCTCAAGGTGGAAAACTATATAGGATTTGATTTTCATTTTTTTTTATACTGATCTTGGAATGCTCATTGTGGGTCTGAGTTTGTTGGACGCAGCTGTCCCCGGAATATCCCCATCCACCCCCCAAAGGTTTTTTTTTTGGTTTTTGCCTTATATCGAGCTTCCGGTGCATGCTATCGCAAAAGTACCTATATTGAAAATTAAAGAGGAATAAACAGTGTACAATATGAGCCCTGTTTGGTTGTTCTACGTCAAACCGTTTCTTTGAACGGGACCTCAAAGTCTTTAAAATACACACTTCGTATTTTTTTTTATTGTGGCTCACAGACAACACTAATTAAAAATAAAACATATGGCAGTTTATCACCCATAAATACCTGATTTTTTGGTATATATCTGTTCTTTCTGCCATTGCTCTTTTTCGAGATACAGGGACGTCCATCCTAAAGTTCACTCCATCGTATCACCGGGGTTGTTCATACAGGATTGTTCAAAATTTATGGTATTATAGACTTCAACTTGCTGTTTGAAAATGCGTATCAGACGACCAAATTTTATCACCGGAACTACCTCTTAACCTATAATATATGTTTTTAGGTTATGGTTTTCTTTGATATTCTCTCTTCAGGGCACTCAATGAGAAAACGTCACGTATTGTTGTATGTTTGCTTATATGGTTTATGTATAGGTTTTATAATTTTTTTTTTACAACAACCTATGTTAGAATTTTTTTTTATAGAGGGTTCTAAAAAAAATATTTTTTTAACGTTTTTTAATACGCATATGCTTTTACTATATGCCATGTACTTTATATATCTATATGGTTTGTTAATTAAACTACCCCTTCACCCCAAAATCGATACCGCGTAACAGTTTGGCGCGATTCCCTCGCTTCCAATGCACTTTATCAGAAAAATACATTTTCATTATACCATTCTGATATTATGATTTATCATTACTTTATTCTTCATTGATATGACACTAATATCGACCTAGGCCGATAAAATTTATCATTACTCTATTCTTCATTGATAATAACACCAATATCGGCCTAGACCGATAAATGAATTGAAGAAAAATGCAAGGCTTACAAATAATCATTAAATATTAAAGTATTTGTGGTATAATGAAAAATACTGAACGACACAGGGCCGATATGCAAATACCAGACGCGATTGATAGTAAAATCTCGGCTCGATTTTACAAACTTCATTCTTATCTGATATTTGCTACATATCGGCCTTATGACGTTAATAGGTAACTATATTCATGTTATGCACATATTCTATACGCATGTATGTATTGCATACGGTTTCCTCAAATATTTTTTTTGAGGGTTATTAAAAACAAATATTTTATTACCGCCTTTTAATACGCATATGTAGCTACTATTTACAGTATTCTTCTGTTCTAAGTGTACTTACGACAGAAATACATTGATAGTGAGTAAACGTTACTTATGCTGACTGTACTCCTGTCCACACCACCTGAGAGGTAGAGTATTTGGCGCGTTCTTTTTTTATTGTGGTATCCCCATTAGGCCTACTCCACAGCGATAAATCGTCCCCGTTAATAAACCTTGCGTCGCTTAATTCCGGAAGGACCCGGTTGCGCTACGTCCTCTTCGAAATCAACGTCAAGTTTGCCCACATCTGTAACGTCCGCATCACCGATCAGTTCATTGTCGTAGTCCTCTTCCACGGTGTATTGAGTAGAACGGTGGCAGCATTTACCAGCCAGTGCGAGAGAGATAGATCTATCAATACGTCACTGCATACCCGGTTCTCTTTCTAACGTATTACTAATAAAAAACTATTGAGTTGTTTAATCATTTATGAAAGAATACTTCTTAATTTTTTATATATATTTGATATATATGTGAATATATATATATATATATATATATATATATATATATATATATATATATATATATATATAATAATATATCTAAGGTTCTGTTTTTATAAAAATGTATACAAAATTAAATTTAGTAGCTAGGTTTCAAGCTAAATAATTCTTTTTTAGCATATATGTTTCATAGAACAAGAGTGTTCTATGTATCTTTCTTTTACCTCGGACTTGTACCTATTCAACTTAATTTATCACTTCTTAAGGTAGATTTTAAAAAAGAATAAAATATATAATATAATTTCTGGAAAAAAACCTGAACTGTGGATGATCTACAAATATAATAAAAGAAATGCATAGTATTAATAAAATGTATTTATTTAAATAGGTACCTAATTTAATAGGTAACAAAAACAATAATATGATAATAAATTGCTATTCATTTAATTAACAAAATGGTATAAAAGCCCAAATTGCATATAAAACAATAGATACATAAGTAGGTAACGAAATTTAGGTAAGTAGAGGATGACATGTTATGTTTCGTTAACCGCCTCTCAAGTCACCGACTAACCCCCGGAAAATCCTAGAATTTTGTGTTAGGTGAAGAAGCACGAGGTCCTATAGTTTATTGTGGAGTCCGAACCACATCTAGGGCTTCATCTAAGTCCGCAGCAAATCAGAAAATAAATTTTGTAATTTGCTAGTTCTTCAACAATTTTTTTATTCTGTCTTTTTTCAAAGCGCTTCTGTCGAGTGACCTCTAAACTTGACTGATTCCTAAATATCATCTTTCTTTAGAAAAAATTTAGGAACAGCTAAAAATAGGTACAAAAAAAACATGTTGTTATATAACTGTACTGAATATTAAAATATAACCAATAATATACCAGTTTCTTTAAGTTTTCTAAAAGCAGAAGTATTTGGCATCAATGAGGAACGTAAATTATTTTCAAAATCATCTTCTGAAAAATGTACACTGCAGACATAGCCAGTATTCGGATTCCAGTCTTCCGTTCTGCGACAAGCATTGACCCAAATCTTTTGTCTCTTGTAATTCTTTGGGAAACGGTGGAAAGAGATTTTTATTCCTTGCTTCTTAATACTTATCTAACTATTATTGCAAACAGCAACAGCACAACGCATTCCAGGCATGTTTCAACACACCGTTTAAATTTTTGCACGATTTAACAGAAGTAAATAAACAAGAACACAATTAATACACTAAAAAACGAAAGTTAATGAATACAACTAAACAATATAAATCAACAAAAGCAACTATTAAACGAATAAAACAACAAATATAAGCTACAGACACCAACAGAAACTGAGAAACCGTTTTACGATACAACCGTGTCAAAAGTCAGGGTATGCAATTACGTCACCACACATTTCTGTCAAAGCAATGCTGCCACCGTTCTACTCAATACACCGTGGTCCTCTTCTACATTAATTTAGACTTCTGGCATGTTCGTACATCCTTCGTTGCAATTTGTGCAGATACTTGAGCAGTTTAAGCCTGCTTTAAGACACCTGCATGCGCGGCGACAGTCCTTGCATTTGAAAGTAATAAGTCTCGGCAATTGTTCAGGAGCTTATTTTTTATTCTTGCACTTTACGGTCACCATAGCAAGAAAGAATAAACACATATCGCTATCGTTTTGTGAAATCAGGCTACAAAACAAAATTTAATATTGCGTCTGTTCCGCCTACTGAAGCTGCTGCACGGCAACATATCCTCAGGGCGTACCTACAAGTCCAACTATGGTGTGGATTAGAGAAGGACCCACTACATTTCGGTTGGAAAAGATGAAAAAACGATCCACTGCCAGTGTCTACACTATAGTCACAAGCTTCTGAACAATTGCTGAGACTTATTTCCTGCAAATGCAAGAAGGACTGTCGCCGCGCGTGCGGGTGTCGTAAAGCAGGCTTAAACTGCTCAAGTATCTGCACAAATTGCATCGAAGTCTGTACGAACATGCCAAAAGTCGAAATTAATGTGGACGAGGACTACGACGAAATGATCGGCGATGTGGACGTTACAGAAGATGTGGGCGAACTTGACGTTGATTTCGAGGACGTAGCGCAACCGGGTCCTTCCGGAATTAAGCGACGCAAGGTTTATTATCGGGGACGATCTATCGCTGTGGAGTAGGCCTAATGGGGATACCGCAATAAAAAAAAAACGCGCCAATTACTCTACCTCTCAGGTGGTGTAGAAAGAGTACGGTCAGCATAAGTAATAATAATAATAATAATAATAAAAAATCTTTATTTGAAAAATATAAACATAAGTACATGTACAAATACACATACAAGTGCACAATAAGTATGAATATATATCCACACATACACAAATACATATACCAATACACATAAATATACATACAAAAATCAAATAGGAGGAAGTATCGACAGAGTCGTTTTCGCAACTTCCCCCTAGAACAGAAAGTATACATAAAAAGTTATTTACAAGTTTTTTGTATTTCCAAGAGGTCGTTTTTAAACATTGATTTAAACTGAGATACAGATGTTGATGTATTGAATACTTTGTTATGTCCATTTAACAACTTAGGTGCTACATAGGAAAAAGAACTTTGAAATTTACTGCTATTATGTTTTGGAATAGAGTAAGAAGATCGTTAGTTACTTTCATGAGTGCAGTTGTAGTGCTGTGATTAGTTCTAAATCCAGATTGTATGGAAGGAAGTATATCGTTATTGTTGACGTGATCAGCGAGTCTTCTACTCATTAGCTTTTCTAGAATTTTGGAGAGTGGTGGCAGGACACTTATAGGTCTAAGATCTTTATACACTTCTAACTAGACCTGATAATATTAAAGACCTTGGTATCATCTTTGATCCTAAATTAACGTTTGTTGACCACATTAACTTAACTGTTACATCTTCTTTTAAAACATTAGGATTTGTCTTAAGAAACATAAAGGATTTCAAAAATATTGATTCATGCAAGTTATTGTTTAACTCTTTCGTACGATCAAAATTAGAATACGCTTCAATTATACGGAATCCAATTTACAACTGTCATATCATCGCAATTGAAAACATTCAACGGTTATATTTCAAAACGAATGGGCAGTATCCTTATCAAGGATTTTCCCACGATGTTCTTCTGTCCACTTTTAACTCTAACAGTCTCTTAAAGAGAAGGACTACTTAGTCGATAATATTTTTATATAAAATTATCCACAATTATATTAAGTGTGAAGATCTCCACAACAGCATATTTTATGTTGTACCTCGTATTGCTTCAAGGCGCAATGAAACATTTTTACTTCCTACTCCTAGAACAAATATATTAATACAATCTCCTTTCTTCCAAATGTTTTCAAACTATAATAGTATTAATACTGAGATAGACATTTTTAATACTAACATTAACAGCTTAAAAAAATTATGAGTTTTATTTTATTTTTCTACGTTATATATTTAATCGTAATATGCAAGCAATGTATATAAGTGTGTATGTTACTGTCAGTTTGTTTATTGTAATTTTATGATTATGTAATGTCATATATTTTGTATGTTCTATAGTATTTCTGCTTATTGTTTTAAATGTTTTATATCTATGTTCCAGTATGTAGGAACTACCTACCCTTATCCTGTAAATGGACCTAGGTCTGTTGGATATTGTAATAAAATAAATAAATAAAATAAATAAATAAATAAATAAAACTATATAATTTACTTGAATCGTTTGGTTTAAAACGAACTATCAATGAAAACACAAGAATAGACTCGTGCCTTGATAATATTTTTGTAAACCTTAAAGATGATTTGTTTTCCGCATCTATCTATAATACCAACCTTTCTGATCACTTAGGCATTGATTTTAGCTTTAATCATACAGTAAAACCAATTAGAAGCAGTAAACGAATTAACTATAAGCCAATTACTGATACTGGTCTAACCCAACTATACAATTATATTGAAAACAATAGTTGGTTGTTTATAGACGATCATAACCTAGATGTTGATACAAAATTTCATATTTTCATTGACACGCTAACTACTGGCATTGACATTTCTTTTCCAACTAAGTCAAAATCAGTAAATAGTTTTAAGAAAAAGGGGCAAGTTACCTGGTACAACGATAATCTTAAGCAAATGAGAGAGACACTTAATTTCTTATGTGAGATTAATAAGAGAAATACTAACCTTGTGTCCAATGAGGAAGTAAAAACTTTCGAACCAAGTATAGGAAGGTACTAACCGACAGTAAACGTAAAGCTAATGATCACTATATTAGAACCTCAAAAAATAGTCAGACAGCCATGTGGGATATAATAAAAAATAATAATCCGGTTTTAAATGTACAATCAAGTGTAAATATAAATACAAATGACTTTAATGATTTTTTTGTAAACATTAAAAGGCCTACCATTAACCAACAAAAATCCAATTGACTATTTAAATAACAATCTTAAAAGCATTGCTAGACCTCCTTTCAAATTTAATGAAGTATCATTTAATCAAGTTAGATCAATAGTAAACAACCTAAAAAATAGTAATAGTAAGGATCCTTATGACATGAACGTGAAAATCATTAAAACTTTACTTAATATCATCATTGTGCCTCTTACGAAATTAATTAATCTGTGTATTATAAACAGCAAATTTCCTAAGTGCCTCAAAGTTGCTAAAGTCATTCCTATTTTTAAAAAAGGATCAATTGATGATATAAACAACTACAGGCCTATTTCCCTGGTTCCAATACTTGCGAAAATACTTGAAGCAGTTTTAAAAATGCAAATAGCAGAGTATTTTGAAAGTAATGGTTTGGTCTCTCCATCTCAGTACGGCTTTAGAAACAATAGATCTACTACACTGGCAATAAATAATCTTACTCAAATTATATTAAATGGCTTTGAAGAAGGCTTATACACCCATGCATCATTTTTTGACCTAACAAAAGCATTTGATTGTGTGTCTCACCATATTTTACTAGAAAAACTAGTGGCTTATAACTTTGATAAAAACAGTACTGAACTAGTCAAATCATACCTTTCAGAAAGATTCCAGTATGTATATCATAATACGAACTCATCCAAGCGACAGTTGGTAAAACATGGAGTGCCCCAAGGATCAGTCCTTGGTCCCATCCTCTTTTTAATATATATAAATGACTTGCCTAACTGTAGTTCGGTAGCCAAATCCATACTGTTTGCCGATGACACAACTGAACTGGTCCAAAACAAATCGTTAGATTTGATTCAACGACATGTGGTGGACACACAGTCAAATGTAAAGGACTGGTTTACCGCAAATGCACTAAGCCTTAACAATAGTAAAACGCAAACATTAATTTTTACATTACGTAATTTACAGGAAAATAATCTTCCCAAATCCGAGCCGGTGAAGTTTCTAGGGGTTTGTATAGATCCATCACTGACTTGGGAAAAACATATTGTGTGTCTCGCAGGAAAATTTTCACGAATTATTTTTCTAATAAGGAACCTAGTAAATAGTGTATCACAAGAAACCTTAAAAATGGCTTACTATGGATTTTTTCATTCAGCGATGACATATGCAATATTAAATTGGGGACACTCGTCTCACTCATCGAAAGTGTTTGGCCGCCAACGCAAATGCGTCAGAATATTGGCACAAATAGGATATCGGGAATGCTGTCGTGCACAATTTAAAAAGCTGGGAATACTTTGCATGTATCTTTATATTAGAGTGTTTGCTTCATTTAAAAAAAGATCAAGCTAGTTATACTAAACTAATAGTGATATTCATAAATATACAACACGTAATAAAGATTTAATAGTTCCTAATCATCTAAGACTTTTACGTGCTAGGGATGGCACTAACTATTATTGCATTAAACTATTCAATGTCCTTCCTGAAGGAATAAAAAATTTAAGTCTGCCTCACTTTTAACTAAAAATAAAAAGCTACTTAAAATTAAAGGCTTTCTATAGTATTGAGGAGTTCCTCCAAAATAATTTTTGTGATTTGTAAACACCAATTAGTTTATACCTTAAAATTGCCCAATGAAATTTTATATGTGGTTTTTTAGTATGTCATGAGTCAAGTGTGAATTGTATGTTTTATTTGTTAACTCTGTACTTTTTTTTCTTTAATATGTTATATACAATATTTATCATTATATTTATTCAGAAGCTGTTTTACCTAAATTTTTCGTAAATGTAAGTAGAAAAATTTTGCTTTCTATTGACCTGTGTAAATACTATTATGTATAGAAGCACCAATAAATGATTATTATTATTATTATAGAATATGTGCATTACATGAATAATGTATTTTTCTGATAAAGTGCATAGGAAGCGAGGGAATCGTGACAAACTGTTACGCGGTATCAATTTTGGGGTGAAGGTTTAATTAACAAATCATATAGAGATATATAAAGTACATGGCATATAGTAAAAACATATGGGTATTAGAAAACGTTAAAAAAATATTTTTTTTAGAATCCTCTATAAAACAAAAAAATTCGTTACAGGGTATTGTAAAAAAAAATTATAAAACCTATACATAAACCATATATACGAATATACAACAATACGTGACGTTTTCTCATTGAGTGCCCTGAAGAAAGAATATCAAAGAAAACCATAACCTAAAAACACATATTTTAGGTTAAGAGGTAGTTCCGGTGATAAAATTTAGTCGTCTGATACGCATTTTCAAACAGCACGTTGAAGTCTATAATTCCATAAATTTTGAACAATCCTGTATGAACAACCCCGGTGATACGATGGAGTGAACTTTAGGATGGGCGCCCCTGTATCTCGAAAAAGAGCAATGGCAGAAAGAACAGATATATACCAAAAAATCAGGTATTTATCGGTGATAAACTGCCATGTTTTATTTTTAATTAGTATTGTCTGTGAGCCACAATAAATAAATTACGAAGTATCTATTTTAAAGAAAGGGTCATCTTTGAGGTGCCCATTCAAAGCAACGGTTTGACGTAGAACAACCAAACAGGGCTCATATTGTACACTGTTTATTCCTCTTTAATTTTCAATATAGGTACTTTTGCACTTTTGCGATAGCATGCACCGGAAGCTCGATATAAAGCAAAAAGCAAAAAAAAAACCCTTTGGGGGGGTGGATGGTGATGTTCCGGGGACAGCTGTGTCCCACAAACTCAGACCCAAAATGAGCATCCCAAGATCAGTATAAAAAAAAATAAAAATCAAATCCTATATAGTTTTCCACCTTGAGCCTACGTTTCCTGGAGTATTTGTCTACGTCGGATGCCAAATATAAGCCTAAGCAAGAATTTTGCAATTTCTGAATGCGCCTGATGTCAATGTTATCCAAACATGGACCATTTACAGTGTGTCGCACTTAAGAGTGAAACACCCTTATAACTTTTTTCATTTTTATCCGATTTGAACCAATTTGAACCTGAAAAACTTTGATTATCGAGAAGTAAAAGGCTCATAAAATGTTTAAATTACATGGTAGGAGAGAAGATTACTTGTACTTCTCTCAGTTGCGTTCTCAATGTAAGGAATTAAGTCAGCATTGCTATGAAAATTATATTAATAAAATTCAAGATAACATTCATACTGATCTACGCTCTTTCTGGAAATTTGTAAATGAACGCAGAAAAACGTACAATCTTCCATGCAATATGGTTTACAATAATGTTCAAAGTAACAATGTTGAGGATACTGTTAATCTTTTTGCTGATTTTTTCTCTACAATTTTTTCTAATAAATATCCAACAACTGTACCTACCTATACTTATGATAGAACTGTTGATGTTAGTCACTTATATACAGGGTGTCCCATTTTTTAGGGGTAGGACTTCAGGAGGTGATAGAACATCAAAAAATAATAGTACTTTCTCAAATGAACTATATGTCGGAAAGGCATATTTTTCGAGATACAGGGCGTTAAAATTTGGAACCCCCTTTTGTAGAAAATATGATACGCCAATGACCGGCTCGACAAAATTATAATGTTTTTGAATTTGTTGATGAATTTTGAACAAGAACTGGTCCTTTGGTAAATTCCGTCAGATGCACTGTTTTCGTAGAAAATTGAAAATACGTGTTCTGAATACCTATTTTGCCATTTTCTACGAAAACGGTGCATCTGACGGAATTTACCAAAGAATCAGTTCTTGTTCAAAATTCATCAACAAATTCAAAAATATTATAATTTTGTGGAACCGGTCATTGGCGTATCATATTTTATACAAAAGGGGGTTCAGCATACCCGAATGAAACGCCCCTGGTAAACGATATGACGCGTTCCACCGAGTTTTCCATGAAGCTTGATACCAGTGGACAGTACACCAAATTTCAGTTCATAACTCCATCCGTTTGGGCTAGAAAAAAATAAAAACTATTTCTTTTTCCAAATTTCAACGCCCTGTATCTCGAAAAATACGCCTTTCCGACATATAGTTCATTTGAGAAAGTACTATTATTTTTTGATGTTCTATCACCTCCTGAAGTCCTGCCCCTAAAAAATGGGACACCCTGTATACTCCAGGAAACGTAGGCTCAAGGTGGAAAACTATATAGGATTTGATTTTTATTTTTTTTTATACTGATCTTGGGATGCTCAATTTGGGTCTGAGTTTGTGGGACACAGCTGTCCCCGGAACATCCCCATCCACCCCCCCAAAGGGCTTTTTTTTTGCTTTTTGCTTTATATCGAGTTTTTAGGTTAGGTTTTCTTTAATATTCGCTCTTCAGGGTACTCTATGAGAAATCGTCACGTATTGTTGTATGCTCGCTTATATGGTTTATGTATAGGTTTCATAATTATTTTTTTTTACAACACCCTGTATTCGAATTTTTTTTTTTTTTATAGAGGGTTCTACAAAAAATATTTTTTTAACGTTTTCTAATACGCATATGTTTTTACTATATGCTATCTACTTTGTATATCTCTATATGGTTTGTTAATTAGACTACCCCTTCACCCCAAAATCGATACCGCGGCGTAACAGTTTATCAGAAAATTACATTATTCATGTTATGCACATATTCTATACGCATGTATGTATTGCAAACGTTTTCCTCAAATATTTTCTCTGAGGGTTATTGAAAACAAATATTCTTTTACTGCCTTTTAATATGCATATATTATGTAGCTACTATTTACAGTATTCTTCTGTTCTAAGTGTATTTACGACAGAAATACATTGACAATGAGTAACCGTTACTTATACTGACTGTACTCCTTTCCACACCACCTGAGAGGTATAGAGTATTTGGCGCGTTTTTTTTTATTGTTTCCCCATTAGGCCTACTTCACAGCGATAAATCGTCCCCGTTAATAAAACTTGCGTCGCTTAATTCCGGAAGGAAGGACAATACGGTCTACTGCCAGTGTCTACACTACAGTCACAAGCTCCTGAAAAATTGCTGAGACTTATTTCCTGCAAATGCAAGAAGGACTGTCGCCGCGCGTGCGGGTGTCGTAAAGCAGGCTTAAACTGCTCAAGTATTTGCACAAATTGCAACGAAGGCTGTACGAACATGCCAGAAATCGAAATTAATGTGCTTTACGACACCCGCGCGTGCGGGTGTCGTAAAGCAGGCTTAAACTACTCAAGTATTTGCACAAATTGCAACGAAGGCTGTACGAACATGCCAGAAATCGAAATTAATGTGGAAGAGGACTACCTACGACGATGAACAACTGATCGGCCATGCGGACGTTACAGAAGATGTGGACGAACTTGACATTGATTTCGAAGAGGACACGTAGCGCAACCGGGGGGTCCTTCCGGAATTAAACGACGCAAGTTTTATTAACGGGGACGATTATCGCTGTGGAGTAGGCCTAATGGGGATACCACAATTAAAAAAACTCGCCAAATACTCTACCTCTCAGGTAGTGTGGAAAGGAGTACAGTCAGCATAAGTAACGTTTACTCATTGTCAATGTATTTCTGTCGTAAATACACTAAAAACAAAAGAATACTGTAAATAGTAGCTACATAATATATGCGTATTAAAAGGCGGTAAAAGAATATTTGTTTTCAATAACCCTCAGAGAAAATATTTGAGGAAAACGTTTGCAATACATACATGCGTATAGAATATGTGCATAACATGAATAATGTAATTTTCTGATAAACTGTTACGCCGCGGTATCGATTTTGGGGTGAAGGGGTAGTCTAATTAACAAACCATATAGAGATATACAAAGTAGATAGCATATAGTAAAAACATATGCGTATTAGAAAACGTTAAAAAAATATTTTTTTTAGAACCCTCTATAAAAAAAAAAATTCGAATACAGGGTGTTGTAAAAAAAAATAATTATGAAACCTATACATAAACCATATAAGCGAGCATACAACAATACGTGACAATTTCTCATAGAGTACCCTGAAGAGCGAATATTAAAGAAAACCCTAACCTAAAAACTCTTTTTTTCGGTTAAGGGGTAGTTCCGGCGAAAAAATTTGGTCGTCTGATACGAATTTTCAAACAGCACGTTGAAGTCTATAATACCATAAATTTTGAACTATCCTATATGAACAACCCCTGTGATACGATGGAGTGAATTTTAGGATGGACGACCCTGTATCTCGAAAAAGAGCAATGTCAGAAAAAACAGATATATACCAAAAAATCAGGTATTTATCGGTGATAAACTGCCATATGTTTTATTTTTAATTAGTATTGTCTGTGAGCCACAATAAAAAAATTACGAAGTGTCTATTTCAAAGGGAGGGCCAACTTTGAGGTGCCCGTGCAAAGAAACGGTTTGACGTACAACAATCAAACATGGCTCATATTGTACACTGTTTATTCCTCTTTAATTTTCAATATAGGTACTTTTGCGATAGCATGCACCGGAAGCTCGATATAAAGCAAAAAGCAAAAGAAAAGCCCTTTGGGGGGGTGGATGGGGATGTTCCGGGGACAGCTGTGTCCCACAAACTCAGACCCAAATTGAGCATCCCAAGATCAGTATAAAAAAAATAAAAATCAAATCCTATATAGTTTTCCACCTTGAGCCTACGTTTCCTGGAGTAATATAGATATTATTGATATAATTGAAGTTAAATAAAATTCCATCAAAGTTGTCTTTTGGTCCAGATGGTATACCGTTATATTTTTTAAAACAATGTGTATATGTACTAGCCATTCCAATTCAGCTAATTTTTAATATGTCGTTAGACTCTGGGATATATCCTGAGTATTGGAAATGTAGCTTCCTAAAACCCATTTATAAGTCTGGCCCAAAAAATGACATTGAGAATTATAGAGCAATTTGTATATAATCTGAACTACCAAAATTGTTAGATTGTCTAGTAACAAGACGATTAACATGGGAGTGTAAAAATATTTTTATTGATGAACAACATGGTTTTATTAAAGGCAGGTCGGTTAATACGAATTTATTAGTTTATGAAAACCTTATTGTTAATTCTCTAGAAAGCAAGCTACAGGTTGACTCTGTCTATACTGACTTTTCTAAAGCTTTTGACAGGGTCAACCACAGCCTGCTAATGGCTAAATTGAAAGCTTTAGGAATAAGTGGTAAGATATTAAAGTGGATTGAAAGTACTCTATCCTCTCGCATTCTTCAAGCAGTAAAGTATGGTGGCTCCATTTCAAAATACATTCAAGTTCCATCTGGGGTTCCTCAAGGATCTCATTGTGGTCCTCTTTTGTTCAATTTATTTGTTAATGATATCTCCACTATAATATTAAACAGTCAGCTTCTTATGTTTGCAGATGATCTAAAGATTTTCAAAGCAATTAAATCTAAGGAAGATGCTGAACTTCTACAATTTGATTTAAACCGGCTATCAGAATGGTGTGCCTTAAACTATATGGATTTAAATGTTAAAAAATGTCATAAAATTACATTTGCTAAAATTAGGTCACCTCTAGACTTTGACTATAGCATAAATAATAATCAATTGTCTACAGTCGATCAAATAAGAGATTTGGGCGTTACTTTTGACAGTTCACTGCAGTTTGACGAACATATAAACAAATTATGCTCGAAATCACTAAAAATGTTGGGATTTGTAAAGCGTTTATCTGTTGATTTTTCTGCTGATACTTTTAGGATGCTGTATTGTTCAGTAGTGCGTCCAATTCTCGAATTTGCTTCTTCCGTATGGTGTCCTTGTTACTGTTCCTGGATTGGTCAGATTGGAAAAGTTCAACATAAATTTTTGAGACATTGGAGTTTTAAAATGGGCTACACTCAGGATGAATATGAGTTCAGTGATTTGCTGTCATTGCTAAGAATAAAAACACTAGAACAAAGAAGACTAAGTGCTGATATGTGCATGTTCTTCAGAATATTAAATGGTGAAATTAATTGTCCTCATCTGTTATCATTATTTTGTCTAAACGTTTCTACAAGATGGACACGTCATACTCAATTATTTTTTGTCCCATTTCACTCAACTAATTATGGGAAGAATGAGCCGATCACGAGATTTGTACGACAAGCTAATGAAATTGAGAGGTTAGACTATTTGTCATCTACACTCGACCAATTTAAAAAACAATTAAAGTACTTATAAACATACCTTATCCTTAAGATGTAATAATGTATATATTGAACTATAAGAAATTGTCAAACTTACCTATTTAATGTATAGTGTTAGATATTATTTTTTGTACTATGGGTTACCCATTAATAAATAAATAAATAAATAAATTTTACTCAATGATGGATCCCATTAGGGTCAACTCATGACCAAAAAACCATTCGCCCCCTACTAATGCAAAGCCACCTGCGATATCAAAATAACCGCAATAAATCAAGAAAACATATTAGGCATTTTTTTATCGGAAAATTTTACTAATGAAAGTTGTTCAGAATTGTCTAAAAACCTTAAATCCAAAATCTCCTTAAAATTAAAAAATATTGATATTTTGATTTAAAAAATTTTAAGTCCGAAAATATAATTTTACAATATCAATTATCATTAGTATTTAGTTGCAGAGTATTTCTTTAGTTTTTTTTTTATAAAAAATAAAATATTACAATACAATAATCCATTAAAATTATATTTTCAGACTTACAAAATATTAATATTTTTTGATTTTGATTAAATTTTGGACTTAAGGTTTTTGAACAATTTTGAATAACTTACAATAATAAAATTTTTGATAAAAAAATGCCTTATATGTTTTTTTGATTTTCTCCGTTTATTTTGATATCGTAGGTGGCTTTGCATTAGTAAGGGGCAAATGATTTTTGGGCCATAAGTTGATCCTAATGGATTCTATCTTTGAGTGAAATTTGGTTTAAATCGGATAAAAATGAAAAAAGTTATAAGGGTGTTTCACTAAACTTTGAAAGTATAAGGGAGTCGCACAACATTGTTTTAACATTCTTATTTATAGTAAAGTGCTAGCTCTAATTTATTTTTGCTTCTATAGGCGTCGTGGGGTTACAAGCTGAATTGTGCATAAAACTGAAGTTTATACATTAGTGAATCAAAATCCGAAAGTAATAAAAAAATAACGCGGGCAGAAGGGCAGTAAAATCAAAAAACGAGTTATTACCATGGTCGGATAGTGCAGCACATATACTACAATTTCACATAAAAATCAATTTATATTTTGTACAGAAAGTATTTTTTATTAATTTTTGAAAGTTGCTCACAGCATTGAGTCTTACGGGAAAATAATTTTTGAAACTCGAATATCTCGGTTCCAACACGTCGAAAATCTGACTGAAATTCGACAATTTTTAAGTTTACACGCCATTTACTCGAAAACGAAGACCTTAATCGATAAAACTTACTCTTAAAAAAAGTTTCTAACATCAATTTGGAAGGCAGCTTTCAATTAAAAATTTTTTGTTTCAATAGTTAACAGATATTAATAAAAATAGAAAATAAGTCATTTTTCGACCGGCCGCCGGACCTCTGACTGTTTCGCGTCCCCACTCCGCCACAGTCGCATCTGTCTCACAAAGCCCCGTAGCTCCATCTCGTCCTGTTTCAATACGCGTAATATGAGTGTGTACAAGTTAAACACTAGGTGTAGAAAAACACATACATACTTAATAAAAAAAAAATAATGTATTACTCCTACATACTGACATCTAAAAGACGTATTTTATTAATCATTAGGAACATGATTTACTCATAAAAATTAATAATATTTATTCATCCAAGTCACTTTCCTCATCAACCTGGGGAAAATTCGTGGTCTTGATCAATTTATTTTTGCAGGTTTTCTGAGCCATGCATTTACAGGACCAATACAACTCATATTATTCTTCTTGCAAGTGCAGACCTTGCTTATACAATCTACAGAAAATTTTAATAGTATTACTGAAAAAAGCAGTTGCTACTTATAATATGCCTTACCTTTTTTGTATCCACATGGAGCTGGAACGTCCAAGTTCAGAGGAAAAGACGGCAAGGAAGTTAGAATCGGATTTACATTACCCTTCTCATCAAATTTCCATCCGTAATCGGCAATGCTAGGTAATTTTGGACAGGGTTCTAAGGAATTGAGTCACACTTTCGTCTGATAATAGGCTCTCAAACTATGAAATCGCAAAGAATCTTCAGTCGGAGGTAGTTTTGTAATTGTTGCAGACGATGCTAGCAATCCCCTTAAAGTGTTTACCGACTTAATATTAGGATTTTTAGAATATAGTTTTACAACAAAGGTCTGAATATTCTTGAACATATTTTCTGAAAAATCATCCGTGCCAATGTCATTTAAGTGAAGGATTCTAACTACGTTCTCCAACATATTTTTTCCCGTATCCTGAAAAGTGACTAGTAGTGTCACACCCCGTAAGAGCATGAAATGCAGGTAAATTTTGAATAAACTTTTCCTCCAATTTTAACTCGTGCACTGCTATATAGCGAATTGTATTTCCTCTCCCCAACTTTTTACCAAATTTCTGGCGTGAGGTATTTTCCGAGGTATTTTCTGAAGTACACTAGCAAAATGAGCAAATCTGTGTCGTTGCCTCGGTCGTTGCATTCTATTACACATCTAGTAAAACCAGAAATTTTGGCGGACAGTACATGTAATTATTCAGTTTTTAGTGTCCACAGATATAAATGGATGTGGGTAAAATATTGGACAAAAAAAATTCAATATATTAGAATTGACCGGTTTCGACAGTATAATATCTTCTTCAGAATCTACAAACATGTTACTTATTTAATCAAACTAACTTAAAATTAATAACAATATTAAAATCACTTACCAATTATATGTATGCAGCCAAAAGGCAAAGTCAAAACACATATGTAAATAATTTAATGTACATCACAATATGAAAGGTAAAAATATTTTTTTTTTAAAACAAATTACCTATTGTGATGTCTTATGTACATTAAATTATTTACATATGTGAAATACAGTTCTATTATTATTATAGAATAGCAGTGCATGAGTTAAAATTGGAGGAAAAGTTTATTCAAAATGTACCTGCATTTCATGGTCTTACGGGGTGTGACACTACTAGTCACTTTTCAGGATACGGGAAAAAATATGTTGGAGAACGTACTTAGAATCCTTCAAACAAAAATGTGGCTCAATTCCTTAGAACCCTGTCCAAAATTACCTAGCATTGACGATTATGGATGGAAAATTGATGAGAAGGGTAACGTAAATCCGATTCTAACTTCCTTGCCGTCTTTTCCTCTGAACTTGGACGTTCTAGCTCCATGTGGATGCAAAAAAGGTAAGGCATATTATTTATAAGTAGCAACTGCTTTTTTCAGTAATACTATTAAAATTTTCTGTAGATTGTGGAAGCAAGGTCTGCACTTGAAGAAGAAGAATAATATGGGTTGTATTGGTCCTGTAAATGCATGGCTCAGAAAACCTGCAAAAATAAATTGATCAAGACCACGGATTTTCCCCAGTTTGATGAGAAAAGTGACTTGGATGAATAAATATTATTGATTTTTATGAGTAAATCATGTTCCTAATGATTAATAAAATACGTCTTTTAGATGTCAGTATGTAGGAGTAATACATTATTTTTTTTTATTAAGTATGTATGTGTTTTTCTACACCTATTGTTAAACTTGTACACACTCATATTACGCGTATTGAAACAGTAAGAGATGGAGCTACGGGGCTTTGTGAGACAGATGCGACTGTGGCGGAGTGGGGACGCGAAACAGTCGGAGGTCCGGCGGCCGGTCGAAAAATGACTTATTTTCTATTTTTATTCATATCTGTTAACTATTGAAACAAAAAAATTTTAATTGAAAGCTGTTGCCTTCCAAATTGACGTTAGAACTTTTTATAAGAGTAAGTTTTATCGATTAAGGTCTTCGTTTTCGAGTAAATGGCGTGTAAACTTAAAAATTGTCGAATATCAGTCAGATTTTCGACGTGTTTAAACCGAGATATTCGAGTTTCAAAAATTATTTTCCCGTAAGACTCAATGCCGTGAGCAACTTTCAAACATTAATAAAAAATACTTTCTGTACAAAATATAAATTGATTTTTATGTGAAATTGTAGTATATGTGCTGCACTATCCGACCATGGTAATAACTCGTTTTTTGATTTTACTGCCCTTCTGCCCGCGTTATTTTTTTATTACTTTCGGATTCTGATTCACTAATGTATAAACTTCAGTTTTATGCACAATTTAGCTTGTAACCCTGGGGCGCCCACAGAATCAATTTTTAAGCATATTTAACGCTCCGTGGCACTACTATTAAATAATACCTGTGTAAGTAAATCATTTTTAAGATAGAATATCCCTTTCTTAACATATTTCATATTGTTAAAATTGAACGTAGTTTACTCTTATATAATTTTCAGATTATTTAATTTTCTGAGTACCCTGCACATGACCGGTTAATTTACTCCATAGCAATCATATTTTTACCAAAAGCAAATCTTTTTATGAAGAATAAGTTTTCCGCATAAAATGAGAAAAAAGTGAACCCTCTTGTCCAATAGGGTATTTTACACTATAAAAAATTAATTGTGGAATAATGAAAATACGATAGTCTGTGCATGGAGAAACCTAAACATATTGGTTTTTATTGATAAAAATAAAAGATTAATTTAATATTCAAGTTTTAAAAAGTGAGATTTTTAGTCTATACTGAAACGTTAGCCGCCATGATGGTTTCGTATGTGACGTCACTATTATAATAAACTTTAGTAAACTAAACGCACAGATTATAAAAGGTTAACTTAAACGTTTCCTATCCGTTTGACAATCAATTGAATTTGGATGGTTTGCAATTTGGTTTTATTCGGATTCTTTTAACCGAACCTATTATTTTATATTCAATATAATCCTCCATGTTCTTTTTCAACTTAAACATACAAAAAATTAATTTCTTTTTCATTGATTTACAGCTTTTTTGGAACATTATTTACAAACTGTAACATATAACCTCTAATTTACGAACACTGACATTTTATGACAATAATTACTTTTCGTTTTTTTTTATTTCCATTAATTGGTACAATAGGCCAGTCTAATTAGATCCAAAGAAAGCGTTTTGAGGAACTAATTTCCAGTAAGCTGGAAATCGTTTTAATACCTTCAGTTGTTCCTAAATGCGTGTAATCTGAGTTTGCACCATTCCAGGAGGTGAGTATAACTTTTGAGAGCCAAAAAACTGCGAAATTTTTGCACTTTTTTCAGTTTTTGCTTGTAGCTCGAAAACGGTGCGTCGGACGGAAAATGTCATCCCATTCAATATTGTAGAGGGTTAAATTCTGCGTCGAATGAACATCTAAAACTTCAAATTTGGTTCAGTGGAAACAGGAAAAATTTCTCATTTCGGTGCAAACTTACGTTTTGCGACTTTCCAAGACCATATACAGGGTGAATTTGAAATACACTGGATAATTTTAATCCGTTAAGCTCTATGGTCCGTAAAAATTCTTAAAAATAGTCATTTGTAAAATAAATGAAATACAGCCAAGAAAACAATTTTTGAATATTTATTAAATATTCACGACGCTCCTGCCTGAGCAGAACAGCTGATGTGTGTAGCGACATAAATGCCTGTACCCCCACTCTTCTTAGCTATCGTGTTGTTTGTTGTGTTGGCGTAGTTCAGCCTGTGCATCCATGATGTCGAGTGTGAATTTTTCCTAGTGTTTTAGATTTCAGTTTTGTGTTCGTAGCTACCACGTTGCCCGCGTAGTTCAGCCTGTGCATCCATGATGTCAAGTGTGAGTTTTTCCTAGTGTTTTATATTTCAGTTTTGGTTTTACTAGGTAAACACTGCGAATACTGCGTAGAGGTATTTGTTCGTAACCAAGTCAATGTCAAGTTCACCGGTCAGTGTATCCCCAGTGGGACGAGTTTAGGGTTTTTGTGTTGAAACATTAACTATGCAATTTTGAAATTAAAACACTGCGAATTCATTAATTATGCTATAAGAAATTACAGATTAAAAATATTCAGTGTATTTTAAATTCACCCTGTATATATGCAATTTTAACCCTCCAAATTCTAAACCCCTAACTCAAAACACAAGCAAATGGCAGACTGTTTCCAACTTCCGTTGACACCCTATAGTAATTATAGTTTCGTCTTTTATTGGTAATTTAGGTTTAAGATTTGTGAAAAACGATTTTGTCATATTGTATGGTTTATGTACAATAATCATAAATTAAATTCCATAGAATCAATCATAATTATATTTGCAGACATAGGTACTCAAAATTTAATTTGTCGTCTATCCCAAGTTATTATGTTAAGTTATGTATTAATCTTTGTATTGTATTGTATTACTCTGTAGAAATAAACGATTTACTTACTTACTTACTTACTTATGATGAAAGCTTATCCTTGCGCTCTTATTTACACTTTTGTAAAATTGAAGAAAATTGGTATGCCTGATGTGTGAATTAAATTAGTTATCCATTTTTTTATTGTATTTTACTCTAATTTTAACTTCTGATTTTTAGCTCAGTGTAGGCCAAAGAGCTAACCTTACATGTTCTCCTGACTATGCATATGGATCAAGAGGTCATCCAGGAATTATTCCACCAAATGCAACACTTATTTTTGATGTAGAACTTCTTGAAATTGAATAAATTTAAAGTGCTTATTATAATATCTTCTCAGTAATGTTCATCAATTAATTTTCGTGATAAGTAAGCGGTTATAAGTGCATTTAGATATATGATAGTTATGTTCATACACTGTTACATGCAATTCCTGATATGTTGCAAAATTAAGATGTAACACAATTTACTTAATTTACTTGAAAAATTCAGAGGTGCTTTTACCTAAGTTCAGTTATAGATGTTGTGGTGTCCCAATAAAAATTTATTGTCTAATTACTTATTTTATTTTTCTGTTCAACTTAATATTATACAGTATGGTACAGCAAAATGATTGAGCCGAGACTCCATATGGTACAGCAAAATGATTGAGCCGAGACTCCAAGCTCAGGGGGTTTTCGGGAAGGCAAGAAAAAGAATACACCACCGTCCAATAATAAATAACACAACTTTATTGCCTCAGGTACCCACGGCTAGGTAACACGAATTTATAATCTTAGGAGGAGCTGAAACTGATTAAATCACCTAAATATACACACTGCGTAATCTTAATAATAATTAATTTGCCTGACATCTAGGCGAGTATATAATGTTAAATTTAACTCAAACTTTAAACAAAAGCCCTAGGACTGCCTGTTTCACAAATGGCCTCAGCTAGGGTAAAAACTCTGTTTTCTTGTAGGAAAAAAAAATTACCAAAAGAGAATCACTTTTAAATATGGGCAGTATAACTGGTTGCCTAGTTTCAGGTTACCTACATTCGAAATAAAATATGATGTACCCACCTCGGAAGTACAGAGTTCTGGTTCACCTGCCCTCTCCTTATTTATGGCGAGTACCCGAGTCACAATAATTGGCCTTTAACAAAAACCACGAACACAATAGAAAAAATGAACCACAAGCTCAAGAGTTACGAGACAGTTCACGGGGGCTCGTAGTATTTCTTTAAGTGACTGGCGTGAAATGTTCCACGTTCCACGCTAGTGTCTAGTATCTCCAGGACATAAGAGTTAAATTAAAACTAACCTTTCGCTTAATTCTATACGGCCCCTCGTGCAATAGCAAAAACTTTTTCGTCTCAGTATGTTCGGCCGAGGAGATGCGGTTCGCATTCAATAAAACTAAATCTCCAATTTCGAAATCAACATAAGGGCTCTGCTTTAAAAATTTTCTCGGGCCAGGGTTAGTTTTTGTTGATAATCCACCGTTGTGGTAGTTGGGGGCTCCAAATCAGTAAATAGTTTAATTTTGCCTTTACCCGTTTGCAGTTCATTCGCAGTAAAACCCGTGGACTCGTGCACCGTACTATTTAAAAAATGCCGTGGACTCTCTTTTGCCTGAAAAATCGCGGCTGGTATATATGAACCTGTGTTTGCTCGTTGTGAGGAATGGTGTACCAGTAAGAACACGAAGAATGTGATAAATGAAGGTTCAGTTTTAATTGCTCTTTTACAATTTATAATAATTAGTTAAGTTAAATTGTATTTTGAATACAATTTTTTGACCTAGCACATATATTTTCTTCTAAACTTATTTTATTGATGGTAAAGATATAGAATTTTTACACAAGTCAAATAAAATTATTGGAATAGTACTTTTTGAATCTCATTATGGCACTAGTGCTTTCTGGAATTTCATTATGATACTAGTATCATAATGAACTTACTTACGTCACTATAATCAAATGACATAATGATGTCATTATGACATGCCACCATATAAAAGAAGTTTTAGAGACTAAAATTACACGAAATGCCTCCAAATAAATCCTGAACAAGTTTATAATTTTGTGTTTAATAAAAATGTTTTTTAAAATTCGTATCAGTTTATTTTACTATAAAACTCGATAAATTCAGAAAGTTGGTAATACGCAAGGTTTCAGCAAAAAAGCTGTAGTTCGGACAATTTTAGAGATAACTCAATGAATAAAGAAACAAACTGTTTATTAAAAAATGGTTCATCAAATGCAGAATGAATAATTTTTCCGTGAATGCGAGAATGATCCACAGGGTGTTTTGAAAACCTGTGAAAAAACTTAGGATCAAAATTCTCCATTAATTTCCATGAAATTTGGAAGAACTCACCATTACTTCCAATCCGGCTCATACAGAATGAATTTTGCTATAAGCTGAGAAAAAAAATGTTCAAATCGGTCCACCGGTTTAAAAACTAAAGAGCTTTAAAATTACCCAAAAAATCGAGTGCATCCCAGTAAACACATGCAATTAGTGGTTGTGACACCACCTCTGCTCTCTTTAACCAAGGCAATTGAAGTTCCTCAGTCTATTGGATAAAAACGACTCGTTGCTTGACAGTATAGCAATCTTCCAGGACCTCGAAGCAGATGTGGATTCTCTCGCTGCAGCTGGTGAAGCGGTCTTATTGGCAGTGTACGGCGGCTCGTCTGCAAAGGACACATTAAATTCACTTCGCTACCGAAATTTTGTGAAGTCTGTGTCTAAGAACAAATTTAATCTCGCGTCCCTGCCACCCTCAAGAGATGTTGCAAGGTTACATTGCCTGCGAGCGTACCACCAAGTCACGATGTGGTGTGGCAGTGAAAAAGATCCTGAGCATTATGGCTGAAAATGAGGCATGGGCTCGATGCTGTTCGCGCTACGTCAGAAGCAGACCCGGACCCCATTTTAAAATCGATATCCTGTAAATGTAAAAAAGGCTGCGCAGGAGCGTGTGGAATGACTGTGGATGTCGGAAAACCGGCTTAAAGTGTTCGGTGCTGTGTCTCTATTGTAATGGGACAGCATGTGAAAACATTCCAGATTTGGTAGCGGATTCAGACCCTGCAGCGACACTTCCAATTGTATTGGCCCAATTAAAAGTGCAACTTAACAATTAGCTCCAGCTAGCTACAGCGAGGTAGTGAATTCGGTGAAGCCTTGTTTTAAATGCTGAGATTATATTAAAAGCAATAGATGGGCGCCAGAGTATTTTTTACTAAATACACAAAAGTTTAATCAAAACACAATTAGGTATTTACTACACATAAATTAGAAAGAAAGAAAGTTTAGATTTAACAAGTTTAATTTTACAAATTCTGTACAAATGAAAATTTAACAAATATAACTGAAATATTGACAATGTGAACAAAAAAATGGAATAACATTTATGACTTAACAAATTTCTCTGTCTGTCTGTTCTGTTGTAAAGGCTTACTCGACGGAATGAAGTGAGACGGAAGGGGTTCTCCAGGTATCGATACGTCCTGCGAGTACTCGAGGTGATGTAGAGGTTGTAAGATCCTGTCTTCACACTCCTGCTCAATCCAGAGTGTCCAGGTTCCAACCAAATTAGTTACTTTTCGGGAACACCCAATATCTCCTTACTTCTGATGTTGTTAACTCGGTATAGATTTCCAGTGAGTCAAATTTCCAGAAAGCCAGATGTCATGAAATAAAGACAGAACAGTTGAGAAAAGGAACAGAGAAATAAAACTAGGTTGAAAATTATTTCAACTAGTGGTAGATGAAAAAAAAAAATAACAAAGTTTCGGAAATATAGTTCAATTACTAGATATAATTCACAAAATTAATATTTCTTAATATTACAATAAAATTGTCAAAAGGACACAACAAAATATTAGAATTTGTAAAATGACCAAATTAACATAAAAATACGGTATCTGACACCAATTACTAAAAAAATGAATTATTAACAAAATAATACTAAAATTTGAACGCAAGTATTTAGTAAGGTTGCAAAACTTCACTATCAGTTCTTTAACAAATAACCTAACTTGATTTAATTTGTCCTATAGGTTAAAAACCATGAGGAGACTGTAATATATATTTTTTTAAAGGACTATATTTTAATGTCCGATTACAGAACAATAAAAATTTAGGAACGGTAATGAAATGATAACTTTAAAAATTCAGATATTTAATATTAACAACAAAATAATTAGTAACAATAATATTATTGAATTAAATTCGAAATTTTAACGCAAATAATAGATTTCAAGTAAATCTTTTATTAATAATTGAACAGTAAAGATAGCAAAATTTAATATATGAAATAACGACAATTAAGAGAACAAAGGTCTTTCGCTTTTCGACGAAAAAAATTTATGACATGCCTAATTCAAAATGGCAGAAAATACTTAAAACCAAGGTAATTAATTATACACTCTTGTAACTTACACGATAATTACGGAATGAACTTATAATAATAATTTGTCAATAATAAATTGTATATGGCGTGAATATGATGAAAAAAAGGAAACCAGAAAATTGGACTTCTGTCATATCCGAAGCAAGTGATCAAATGTACTACAAATTGATTAATTCAAAGAGAACAAAAAAATGCTATAGATCACTTACCTCGTTTGCTTTGGAAGCTCCTGGACAGAAATCTGTAGCTCTGGACAGTAAATAAATTCGGCAAAACCCAGTCTCAAATGGACTTTCTTACTATCCCAAAACCAGTTTAATCTCCTTTTTCCCAGCTCATATGGATCACAGTAGAAGAACCTAATAACAATAAAAATCCACACAGAAAATGTTCTATGCACGAAATACGATAATCTGTAAGTTTCACTTACAGCGATAATTTATACAATTTAAATATTGTATAACGTGTCAATTAATAAAATTAAGCGACGAAAAACGTCTACTTTAGACAAGATACGGTAAAACGGAAATGGGAATACCCATCCACGTGTTTAAAAACTGCTACTAGGTAATTATTTGAAATTAATCCAAAATATGGAAATAATACGAAATACAGTAATTATTCTGACAAATTATTATTTTTATTATTGCACAATCAACTAAAGCAAGAAATCAAAAGCAAATTTATAAATATAAGCGGTATTTCAAGAATGTACAACTTACCCCAATGAAATTCGAAAGGCAAAAGATATTTTATCTAGCCTGAAACAAGGCTCGTCCACCGCGTTGAACCGCTTTGGCGTTTTTTGTTGCATTTTTTCTACCACATACCGATCATGTACGCATATACAGGGTTATCCAGTATTGAGGAATCGTATTTTAATACGCAAAATAGAAATTATAATCTGCTGTACCGAATTACAACTTAAATCGTTACACACCCTCTCAACTCCGGTAAAAAATTTTGACAATAAAAATTTTTTCCTGTCAACACCCTGTATAGTGGCAAATAAAAGTTAGTGATTGAAAAGCGGAAGAAGAAAGATAAAAATTAAAACAACAAACATTTAGAAATTGTATTCTGCTTGAAAACGTAACCCCATTCGAGAACACATCACCAATTATCAGACATGTGGCTGGGTCAAAGATGGAAGGTGACTCAGCCAAAATTCACCCTGCGCAACATCCAGGAGCAGGAAAAGCCTCGGAGGTGAATTTCTGCTGATTAGGCCATGCCTGATAAAACGCAACCTACCCCGAAAGATAGCACGCTTCCAACAGAATCACGAAAATACCGATAAGAAATAGAGGAAAAAACTCGAAAGAACTTTAGGAGGGGACAATTTGAAGTCAGCCTCCAGAGACGGAGTTTGTCGCCTCAGCAACTCTGAGTCGCTGCCAGACTAAAAAGAAACTGAAGGTTTCCGTGCTGGATATAGCTCCAAAATGCTAAAACTAGGGTTGAAGACCACTAGGGAAGGAAAAACTCTGAGGGAAAATTCCTGAGGCAGGCGCAATGCTCGATCCCAAAGTTCGACAGAATATTAGTAGCCCAGGGTCGATCCAGTCAAACCTTGAACAAATTAGAGACAAGCTGAAATTTGGTATATAAGTTTGTATTGGGGTTCTTAAAAAACCACCAAACCCCATGCACCGGTAATCCGCCGTGCCTGTCACCCCTAAACAACCCTCGAAAGGGGTGAAAATCGGACTTTTTCTAGTTATTTGGCAATATCTTAAAAACAAAGCTATATACGAAAAGATGAAGATAGAAAAATTAAAGGGCATAAAATTTCCTATAAAATTGCGTTTAGCAGATATATTTTGCTTTACCAGTGGCGGAGTTATGATATTTTTAATAATTGGGTATTATGTAAAAATATTCTCTAGCCTTTACTTATTGGATTTTGACATTAAATGTACAGTCGCGATCATATTGTCAGTAGCAATTTTCAAACAAAATCGCATGCGGTGGACTCGCAGTCTGGCAAGTCCCCGCCCACTGGCGGGGATAAATAACGGTCAGAGGCCCATACGTGGTCCGCTAGCTGCTTAATGTGTAATTTTTTATATTATAGAACAAGGAGTAATTACTCGCAAATAAATCTAAAATGTGTTTAAACTTGCCTAAATAATAAAGAACTCTGGTCACGTTTAAGTTCATTTTAGAATAGGTAAATATTCTTCACTGCGTGTGAATGATTGTTGATTTAACTTTTTTGTTAAGATCTTATTCATTTGTTACTTCCCAAACAGCACTCGACGTCTCTCAGACGTACATTTTAGGTAATATTTTGGTCGGTACGTCCCAAGGCATAATATGTACGTCTTTGATACGTATAAAAATGTACGTACAGTGGATGCCTACACCGTACGTCTTTAAAACATACTTTTTTGGAACACCATATGTATATATATAGCGCTGGGCTTAAGAATTATTTTTAAAAAATTACTAGCGGCAACTTAGTTACTTTTTTATGTTTGAAACAAAAAAAACTTGTAACTTTTAAAAAAAGTAAGTACTGACTACTGATGTACCTAGTAGATATTTTTTTAAAAAGTAACTAAGCTAATAATAATACCATATATAATTGCGACCCCCTTTATCCGAGAAGGCTCTAGAAGAGCGTTATGCGGGAGGGGGCTACACGATTAAAGACGAGGGATAGGTACCAACGTAACTTTTTAAAAGTAGCTTTTGCCAAGCTCTATATATATAGACACACACACACACACACCCACACACATATTACTTAGTAATCACAATTATTATGCTATGAAATATTTATATGATAAAATATACTTACTACAATTTTATATTGCGCGCCGGTTTGCAGGGGTGCTAGTCGTTTTGTATTGGTCACGTGGTGTAGATTGTAGAAAGAAGCTCTCAAACCACAAACAACATGGTGTCATGGTGTAAGTAAAGCGTGGTTTGTTTAATATACGTTGGTAATTGTTGTAAAGGGTTGTAGTCAATATTATATATGGTTGTATAGTGTACTTTGTAGATAGCAGAGTGGTGAAATAATTAATTGTGTTAAAAGGTAAGTCAGAATAACTTGTTACCTGTTACCTATTTAGTTGTTATGACGAGAGGTTGGGCATTCTTTTAAGTCGGCGGGCATTAAAAACTTATAAGAGACAATTGAAATTGTGTCACATGAAAGAACACCCCCCCCTGTGTTGAAAGCCCATGTAATATTTGAAATTTGTTTCTCTTTTATTATGCGAGACAGCACAGACCCATTAGCCGAAATCCAGCCGAATTTATAGGTTATCTTACTTATCTCGTAAATTTTAAGGCTGTAAGCTGTAAGTATGACACGATGCAAAATTTTGTAAAAAAATGTACATACCGATGAACACAGGATGACAATATAAATGATACATTTCATTCATTTCGTTGGAGGAAATAATTTTAATTATGTATCATATACTGCGTATTGCCCGAGGTATTACCTACTTGTAGATACAAAATTTTGCATCATGTCAGTCTTAAAACTTTTCGAACCACGTCAAAGTTGGGGGGTATTGTGTTTCTATATAAGCAATAGTAGAAATTTTATCACTCTTTAGAAAATTACAAAGATAATTTTTTGGTGTCAGCTCTTGTTCCCGATATAACAACCCATTAAATTTTAATTTCAGATATTCTTGAAGCTGTTCAACTTGCCTGACACCAAATATGCCAAAAGAAAGTGGCACAAAAACCAAAGACATACAATCATATATGATCCTAATATCCCGGATAATATCGGGGAATTCATTGGATTTTGTTTTTGGAAGAAACACGTGGTGGAAAATTCCAAAAATAAACATGAAATATTTACTGCTTTTTGTATAATAAATATTTTTGAGTAATTTTGAGTTTATTTTTGACGTATTTAAGGCGAAAAAATTACGTACTATTTATATCCACATTCTGTCCTATATTGGTCCAAGTGGGCCACAAAATGTATGTATTAGGTACATACAATTTAGTGGAAATTTAACATCCCCGGTATGTCCCATGTACGTACCGTGGATAAAAAGTGTACGTCTTTTGTACGTAGTTTACGTCCAGTGTGTACGTAATTAAAACGTCTTTAAGATGTAAGTGTGCTGTTTGGGATTTTATTGTTAAGTAATAAACAAATCTAATTTGCTGACTATTTGTCTTTTTTTCTTGATAATTTTGAAGTAACTTAACTCAATTTAATTTCCTTCGTTTGGTTTATGTCCATTTTAATAATTTTAATTTAATTATTTCGGTCAATTTCATACATTTACCTAGGTAGTTCATGGAGAGGACGTGACGTGGACTTGATTTCAAAACACCTCCATACTCCATATTTTAGCAGAGACAATACTTGCAAATTTCAAATGCAGTCTGTACCATAATAAAACATTTAGGATATCTCACGAGTTTACAATTTGTAGAGGAAATCGACACGCTTTCGGCTGTGGTCGGAACATAGCCATCCTAATTGGTTGGTACGCGTTAAACAAAATTGAACTTTAAGGTGCTAATGACAATATGATCGCGACTGTACATAACAAGTATATGGATATTTTGGTAAATACATTTAATACATTCTTACATCAATAAATTAGAAATAAAAAACATACCAGTGGAGTACTATATTTTAATTTCATACATTATTTTGTATTAGCTAATAGAACATTTTACGTGCCTATTAAATGTAACAAAATAATTATTTTAAATATCCGTGAATTTCTGTTACGCATTGAGAGGAATTATTTTTATATTAATAATATTAAGGACATATAGGTACCGCATGTCAAGGCAACTGAGTAGTATTCCGCGTCGCCATTCGCCCCTGTATGTATGCTCTCTTCGTATATTCTCGATACGACTCCATTACGCTAAACAAAATTTGTATATGCTACGCCCAGGAAGAAGTTCGAAACCAAATAAAATTACTAATACTTCAAAGTTGCAGCATAAGTTGGGACCTTTAATAAATGTTAAATAAATAAATAAAGTGTAAGAATAGTATTTTGTACAAAACTTCGCCCATCAATAAAGACGTTTATTATTATTATTATTGCCATGCACGCCATTTTCGGATGTGATACTACATCTGGCCTGTTTACCAGGGGAAAAATTAATTTGGTCAATACTGTGAAAAGAAGAAGTTGGTTGACCTTCTTGAAGAATTTTACAATCCAAATATATCCAAAGACAGATTGAGGACCTTTATTTCGACATTTTTTATTTCCGTATACGTCAAAAATTGAACAAGTACCGATTTGAATAACGTCAGATACATTCTCTACCAGCAGTATGTAGCAAAGCAAAGTTTAAATAAAGATTTTAATCTGGCTTCACTTCCACCGATCATAAATGCAGCTCAGTAGGACATTTTATCCAGCAACTCTACATACATATTTTATTTACATGTATGATTAACTTTTAGGTTCAAGCATGGTTGAATAATAACTTATCACTCCAGGACTGGGGATGGATTTCTAGTGATTCCGGAATCTCTCCAGTCCAGATGGATCAGGTTATAGACCCCAAAGGGTTCCTTAAACAAATTTTTTGCAACTGTTCATCAGGTGGTTGCAAAAGTGCATGCTCATGTCGTAACCTGTTTTAATAGGGCAGTTGAGGATTTACAGGTGGAAGACGACATCTCAACATGCAGATAAAATATATTGGATAATAAGTAATTAAAAACATACATTACATTCATTTACTTAAACATAACCTGTAAGTATTTTAGTTTATTTAAGAAAAAGCAACTGTGCTACTTCCCAGATAACACAAGGCTGCTCCTGGGACGTCCCAAAAACATCAAGCCAGAACATTTGAAACATCCCAGGGACATCCCAAAACAAAGTAGGGACGTCCCAGCGCAAGCCGTTTGGGACTGTTCAGGATATCCCTGTCACGTCCCAACAACGTCCTTTCAGGTCGTGTTTGGACAATATTAGGACCTGATAAGGACATGCTCTAATAGCATACCAGATATAAAACCTACATCCAACTGGATTCAAAATAAAATAGTAATTGACAATGAAATTATTTCCACAAACACCAAAAAGTTTATTACAGTCGACGAGCTTGGCCAACATGGCATCATTGGCAGATGCTTAAAACTGTTTATCACCTCCCAATGATGTCAACTTGGTTGGCGAAATGTGGGTCAAGTTCAGTATAATAAGTATTTGAGTATCTACTTCAGTGTCAATGTCGCATCAAAAGTTCAAATAACCCTTTACAGGAATACTGATCATTTATTCAAAGGAAGCAACATCACAAATTAATAGGGATAATGAAGCGTAAAAGAATACAATAATCAATCTGTAAAAGACCACTTAACTTTTAACAAAACACCAGACCAAAAAGACACCAAACACCAAACAAAACATGCACGCAGCCATATTGCTCTTCCGCTTTCACACGCGTAGAGCTTGGTCCGTTACATTTATTAAGCGGCGGCAAATTTAAAATATTTGAGTACCCAACAGACCTTGAAAATTTGTTTACCAAAAGTTTCTTTGGCTTTATCACAGAAGAAAAACTTTTAATAGTAATTCTAATATTATACATAATACCAAACATACTGAATATCAGGTTAAACGATTAAAAATTAGATTGTTTCCACATTTTTATAATTATTCTACTCTTTGTTTTTGTTGAATGATTCCTGATATAATATTTATTTAATAAAAACATTATCACTCCAAAATAACAATATTTTTAGGTTTAAAAAATAGTTTTCAATATTTTCGACCATCGAATTGTGATTGAGCATGTGCATTTTACATTTGTTTTTTTATAAAATAGGTACCTTACCCAGAATTAATATCCAAGTCCTTAAGTCCTTGGGACGTTAGCCTGGGTTGTTTCACTATTTGGGACATCCCAAGGATTTTCTTAATATAACTCTACAGGGACGTCCCTGACGGTAAGTCCCAGGGATGTTTCCGTGGGATATTTCAGTCCTTGGGACGTCCGAGGGACATTTTGCCGCGACGATCCCATATGGAACGTAAAAGCTCATATATGGACATCCCAGGGACATTTTGTGCTAACTGGGTTACTACATAAAAAACTCATATTTTATGTATTATTATAGTTTTAGTCTGTTTTGGTGTAAAAGACGTAAAATATATTAATGTAACGTAATTATTTTGTGGGAAATGTGTATTTTGTTAAAATATACTGGAATTTACAATACGATAACTCCACCACTGGTAAAGCAAAATATATCTGCTAAACGTAACTTTATAGGAAATTGTATGCTCTTTAATTTTTCTGTCTTCATATTTTTTCGTATATAGCTTTGTTTTTCAGATATTGCTAAAAAACTAAAAAAAGTCCGATTTTCACCCCTTTCGGGGGTTGTTTAGGGGTGACAGACACGGCAGATTACCGGTGGGGTTTGGTGGTATTTTAAGGACCCCAATACAAACTTATATAACCAAATTTCAGCTTGTCTCTAATTTGTTCATGGTTTCCTATATAAAGCTTCAGATCGACCCTGGGCTATAGGGGCTGAGGTGAAATAACCGCGGTAGACTCTTAAGAGACGTTAAGTATCCCGTAAGACTACAGAACTAACCAAACCCCTTACGAATAAAAGACCCTTCCTACTAACCTACTATTGAAAGTAGTCGAACCGTGACCAGAACATTTTCGTTCCGACTCGAGGCCCTTGTCGCAAAGCAACACAACCTAAAGCTAAGCCACAAAAATAAAAAAAGATATGGAAACCGGAAAGATAACTTCTGAACCATAAGCCGCTAAAATTTGTTTGAACCCTAACGACACATTATCGCGATCGTCATTAATCAAAGAAAAAGTAATATAAATATTTAAAAGTTATATCAGGTACACCATAAAGAGTTCTAACAATAGCGTTGTTCTCTAAGCTCCCGAATTTACAAACTAAAGCGCCAAATCATTCCGAGGTCATCCGGTAAAGATAAATCTTAAGAGGCAAACGGTATTTCCAAATTCGATATTTAACTCGCAGTTAATAAAATGGAATTGTACCAACTCAAAATCAGAGGTAAAGTGTCAACGCTACAGAACTATTTGCGCTAGGATACTTCCGAATCGTAAACTACAAATACAGAGAGACAGACAGAAACAAATGTTTTAAATTGTCTGCTGTTACCGGACCATGTTCAAAATACTTACGGTAAACTAAAAAATTCAGAAATCAAGAACATGCAGCACCAGGCAATAACAAACGTTAATAAAACATATGTTATTCGATAGGTATATATGGTACAGAAAGAAAAGAAAAGAAATTATGTTATAAAATTAACAACAACAACAAACGGTAAGATAGATACGGTACAGAAAGAGAAAAGGAAAAGATAATACAACGTTGTTATGTTGTTTAAAAGCATCACACTGAGTCACCCACGAGAAGTATGTCGTGCCCCACCTACAGGAACAAATGAACATACCCAACTCGGGTAGGACCAGTGGAAAAAATGATAAAGTGGAAACGGTAATAAAACATATACGATATAAAGATACGATAAAAGAAAGGAAAAGAAATCGGTTACAACGTTGTTATGTTGTTTAAAAGCATCACACTGAGTCACCCACGAGAAGTATGTCATGTCCCACCCACAGGAACAAATGACACACCCAACTCGGGTATGACCAGTGGAAAAAATGATAAAGTGGCCCGCCCTGCAACCCTTGGAACTAATAGTATCTAAAAAGAAAATAGTGATACTACTCATTCCAGCCAGATAAAAGAAAAGAAGGTACGAGAGAACAAATAAAACCCTATGTATCGGTTTCATCGGAATCAGAGGAGCTTTCTGGTCCTGAGTCATCGTCAGAGTCTAAAATAGTGTGATCTGGTTTAAGGTCTTTGATATGCCAATTTCCTAGGTCATTATTATCCACATCCTTAAGATTATATACGAGATTCGATATTACTTTAGCTACAATACACGGTATATACTTGGGTGCCAGTTTTGCCGAATAGTCATTAGGTTTACTGGAAAGAGTATAATTTTTTTTCCAAACTCTATCACCGACATAAAACCGAAGGGAACGTTTACGCAAGTTATACTGATTAGCATTAGTGAGGTAAGCTTGATATAATTTTTTCCGTATATCAACATGTAATTTTGGTAACTCTTGCAGATCTTCAATTAACTGATTTTTACCTTGAATCTTGAATGGTTATGACATTATCAGCGTTATCTGAAATTTTCCCATAATAATCTCCTGTTAACGGAATATTTCTGCCAAAAGTTAAAAAAGCAGGAGAATATCCAGTTACCTCATGTTTTGCCAATCGGATAGCTTGTGCAATTTTAAAAATCGAGGTATCCCACGTCTTGTGGTTACCGTGAATATAGGAACGTAAGGCAGTCACAATTATGCGATTTATTCGTTCAGTATGGTTAATCTGAGCGTGATATCTGGCATTATACCAGACTTTCTGAACTTTGTAGTCTTCCATAAACTTCTTGAATTCGCGACTTACAAATTGACTACCATTATCGCACGCAAAAATTTGTGGGCAACCGTTATAAGGAAAACTTGGTTTTCTAAAAACTTAATGATACCTTTGGATGTGGCTTTTGCCATAGGAAGTACCAAGACAAATTTGGTAAACCAATCTACCACAACTAGTAGATACTGGTTACCATTTTTAGAACGCGGATAAGGTCCTAATAAATCGGCGGAAAGTAACTGAAACGGAAAATTGATATTTTTATAGGCACCCATTAAACCAGGTCGCGGTAAATTTGGACTTTTATTGGCAGCACATACTGCACATTTTTTTACATAACGATACACATCTCTGCGAAGACCAGGCCAGTAATACAACTCTAAGATACGAGATAAGGTTTTCGAAATTCCGAAATGTCCTGCGGTTTCAGCGTCATGATATAACTTAAAAATTTCGAGACGATTAGCGGTAGGAACAATTAACTTCCAATTAGACAGATGGCCAATTAATGGATTATGGTGAAAAACATGTTTGTAAAGTAGGTCATTTTCAACACGAAATGAAGGATAAGATTCAGGCGCTTCTTGGACTTTTTTTTAGCATTTTCAGGTACAGTCGGCGCCACCCAAATGTGAACGCATTTTGGTTGTCATGGAAATTTCTTCTGAATTTCATTGTAGTAAGTCAGACTGTGTTTAGTGGCGTAACACAGAGAGGGTATATTGACAGAAAATAATATTACTTTTATTATTTTCTGTTACCATAATAATTAGAAGGACGAAGGACACGAATAATATAATAGAAGTTAGCAAAATAATTAACTAATATTCTACATTGTAAGCGGTGCTGGCCACGTTGTCACGGTGGTCCTTAAAATTATTCACTGTTAACAATATTCAGGGCTTTAGTTGGCCACCCTGTAACTCCCGCAAACAAAATTTCAAGTTTTTCGTGCAGTGCCCCTTCTCATCAGTACCACAGGGGAGAAGCTGCCTCACACGGCCGACTAGTCAGGTCCCTGGGGTGTGGGTTCCTATGGGGTTCGAGGGTTGGATGACAAAAATTCAATAATACTAAAAATTTCAGACAATCAGTATATTTGTTAACAAATCTCTGGTTTTGGGGATGTCTAGGTACCGAATACCAAACATATAGACACCGCTTATCGAAAATACCTTATTACTAATTAAAATCCCGCTTTAAAAAAAATAGATCCCCTCCCATTAAATTCTAAATACTGTAACGGCATAATTGTGAGCTCGAGTGTTTAGAGACAAATCGCCTAAAACGGGAGAGATAAATAAGATAAATTTAAAGGTTTTAGCTCAACACAACAAGCATCTCCTGAAGAGCTGTCGAAAGTAGTAGTCGTTGGGTGTCGTCCTTCGTCTTCGGTTTCTGCACATGGTACCTAAAATAAGAATAAATGTTAGAATTCATGTCCTGTATAGTGTATATAGTAGGTGGATAGGATAGTCAATGGTATAGGTAAGCTCTGTATGGACGTAAATAATTGTGTATGTGTGTATAACTTTACCTGGTCCGAATGCGGTTTCTAAGAACCGATATATTGTTTTTCGAGTTTATGTTAACTCAAACGTGTGTCTCTCGGATGGACAATCATTTTCCTATCTCAAGGAGGGCTAATAATCGTCAGTGGGGGCAGGTTATATCATCTTTAAGGAGTATTTTCTTCTGCACACAAGGACTTTCCTATAAATTTACGGTCAGAGTTATTATTACAATGAGAAATAATAATTACCTACCTTCGACAATCCTCCTGGGATTAAGAATAAGGGTTTCGGTACTCGGGCCGCGATAGTTTCTTGGTTCATTTAGGCCGATGAACAATAATAACAAACGAATCAACAGGGTTGTTAATTGTCTGCAGGTTAGCTGTCAATTGAATACGAAATCGTATGAATTGCGTGGTCACCTACGTTTGAGATCTAAGATCGCCATCCATAGGACGGGAGCCGAAGCTTGATAGTTCCGGGATCATCTACGACTTACGTTTTGTATCTTTTAAAAACAAGATAAATGATAAATCAGTATACATAATAAATTTCGTCAACTTATCGTTCTGTCCGCAATAGATGAAGGCCGTAGTAATATTTTCCGGGGTAAAAGTACCTCTTTAAGCCAAAAGAATATTTTTCTTGTTGAGCTAGGGCGACCTCTATCGACTTCGCTGGGGAAGTTTTTTTGAAATATTTCAAAAAAAAAGGGACAATGGTTCAGTCTGAATATTGAAATAGCACTGCTTGAAGGAAAATTATCCATTCTGGGATAATTTCTTGGGTAGTGTTTAAGTGATTTTCTGCTTATTTGTGCGCTAAATTTTTAGTTTTGTGGCTAGAGGTTTTGCGGAAATCGCTCCTGTTAGGGATTATTTTTCAATATAGTAAGTACCACGTGTTACCCCTAATATGCACATTTTCACTGGTTTTTCCCTTTGTATAGTGAACAATCCACTCATTGATTCAAGAAGATTTACTTTTGCTTGGGAGAAATTGCCTGTTGGAGTTCCTGCATTGTTTTTTTGAGAAAAACCCTTTGGAAAAGGTAAAGATTTTTTTTCTTTTAAGTCTAAAGTTGCTATTTGTAGTGTCACCAATACGCTTACGTGTTGTTCTGTTCTTGTGTTGTTTTATTTTTGAGAAAATGAGGGACTGAATTTTTTTTGGTAATTCATTTAGGGTTTTATTGGGGAGCCAAATTTTCGGGATAGTCTGTGGAGAGCTACCTTGGCGAGAGCTGATTTTTCTAGTGGACGGACCAAGACCGACGTCGTCAGGGCGGGAAAACACGATTTCCCCGGAGAGTGGCGTGTTTAGGGAACTTGTCAACCAACCCCTGGGTGTCAGCCAATTAACGAGGGATCAGTCCTTGACACGCAAGTTTTTGAACATCACCTCTTTTATTTTGTTTACTCAAACGAATCACGCCGAGAAATTAACATTTCAGCGCCATATAACCCAATATACTCTTTCATTTAAAAAAAAAAAAAAACGATAAAGACAAAGGAAACAGGACACCCTGTAGAGGACTTATTATTAATAGTGTTTTTTTGTAGAAGATAATTATTCGGTAATATTGATTAGTAGCTATAGTTAAGTGTATATATAGATATTTAGAGTTAACTAATTTTAGAGGGAGTTAACTAAGTTAGGAAGGAAAGAATTAGTTTTAGAGGGATCGTACCTATTTAAGTTTAGGATTAAGGCATTATAGTTTCGTAGTGGTATTCGCTACACCAAATTTACACCGTATTTTAATAGGCGAGACTATAAAACATTGAGTAGTATTTAATCAATCACATAATTGGGACATATCCTTGCTTCATTTTTTTGGTGACTCATTTACTGACAACCAACTAGGTGATTAAAACGGTTTCTTAATAATAGGGAAAGGTTTCGCAGTAGTATTTGTTATTATATTATATAAAACGTGATCGCCGGTTTTGCAAGTGACCACAAGATATAGCTGCATTTAGAGCGTTCTTACGTCATTTCATCTGTTTTTTTAACCAATTGTAAGTAATTGGTTGTTAATTTAGTCGATTTCTTTGCATCTTGTGGAACAAGCAACTGGTTGATCGGTAATAGTTTAGACCGAGTGTGGCCCATTTACTGGGTTACAACAAACTCAACTCAGGTGTAGCAGGTATAGTTATTTATAAGAACATATTTATACTGGGTGATATATTTACTGTGAGCCGACGATATAGCGCTATATCCCGGGACGTTATTTATACATAGCTCAAACATATATATGTATATATGGTTAATTAAGGTCACAAACTTAAAGGTTATGGTTCACCAAGCGCGCTTGGTAGAATTTGGTCCACATCGTCAATGTGAGGCCTGGTACAGTAATATAGTGAGTAGTTTTTTTTTTGATTGGTTGGACTGCTTGAAGTTTTTTTGTACACTTCAAGTTCTTGTCGCGAATAACGCCGTACTCTAAATATTGGACTCATTGTAAAACGCAAATAAACTTAGGTGTAGTTTGAAGCGGATTATTTTTTTTTGTGATTTGTCCTAAGTGTTACGTCATAACCTTCAGAAATAACGCTGTAAGGATATTACCATTTCGGGGTTTTTAGGGTGATATCACTACCATTTATAGTGGCGTGTAGATCTAGTATAATTGTACTGGTCACTGCCTGATGAATTCTATGAATAACTGATACCTCACTGACTGGTGTAAACCTCGTGGCGCCCTGTATATTTTTTTATTACAACTATTTGAACCCAGCCCGTCTTCACTGTAGCTGTCGGCCACCAGATCAGTGTTACGAAGGTTTGTGTGGTAATTTTTTTTGTTTTGTTCCTTTTTATTGTAATGCCTATATTTTACCTACGATTTGGTGGAATTTAGATATCTTAGGGTAAGTTATTGTTGGTAAGTAGACGAGTAAGAAGGGGAGTCACAATTGGCGCCCAACGTGGGGCTCGAGAGTCTAATTTGCTGGTAATTTTTTGTGTCCTTGTGGACAGACTTGGTAGCTAGTTAGACTTTGCAATTTTGAAAATTTTTACTGTGTCTTGTAGGTAGGTAATAGTTATTTAGCAACTCCTTTAATTTGTAGTAAGTTGCACCGATTTTGAATTTTTTTGTATCGCGGGAATTTTTTTTGTTTTTTTTATTAGGAGTACCTATTAATATCGCATTATTTTCTGGCAATTGTTTTGGAGGGTACCTATCACCGATTGAGGAAAAAAAAAAAATCTGTTTCTAATAATAATATATTATAATAACTTAGCTTACTGGTAGATCTTGTAAAAGCAAAATGTCTCGAAAAATGTACATAAATCGACTGGAAAAGGAGGAACTGGTCTACGAATTAACCATCCGTGGTATAGGTACGGGGAATTGCGAAGAGATGCGGCGACGACTATCAATGGCATTACAAATGGAAAAGAGTGGGGATAGTCTGAAATATCCCAAGTATCCGTATAATTTTAGTCAAGATCAAGAGGCCATAAAGAAGACTTTGGATGACTTGGTACAACTGGTTACGCAATTTAATAATGGAAGGAATAGTGGAGAAGCTATGAAGATCCAAACGAAACTTAGTCACACCTTGGGTCGGCTAGACAATATGGAGACTGGAGAAGAAGAGGAGAACCAAAAGAAGAAGTCTGAGTTACTGGCATTGGCTTTGTCATTGATGGAGAAGTTTAATGAGAAACTGGATGAGGTCGAGAAAAAAGAAATGGTACCTGCAAACCTGAGTTTGTTGGAGAGTCAAATGGTTGTAAATAGCTTTCAAGAGGATATACACAACGCGTCAAGATCATCCGATATAGGAGGAAACCCGCCCCAAAGACAATCAAGTGGATCGAGTAAAATTATTCCGCCTCACAAATGGGATTTGAGGAAATTCTCAGGTGATAGTAAGGGAATATCGATTAATGCTTTCTTTGAACGCGTGGAAGAACTTCGAGTGGCAAGGAATGTCTCCAAAGTAAATTTGTTAGAATCCGGTATAGACTTATTCTCCGATAAAGCCTACCAATTTTACAAAGATTGTATTTCAAGAGTACAGACTTGGGACGAGTTGGTAGAAGAGTTTCGCGGCGAATATTTGTCGGCTAATCATAACGACGTTCTGTTCGAAGAGTTACAGAAGAGAACACAGCACCCCTCTGAGACCATCGGTATATATCTGGCGGTTATGTCTGGGTACTTCAGTCGTTTAAGGTGTTCAATATCGGAACAAGCGAAGCTCTCTATTATCATGAAGAATCTACATCCATTCTACCAAGACAGACTCAGAGATCCCTTGCCCAAAACCATCTCAGAACTCCGTACCACCTGCCGGCGTCTAGAAGCTCGTAGGGATATAATAAATAGTTATACGGAACCAACTTCGCGTCGTGGAAACGTAGTAGAGAAGGACTTGGCGTTCGTCGATGTCTCGGAAGAAGTGCAATCTTTGGATATTGCTGGACCGTCCGGAAGCTCTAAGCCAAAGGAGATTGTGTGTTACAAGTGCAAAATGCCGGGTCACAAAGCCATTGGGTGTGCTATGGTGTCGAAATTGGTATGTTTCAAGTGTCAGAGAGAGGGATATACTGTTAGGACATGCCCGACTTGCTCTAAAAAGGGAAACGAGACCCGGCGTTCTTAAGCGGTCGAATTAGGGACGTCGAATCGGCTAATATCTCGACCAACTTCCAATCCATTTTAGACTACATATTGGATCATGCTCAGAACGATGAAAGACCATACCTTAAGGTCAGTGGAAAATCGTTGTTAGGATTACTTGACTCTGGCGCATCTACTACCATTTTAGGGAGTGAAGGCTGGAAATCATTGAATGGATTAGATTTTAGTTTGGATTCCACCAAAACTGTTAGATGCACGGTAGCGAATGGCCAGAGTGTGCAAAGCATTGGTGAGTGTGAGATCCCTTTTTGCGTCAGGGATCGTATCAAATTAATAAAGGTCTTAGTCGTTCCAGAGTTGCGGCATTCGTTAATCTTAGGAGCTAACTTCTGGAAGAGCATGGGTATCGTCCCTGACTTACGTCACAATGAGTGGTACTTCTCTGACCAACCGTGTTGTGCGTCGGTAGAGCAGGTTGAACACTTGAGAGGTCAAACTATTTTAACTAATTTGCAGGAGATCAGACTAAAAGCATTAATAGATAGGAATGTGGCTGCGATGGGTGAGAAGTTAGGCTGTACGGACATGGCGGAACATGTGATTGTTATGTGCCCACTGAGGATTAAATTATTACAGCCACATCATGGTGGGGGGGTGTACTAGACCCCCATACAAAAAATTTAAACAAAAAGTACAGGAGACTTCAGTTATAGGGAATTTAAGAAAAATTTTATTTAATTTTTATCACGTGACAGGGGCCTTTTGAAATTATTTACATTTAAAACCTTCTAGAACAAATTTCCGTTCTGATTTTTACTATAAAAGAAAAACCAAATTTTGGGAATATTGAGTTCCCGTCGAGCATTCATAACATCAACGTCGGTTCTTCTCCAGAAACTAACTCGTCACCATTAAGCGTCGGCGTCGTTTAGCTTTGAACCTTCATACGTGTGTCATCCATCGCGAGTGCTTACCTTGTGCGTGTGTGTCTGCTGTGAAGTGTTTTTAATCTTAATCCAATACAACTCATACGTGTAATAACCAACGCGAGTGCTAACCTTGTGCGTGTGTGTTCGCTGTGAACTGCTTCTTACAAACTCGTCACCATTAAGCGTCGGCGTCGTTTAGCTTTGAACATTCATACGTGTATCATCATCTCGAGTGCTTACCTTGTGCTTGTGTGTTCGCTGTGAAGGGTATACAACATAACCCTACTTTAACTCATTCGTGTGTAACCCATCGCGAGTGTGAGGTGTTTATAACCTACCACTACACTTTACGAACCTTTCTATATATATACTCGTATTGACCGTGTGTGTCCGTAGTCAGGAATTTTTTCTACAAATACTCGTATTGACCGTGTGTGTCCGTAGTCAGGAATTTTTCTACAAATACTCGTATTGACCGTGTGTGTCCGTAGTCAGGAATTTTTCTACATATACGCGTATTGACCGTGTGTGTCCGTAGTCAAGACTTTTTCAATAAATACTCGTATTGGACGTGTGTGTCCGCTGCCGAGGATTTTTTAGAACTTTTAACAAATACTACTGTGTATCTAGTGCGTGCTTCTTTAAACCAATACTTATGTCGTGTTAAGCCCTAGTGAGTCTTCTGTAACGCTCAGGATTATCAAAGCGAGACGTAACCTTACTCCAAGAGGGTAAGAGAACTATTTATTGGCTATTGAATTAGAACATTGACATTGCCGCCTGGCATAAACTGTATCGCGATCGACTGATACTATTACATTGGCTACTCATAGAATCATAGAGCATTTATTTTATATTTTTAATGACTTATTGTATTAAACTGTTTATGTTGATGTGATGTGTAACTGAAGTAACCCGTCCAACTTTCAGGTGGTCAAGGCCAAATATACTAACATCTAACAGAGCTAGGAATTTATTCCAATATTTTTTACTAGTCCAGTCATTAATGGTGAACCCTTCCGGTTACACCGGTTGCAATTCATATAAAGCTCAAGTGCCAGTGCTATTATTTTTTAAGTTCACCTTAGACCTTCATTATAAGGTAAGTGCAAGTACTATAACTCCTTTGTTGATTAAGCAACACACCCTGAGATCAATCACATCAAGTACGACCCGGGATCGAGATCTAGTTAACACGCTGCCACTGGCGCCCAACAACTTTTTTTTAATATACGGTAATTACGGTACCAGGGAGAGGGCTGTTCCAATTCAAGCGGATGCCTTTTGGACTCCACAACTCCCCGGCGACTTGGCAACGACTAATCGATCGAGTTCTAGGAGCGGACTTGGAACCTCATGTGTTTGTCTACTTGGACGATGTGGTAGTCGTTACTCAAACCTTCGAACAACACCTTGCCATCCTAGATGAGGTTTTCAAGAGGCTAAGAGGTGCGAAGCTCACGGTCAGTATTGAGAAGTGCCAGTTTTGTCGACCAGAAATGAGATATTTGGGTTATGTAGTCGACAGAAATGGACTTCATGTAGACCCTGATAAAGTCAAAGCAATGCTTCAACTTCCGGTCCCTAAAACCGTCAAAGAAGTTAGAAGCTTAGTCGGCACCTTCTCGTGGTATCGACGCTTTATCCCTGACTTTGCTTCGGTAGTATCACCCATAACAGCTCTTCTTAAGAAGGCCCGAACCTTCAACTGGACACCACTGTGTGAAGAGTCTTTCCAGAGAATTAAAGAGTGTCTAATAGCGGCTCCTGTATTGAATTGTCCGGACTATACCTTGCCTTTCGTGGTTCAAATCGATGCGTCTGGATTTGGATTGGGAGCAGTATTAACCCAGCCCCACCCAGACGGCGAAAGAGTCATATGCTACCTGAGCCGATCTCTCACGAAACAAGAACGCAACTTTTCCACCACGGAACGAGAATGTTTGGGGGTTTTATTCGCGGTAGAAAAACTGCGACCATACCTCGAGGGAATTCCATTCACGGTTGTAACCGACCATTATTCGCCCGTGTGGCTCCAGAATTTGAAGGACCCTACAGGACGACTTGCGCGATGGGCTGTTAGATTGCAGCAATATGATTTCAAAATCATCCATCGTAAAGGAAAAGAACATGTAGTACCGGACGCCCTCTCAAGGTCAGTACCTGTTCTGGACGCCATAAACGCTAAAGAACTACCCTCGACTGATAAGTGGTATCAGAAAATGGTCAAGAAGGTAACCGAGCAACCATTGAAGTTCCCTAATTGGCGTATTTGCAATGAGCGATTATATAAATACGTTCGGCCAAGTTTTAAGGAGCTCTCAGGTGCAGCAGACTGTTGGAAATAAGTGATACCAAAAGGAACTAGGAAAGAACTGATCTCTAAAGCACACGATCCACCGACCTCGGGACATATGGGGGTGTATAAGACGTTTAACCGGATTGCTGAAAGGTATTATTGGCCTAAGATAAGATCGGATATTGATAGTTACATTAGAAATTGTACTGTGTGCGCGACATATAAATTAGATCAGAAAGGTCCAAAGGGTTTGATGACTACTCAACCCCAAGTATATCGACCTTGGGAGATGGTGTCTACAGACCTAATGGGGCCCTTCCCTAGATCTACTCGAGGCAACCAATATATCCTAGTGGTAACAGATTATTTCAGTAAGTTCTCCCTTGTCTACCCTATAAGATCGGCATCTGCAGAAATAGTGTCTAGAAAAATTGAAGAGGAGGTCTTCTTGGTATTTGGAGTCCCTAAGTTATTGCTATGTGATAATGGGCCTCAGTATAGGTCGAAACAGTTTAGGAGCCTGGCCGAAGAGTATAACGTGAAGATCCGATATAACGCTAGTTATCATCCGCAGGCCAATCCCACAGAGAGGTACAACAAGACTATCAAGACCATGACAGCCATGTATGTATCGGATAATCATCGATCGTGGGACGTTAATCTAGCGAAAGTGGCGTGTGCTACACGAACCGCGAAACATGATGCCACTAAACAGACTCCATTTTATATCAACTTCGGAAGACCCATGATACTAGATGGTCATGATTTCGACAGAAAAAGGCAACTCGACAGCGAAATGGTAGAGGTTGATGAGCCGGGTATTCGTCAAGAGGGATTTAAGAAACTATACCAAGCAGTACGACAACGTTTGGATGAAGCCGCTAAAAAGAACGAGAAGACTTACAACTTAAGAAGACGACCTGAAGAATTCCTTCCGAACCAAATAGTCTGGAGAAAGAACTTTGTACTTTCAGATGCCGCGAAATACTATACCAGTAAGCTAGCGCCAAAATACGTTGGGCCATATTACATAAAAAAACGTGTATCTTCATATACTTATGAACTAAGGGACGAATACGGTAATTCGAAAGGCACATGGAACGTTAAGGATTTGAAGTCCGCTAGCGCGGTAGAAAATTCACCCGAGTGAATTTTCTTAAAGCAAGGGGGGATTCTGTAACGGCATAATTGTGAGCTCGAGTGTTTAGAGACAAATCGCCTAAAACGGGAGAGATAAATAAGATAAATTTAAAGGTTTTAGCTCAACACAACAAGCATCTCCTGAAGAGCTGTCGAAAGTAGTAGTCGTTGGGTGTCGTCCTTCGTCTTCGGTTTCTGCACATGGTACCTAAAATAAGAATAAATGTTAGAATTCATGTCCTGTATAGTGTATATAGTAGGTGGATAGGATAGTCAATGGTATAGGTAAGCTCTGTATGGACGTAAATAATTGTGTATGTGTGTATAACTTTACCTGGTCCGAATGCGGTTTCTAAGAACCGATATATCGTTTTTCGAGTTTATGTTAACTCAAACGTGTGTCTCTCGGATGGACAATCATTTTCCTATCTCAAGGAGGGCTAATAATCGTCAGTGGTGGCAGGTTATATCATCTTTAAGGAGTATTTTCTTCTGCACACAAGGACTTTTCTATAAATTTACGGTCAGAGTTATTATTACAATGAGAAATAATAATTACCTACCTTCGACAATCCTCCTGGGATTAAGAATAAGGGTTTCGGTACTCGGGCCGCGATAGTTTCTTGGTTCATTTAGGCCGATGAACAATAATAACAAACGAATCAACAGGGTTGTTAATTGTCTGCAGGTTAGCTGTCAATTGGATACGAAATCGTATGAATTGCGTGGTCACCTACGTTTGAGATCTAAGATCGCCATCCATAGGACGGGAGCCGAAGCTTGATAGTTCCGGGATCATCTACGACTTACGTTTTGTATCTTTTAAAAACAAGATAAATGATAAATCAGTATACATAATAAATTTCGTCAACTTATCGTTCTGTCCGCAATAGATGAAGGCCGTAGTAATATTTTCCGGGGTAAAAGTACCTCTTTAAGCCAAAAGAATATGTTTCTTGTTGAGCTAGGGCGACCTCTATCAGAAAATATGTGGACTTCGCTGGGGAAGTTTTTTTGAAATATTTCAAAAAAAAAAGGGGACAATGGTTCAGTCTGAATATTGAAATAGCACTGCTTGAAGGAAAATTTGATCTCTGATCATCCATTCTGGGATAATTTCTTGGGTAGTGTTTAAGTGATTTTCTGCTTATTTGTGCGCTAAATTTTTAGTTTTGTGGCTAGAGGTTTTGCGGAAATCGCTCCTGTTAGGGATTATTTTTCAATATAGTAAGTACCACGTGTTACCCCTAATATGCACATTTTCACTGGTTTTTCCCTTTGTATAGTGAACAATCCACTCATTGATTCAAGAAGATTTACTTTTGCTTGGGAGAAATTGCCTGTTGGAGTTCCTGCATTGTTTTTTTGAGAAAAACCCTTTGGAAAAGGTAAAGATTTTTTTTCTTTTAAGTCTAAAGTTGCTATTTGTAGTGTCACCAATACGCTTACGTGTTGTTCTGTTCTTGTGTTGTTTTATTTTTGAGAAAATGAGGGACTGAATTTTTTTTGGTAATTCATTTAGGGTTTTATTGGGGAGCCAAATTTTCGGGATAGTCTGTGGAGAGCTACCTTGGCGAGAGCTGATTTTTCTAGTGGACGGACCAAGACCGACGTCGTCAGGGCGGGAAAACACGATTTCCCCGGAGAGTGGCGTGTTTAGGGAACTTGTCAACCAACCCCTGGGTGTCAGCCAATTAACGAGGGATCAGTCCTTGACACGCAAGTTTTTGAACATCACCTCTTTTATTTTGTTTACTCAAACGAATCACGCCGAGAAATTAACATTTCAGCGCCATATAACCCAATATACTCTTTCATTTAAAAAAAAAAAAAAACGATAAAGACAAAGGAAACAGGACACCCTGTAGAGGACTTATTATTAATAGTGTTTTTTTGTAGAAGATAATTATTCGGTAATATTGATTAGTAGCTATAGTTAAGTGTATATATAGATATTTAGAGTTAACTAATTTTAGAGGGAGTTAACTAAGTTAGGAAGGAAAGAATTAGTTTTAGAGGGATCGTACCTATTTAAGTTTAGGATTAAGGCATTATAGTTTCGTAGTGGTATTCGCTACACCAAATTTACACCGTATTTTAATAGGCGAGACTATAAAACATTGAGTAGTATTTAATCAATCACATAATTGGGACATATCCTTGCTTCATTTTTTTGGTGACTCATTTACTGACAACCAACTAGGTGATTAAAACGGTTTCTTAATAATAGGGAAAGGTTTCGCAGTAGTATTTGTTATTATATTATATAAAACGTGATCGCCGGTTTTGCAAGTGACCACAAGATATGGCTGCATTTAGAGCGTTCTTACGTCATTTCATCTGTTTTTTTTAACCAATTGTAAGTAATTGGTTGTTAATTTAGTCGATTTCTTTGCATCTTGTGGAACAAGCAACTGGTTGATCGGTAATAGTTTAGACCGAGTGTGGCCCATTTACTGGGTTACAACTCAACTCAGGCGTAACAGGTATAGTTATTTATAAGAACATATTTATACTGGGTGATATATTTACTGTGAGCCTACGATATAGCGCTATATCCCGGGACGTTATTTATACATAGCTCAAACATATATATGTATATATGGTTAATTAAGGTCACAAACTTAAAGGTTATGGTTCACCAAGCGCGGCTTGGTAGAATTTGGTCCACATCGTCAATGTGAGGCCTGGTACAGTAATATAGTGAGTAGTTTTTTTTTTTGATTGGTTGGACTGCTTGAAGTTTTTTTGTACACTTCAAGTTCTTGTCGCGAATAACACCGTACTCTAAATATTGGACTCATTGTAAAACGCAAATAAACTTAGGTGTAGTTTGAAGCGGATTATTTTTTTTTGTGATTTGTCCTAAGTGTTACGTCATAACCTTCAGAAATAACGCTGTAAGGATATTACCATTTCGGGGTTTTTAGGGTGATATCACTACCATTTATAGTGGCGTGTAAATCTAGTATAATTGTACTGGCCACTGCCTGATGAATTCTATGAATAACTGATACCTCACTGACTGGTGTAAACCTCGTGGCGCCCTGTATATTTTTTTATTACAACTATTTGAACCCAGCCCGTCTTCACTGTAGCTGTCGGCCACCAGATCAGTGTTACGAAGGTTTGTGTGGTAATTTTTTTTTGTTTTGTTCCTTTTTATTGTAATGCCTATATTTTACCTACGATTTGGTGGAATTTAGATATCTTAGGGTAAGTTATTGTTGGTAAGTAGACGAGTAAGAAGGGGAGTCACAATACGTCCATATGACGATAGATACCTTAAAAGTACCCTATCGATGTGGCCACACGACACTAATACTAATTATATACTATTAACAGCACCATACAAGGTGTTCATATATACACAAAAAAAAATATCTATGATTGCTGTCTAAATTTATCAAAAGGTTACGTAGATAAAAAAATTAAGAACAAAGTATCAAGGTACACGGTACACTAGTGACTACTTACACGGAATCATGGAAAATAATTGACTAAATCCGAATACGTTAGCGTTTCCTCTGGAAACACCTCGGGAGTTATTAAACAGAATTTCTTCAGTTACCTGAGTTCAGCTATCTTCCGCCACCTTACCGGTAACATCCACCAAAACACAGGAACACAAGCTAGCATGAGCGAGACTCCAGCAGTCAACCAGATCTCGAACAAGTGGCAGTCCATAGGAATCCGTAACCTTCTCACCAGTATATCGTCCTCCAGACGGACAGACAGCAACAAACACCAATGAATTGACAGCTGCAACCAAGTAGCAACCACCAACATACAGCGACTAAACGGTACACCCAGAAACAACCAGTAGCCACACCGACTCCAGACAGTAAGTAGATCAATACAAGTAACGGTCAAACAAAACAAGTAAGCATCCAACCAGCATCAAGTAGCATCAAGCAAGTATCAAGTAGCATCCAACAAGCACGTACCAAGTAGCATCCAACAAGCACGTACCAAGTAGCATCCAACAAGCACGTACCAAGTAGCATCCAACAAGCACGTACCAAGTATCAAGTAGCCCTGAAACAGAAGAAAGTAAACCTTACCTCCATGTGCCCCAGTAACACTGTAGACTCTCTCAACAAAAAAAAAGAACGAACTAGCCATACCTGAGGTGTAGGATGGGCTTTATGTGGTCCTTGCTAGACGAGTTTATCCCTAAGAGGACTTTGGGTAGGAAGACGCCAACCTGAATATAATAAAACTTATAGTACAACGATTCCAAGCCACCATAAAAAAAATAGACTCACCGTCCCTGTGGATTGTTCAAATCCGGGAAGACCCGCAGCTGCACTTTCCAGAAAATACTCCACAACAAACCCAACATAAGAGCAGCTAATTCCTGGTGGATAATATGCCTGAATCCCCAAATGGAGCAACTAACAATTGCAAGCAGCACAAAACCCACCTTAATCCACACGCCGGTCAACGAAAACAAAATGGCTCGTCCCTCTGGACCAGAGAAATAGAGAGGGGAGAACGCTCTTAGACCTTTGCGCATCCAATTTTGCTAAGACACCACGGGGGCAGACATTTTGAACATGATCACGTGGTTTGTTCAAGTTTGTTGTCGTGCAACTGTTAAAAAGTGTCGAGTAAAGTGAGGTTACAGTTATTTAAATTTTTTGGTGTGCGTTTAATTATATTTATTTATAAACTCTACGGACTGCATATATGTTTCTATTTATTCTATAAACTAATTTAATATTTAACGCTGTGGTGTGGACTTTTTTATTGTTATTTTTTAGACTTTGTTATCGCGGTGGACGTTTTTGTTTATCATTATTGTATTGCTTTTACAACTGAAAATGCTTGTTTTTAATTATGTCCTGTGTTGTAAGGGGATGTTCTAACGCAAGGCGATTTAAGCCTGAAGGAATTACATTTCACCAGTAAGGTTTTTCATGAATTTTCTTTGCAGCCGTTTATAACAGTATAACATTCTAGTTTCTCAAGAGGTGACATGTTTAAGAGGTGGTTGGAGAGTTGAGTGATGAATACTCTTGGTCAGAGAATAAATTTGTTTGCTTTAATAATTTTAAAACAACAGATTTTATAAAAAGTGATAATCAAATTCGCCTAAAACTTAATGCTGTACCAAGATTGGAGATGTATCAGGCCGAGGCCGAGGTAGTAGACACCCCATCTACAAGCTTAGTTAGATCTGTAACTTCGGTTCAGAATATGGCCTCATTTACGTCTTCGATATGTCCTCTTCAGATGATACGATAGAGTTGCCAAAAGATGCTAAACTGAAACGACACCGTAGGTAATATTACTTTTAATAATATTTTTTTAAATAAATCTTGAGATAATAATTGTTTTGTTTGAAGTTTGATAAATAAATATAATTTCAACGAATCGTCTGGGCAAGATACTTCGGCAAGCACAAAGAGGAGACGTGTAAAGTATATTCAAAGTGTACACAATTACAGATACTTCGGCAAGCACAAAGAGGAGACGTGTAAAGTATATTCAAAGTGTACACAATTACAGGTATGTGTGAATACAAGAAAATATTTAAAGTGATATGCACTTGGCGCTTATGCTCAAAGCAATATTAATAAGATTAAATTAAAAATTATATTTTACGTATCAAATTTATTCCTAAAATAAATGGTTTTTTATATTTTTTATTATAAGCGATATATCCAGTTGTGTTTTTTATCGATCTTAGCATCCAATTTAATATGTATATACCTATATTATTTTACTATAATAAAGAAATATTTATGAATGTTTCCGTCATTTTAAATCATCTGCCCTGTATTGCATTAAAAATCCCCAAATGTCATATCAAAAATCCCCAAATATCATTTAGGTTGCCTGCCATGGTGTTCAAAATGGCGACCATTGTGATTTGCCATTCGCGCAGGTTCTAAGATCATTCTCCCCTCTCTATGTCTCTGCTCTGGACAGTCGGAAAAAGCAATCAGGTGCGTTCGTACGCCGACCTACTCCCACACTGAACAAAACTCTCATAAAAATCCCTCGCATGTCTGGAGAGGATAAGTAATATGACGAATTACCCTGAACCCACAATCTCAGTCGTTCCTCCTACAAAGCATTAGTTACAAACCAACACAGCAAGTATTTTATGCACATTTCTGAGAGGATCCTACTCGGCAAACACTCGACCACTCCGTCACAGTGGACAACCGAACGCAACCTCGCGCATCTATCTGTCATCCGGCACAACTGACAGCTACGAATGGCGATAACCAAAACATAACAACCAGAAGACTGCTAAATAGGATAAATCCTGGCAATTTGGACTATAAAACGACAAGGTAGATAAGCACTAATCACAATACCTCTAATTACATGATTTAGACACGACAAGCATGCAAACTATGTCGAATCTAAGGGAGGTTAAGTTCATAAAACCGTATTGTTTTAGCTAAAAATCAGTTCAACAGCTTCCAAGGGTGTATGTCTGGCCTCGATAATTATTCAAGCATAAAACACTGATGCTCTGACCTATTCCAGTGTGCCAAGTGAAGGTTATACCCACAATGTATAATACAAGGTGCGAAGAGCCACACTTAACCCTCGTTATATGGACAATGCATCGTTTTCAACAGGTGAGATTGGTTCAATCGTCAGAATTAAATAATTCTATTTGTCCCTTTGTAGATGTAACAGGATATATGTGTCCATCAAACACTGCGAAGAACAAGAAGTGAAGTTTAATTCGAGTGCTGTCGAAGGTTAAACGAATGCGCTATGCTTTACGAGCTGGAAAATAGAATGATAAACAAAATATATCCGTTTGCTTGCGGTTTGATAACTATGTGTTCGCTACGCTTACTGGGAAAGATCATAAATACAAAATATACCGTAACATGTTAGTGGAAGAAGGTTAATATTAATTATTCCTTTAATTCATTCATGTTTATAACGATTGTGAGAAATAAAATGACACAAACTAAGCGTATTAACAATAATTAATATACTTATTTCAATATATAATAATTTATAATTCAGGAAAATATTAATAAAATAAAATTAATAAAAACTATACTTAAAAAAAAACTATATTTAAAAATCAGCAGTTCTTCAGGCCAGATAGCTTAAGATGTCTTTGTGCTATTCTGAAAAACCCTGGCAATAATGTTTCTTCTCGACTTTTGACAGCGGTTTCGAAAGGATTCTGATGGATAAATTCGACCAGAGCATTGTCTTTATTCTCATTGGAGACCTTCCCTACACCTTGCCTAATAGGTCTTTGCAGTCTTTGTTCTTCTTGCCAGCGCTTTTTTTTATATAAAATATACAACTTTTACACGGGTGTGAAAACAGCAACGGTCACACCAGCCACGGTTTAAAAAAAAATGCAATTTGTTGCTTCTAACACCCTTCAAAATTTTTGTACAAAATTTTCATACTAAAGAGAATCATTCACATCGGAAAAAAGATAAGGGTGCAAATCAACCCCAAATTCGTAAAAAATTCGCGTGTAGTGTTCTGTGGCGACATCCGTAGAATTTTATACTGTGGACTTGTTGGAACGGGGTAATTAAGTTAACTTGCATCACAAAATTATTTTCGGGGTCCTATTAGGGGCGCGGGCCACCCTTAAATGAAAAAAATCATTGCGTCGTAGTTTATAGATGTCAGTTGAATTTTTTGATGTGGATGCATCTAGAGTATCGTGTTGAAGACTACCTATGCCGCAGAATAATTCCCCGGGCCGTACTAAGGGCGCGAACCACCCCCAAATAATTAAAAAAATCATTGCGTCGTAGTTTATAGATGTCAGTTGAATTTTTTGATGTGGATGCATCGAGAGTATCGTGTTGAAGACTACCTATGCCGCAGAATAATTCCCCGGGCCGTACTAAGGGCGCGAACCTCCCCCAAATAATTAAAAAAATCATTGCGTCGTAGTTTATAGATGTCAGTTGAATTTTTTGATGTGGATGCATCGAGAGTATCGTGTTGAAGACTACCTATGTCGCAGAATAATTCCCCGGGCCGTACTAAGGGCGCGAACCACCCCCAAATAATTAAAAAAGTCAATGCGTCGTAGTTTATAGATGTCAGTTGAATTTTTTGATGTGGATGCATCTAGAGTATCGTGTTGAAGACTACCTATGCCGCAGAATAATTCCCCGGGCCGTACTAAGGGCGCGAACCACCCCCAAATAATTAAAAAAATCATTGCGTCGTAGTTTATAGATGTCAGTTGAATTTTTTGATGTGGATGCATCGAGAGTATCGTGTTGAAGACTACCTATGTCGCAGAATAATTCCCCGGGCCGTACTAAGGGCGCGAACCACCCCCAAATAATTAAAAAAGTCATTGCGTCGTAGTTTATAGATGTCAGTTGAATTTTTTGATGTGGATGCATCTAGAGTATCGTGTTGAAGACTACCTATGCCGCAGAATAATTCCCCGGGCCGTACTAAGGGCGCGAACCGCCCCCAAATAATTAAAAAAATCATTGCGTCGTAGTTTATAGATGTCAGTTGAATTTTTTGATGTGGATGCATCGAGAGTATCGTGTTGAAGACTACCTATGTCGCAGAATAATTTCCCCGGGCCGTACTAAGGGCGCGAACCACCCCCAAATAATTAAAAAAGTCAATGCGTCGTAGTTTATAGATGTCAGTTGAATTTTTTGATGTGGATGCATCTAGAGTATCGTGTTGAAGACTACCTATGCCGCAGAATAATTCCCCGGGCCGTACTAAGGGCGCGAACCACCCCCAAATAATTAAAAAAATCATTGCGTCGTAGTTTATAGATGTCAGTTGAATTTTTTGATGTGGATGCATCGAGAGTATCGTGTTGAAGACTACCTATGTCGCAGAATAATTCCCCGGGCCGTACTAAGGGCGCGAACCACCCCCAAATAATTAAAAAAGTCATTGCGTCGTAGTTTATAGATGTCAGTTGAATTTTTTGATGTGGATGCATCTAGAGTATCGTGTTGAAGACTACCTATGCCGTAGAATAATTCCCCGGGCCGTACTAAGGGCGCGAACCACCCCCAAATAATTTAAAAAATCATTGCGTCGTAGTTTATAGATGTCAGTTGAATTTTTTGATGTGGATGCATCTAGAGTATCGTGTTGAAGACTACCTATGCCGCAGAATAATTCCCCGGGCCGTACTAAGGGCGCGAACCACCCCCAAATAATTAAAAAAATCATTGAGTCGTAGTTTATAGATGTCAGTTGAATTTTTTGATGTGGATGCATCGAGAGTATCGTGTTGAAGACTACCTATGCCGCAGAATAATTCCCCGGGCCGTACTAAGGGCGCGAACCACCCCCAAATAATTAAAAAAATCATTGCGTCGTAGTTTATAGATGTCAGTTGAATTTTTTGATGTGGATGCATCTAGAGTATCGTGTTGAAGACTACCTATGCCGCAGAATAATTCCCCGGGCCGTACTAAGGGCGCGAACCACCCCCAAATAATTTAAAAAATCATTGCGTCGTAGTTTATAGATGTCAGTTGAATTTTTTGATGTGGATGCATCTAGAGTATCGTGTTGAAGACTACCTATGCCGCAGAATAATTCCCCGGGCCGTACTAAGGGCGCGAACCACCCCCAAATAATTAAAAAAATCATTGCGACGTAGTTTATAGATGTCAGTTGATTTTTTTGATGTGGAAGCATCTAGAGTATCGTGTTGAAGACTACCTATGCCGCAGAATAATTCCCCGGGCCGTACTAAGGGCGCGAACCACCCCCAAATAATTAAAAAAATCATTGCGTCGTAGTTTATAGATGTCAGTTGAATTTTTTGATGTGGATGCATCGAGAGTATCGTGTTGAAGACTACCTATGCCGCAGAATAATTCCCCGGGCCGTACCAAGGGCGCGAACCACCCCCAAATAATTAAAAAAATCATTGCGTCGTAGTTTATAGATGTCAGTTGAATTTTTTGATGTGGATGCATCGAGAGTATCGTGTTGAAGACTACCTATGTCGCAGAATAATTCCCCGGGCCGTACTAAGGGCGCGAACCACCCCCAAATAATTAAAAAAATCATTGCGACGTAGTTTATAGATGTCAGTTGAATTTTTTGATGTGGATGCATCGAGAGTATCGTGTTGAAGACTACCTATGCCGCAGAATAATTCCCCGGGCCGTACTAAGGGCGCGAACCACCCCTAAATAATTTAAAAAATCATTGCTTCGTAGTTTATAGATGTCAGTTGAATTTTTTGATGTGGATGCATCTAGAGTATCGTGTTGAAGACTACTTATGCCGCAGAATAATTCCCCGGGCCGTACCAAGGGCGCGAACCACCCCCAAATAATTAAAAAAATCATTGCGACGTAGTTCATAGATGTCAGTTGAATTTTTTGATGTGGATGCATCGAGAGTATCGTGTTGAAGACTACCTATGTCGCAGAATAATTCCCCGGGCCGTACTAAGGGCGCGAACCACCCCTAAATAATTTAAAAAATCATTTTAAGGAAAAATTATGTTAGGAAAGATAAGTTCGTTATAGCTGACCGTGGCATGTTATGTTGACGTTGATAATTATTATGTTTAAAATGTCAGATTAAATATGCTACACTTTATTTGAGGGCGCGGACTGAACAAACAGGCGGTGTATGTTACTACTAAATAGTAAATAATACAAATATATATATATATATATTTTTTATTTAATATATATGTCCCTGTGCCGTTACTATATGAGTATTATGTATGTAAATTATTTTATATTTAAAAAAGAATTACATAGGTTGCATTTGTTATTTTTTAACGTTACGTGGCAATTTCGATGAATGTAGCGATTGCAGGCATTACATTGGTGAAAATCTTGTGTCGTGTACAATATCCCACATTTGATGCATTTCTGTTTCATATTGTCAGATTGGGTCAGGAGCATCATTTGTAATTCCTTTCTGTACATGTTCATGTCTTTGCGGTCCGATAAAGGTTTATTTTTTACAACTTGACTAAGGAAATATGTTACAAAGACTCCACAATTAATGGTGTCGGTCTGGACAATATATAACGCTTGGCTTAATTTCCAGTACCTGATTAAGTTGATGGTAGTTTTTTTTTGTTTTGCGTACTGATTTAGAAAATGCACAATGCTGTTTCTAAACCCATCAATTTCACGTTTGCTAGCCTTTCGAGGATCTAAATATGTGATTGTCGTAGATTTAAAATCTACAATACCAAGACACCAGTGATTTCGATTTTGTGAGACAGGTAATACTAAAATAGTTTCTGCCGATATGTCTGGTATGAAATCGAAGAACCCTGGCTCTAATTGATCCTGCAAATATATGGCCGCATATGCCTGGTCTACAGTAAACAAAATGTAATTATTATTGTTGGTGGATTTAATAATGCAGTGAAGACAACAGTTGAGTGCAAAATCCGTTAACCATTGTCTTCCGCTAATGCTATTAAAATCATTAAATTTTAATTCTGCCCAATACGCAGTTTGAAAATTACATATGACGTAATTTTCGTATTCTTCATTGCGTCTGTAATAATCTACTCATGCTACTAAACCATTATCAAGAAGGTGTAGTTCGACATATTCGGTAACACGGCTTAAAGGCTGTGTATCTCTTAAATCTGGTACGTCCTCTTTCCATAAAACCAAGTCAATTTGATCAGGATGCTTTGGTCTAACAATCTCAGGCAATAAATAAAACATGTAGAACCTTTCAATTGGACGGCTCATTCTTTGCAACCAAAAAGTATCGTTTTTCTGAATTCTCTGAATATGTATTCCTTTCACAAGCAAGTAGTGAGGGATAAGTGCATCCCTCTGGTGGTCAGTTGCTACTACCAGTCGAGACATCGAAGATGTCTCTGTGACCGATAGCGGCTTGCCAAGCAAGCACCAAGAGCGGCGACCCCTAGCCCTGATGGACTAAAACGATTCTCGATGTCTCGACTGGTAGTAGCAACTGACCACCAGAGGGATGCACTTATCCCTCACTACTTGCTTGTGCTGGGTCTGCCATAGACTAGTTTGGTTTGCCTTTGTTATTTGTCTTTTCAGCTACCTGTGGCACACTGATGAGAACATAAAGAGTTCGAAACCGGTCTGTGTCTGGTGGAGAAAAGACAAATAACAAATTTGGCTACCAATTTGGATTTATAGGTATAATTCAATGGGAATAGGGGCCTTTGCCCGTCCAGTAGTTGTTTCCTATAAATCCTATTTATCATGCACGTTTTAGTCCATCAGGGCTAGGGGTCGCCGCTCTTGGTGCTTGCTTGGCAAGCCGCTATCGGTCACAGAGACATCTTCGATGTCTCGACTGGTAGTAGCAACTGACCACCAGAGGGATGCACTTATCCCTCACTACTTGCTTGTGAAAGGAATACATATTCAGAGAATTCAGAAAAACGATACTTTTTGGTTGCAAAGAATGAGCCGTCCAATTGAAAGGTTCTACATGTTTTATTTATTGCCTGAGATTGTTAGACCAAAGCATCCTGATCAAATTGACTTGGTTTTATGGAAAGAGGACGTACCAGATTTAAGAGATACACAGCCTTTAAGCCGTGTTACCGAATATGTCGAACTACACCTTCGTGATAATGGTTTAGTAGCATCAGTAGATTATTACAGACGCAATGAAGAATACGAAAATTACGTCATATGTAATTTTCAAACTGCGTATTGGGCAGAATTAAAATTTAATGATTTTAATAGCATTAGCGGAAGACAATGGTTAATGGATTTTGCACTCAACTGTTGTCTTCACTGCATTATTAAATCCACCAACAATAATAATTACATTTTGTTTACTGTAGACCAGGCATATGCGGCCATATATTTGCAGGATCAATTAGAGCCAGGGTTCTTCGATTTCATACCAGACATATCGGCAGAAACTATTTTAGTATTACCTGTCTCACAAAATCGAAATCACTGGTGTCTTGGTATTGTAGATTTTAAATCTACGACAATCACATATTTAGATCCTCGAAAGGCTAGCAAACGTGAAATTGATGGATTTAGAAACAGCATTGTGCATTTTCTAAATCAGTACGCAAAACAAAAAAAAACTACCATCAACTTAATCAGGTACTGGAAATTAAGCCAAGCGTTACATATTGTCCAGACCGACACCATTAATTGTGGAGTCTTTGTAACATATTTCCTTAGTCAAGTTGTAAAAAATAAACCTTTATCGGACCGCAAAGACATGAACATGTACAGAAAGGAATTACAAATGATGCTCCTGACCCAATCTGACAATATGAAACAGAAATGCATCAAATGTGGGATATTGTACACGACACAAGATTTTCACCAATGTAATGCCTGCAATCGCTACATTCATCGAAATTGCCACGTAACGTTAAAAAATAACAAATGCAACCTATGTAATTCTTTTTTAAATATAAAATAATTTACATACATAATACTCATATAGTAACGGCACAGGGACATATATATTAAATAAAATATATATATATATATATATATATATATATATATATATATATATATATATATTTGTATTATTTACTATTTAGTAGTAACATACACCGCCTGTTTGTTCAGTCCGCGCCCTCAAATAAAGTGTAGCATATTTAATCTGACATTTTAAACATAATAATTATCAACGTCAACATAACATGCCACGGTCAGCTATAACGAACTTATCTTTCCTAACATAATTTTTCCTTAAAATGATTTTTTAAATTATTTAGGGGTGGTTCGCGCCCTTAGTACGGCCCGGGGAATTATTCTGCGACATAGGTAGTCTTCAACACGATACTCTAGATGCTTCCACATCAAAAAATTCAACTGACATCTATGAACTACGTCGCAATGATTTTTTTAATTATTTGGGGGTGGTTCGCGCCCTTAGTACGGCCCGGGGAATTATTCTGCGACATAGGTAGTCTTCAACACGATACTCTAGATGCTTCCACATCAAAAAATTCAACTGACATCTATAAACTACGACGCAATGATTTTTTTAATTATTTGGGGGTGGTTCGCGCCCTTAGTACGACCCGGGGAATTATTCTGCGACATAGGTAGTCTTCAACACGATACTCTAGATGCTTCCACATCAAAAAATTCAACTGACATCTATAAACTACGACGCAATGATTTTTTTAATTATTTGGGGGTGGTTCGCGCCCTTAGTACGGCCCGGGGAATTATTCTGCGACATAGGTAGTCTTCAACACGATACTCTAGATGCATCCACATCAAAAAATTCAACTGACATCTATAAACTACGACGCAATGATTTTTTAAATTATTTAGGGGTGGTTCGCGCCCTTAGTACGGCCCGGGAAATTATTCTGCGACATAGGTAGTCTTCAACACGATACTCTAGATGCTTCCACATCAAAAAATTCAACTGACATCTATAAACTACGACGCAATGATTTTTTAAATTATTTGGGGGTGGTTCGCGCCCTTAGTACGGCCCGGGGAATTATTCTGCGACATAGGTAGTCTTCAACACGATACTCTAGATGCTTCCACATCAAAAAATTCAACTGACATCTATAAACTACGTCGCAATGATATTTTTAATTATTTGGGGGTGGTTCGCGCCCTTGGTACGGCCCGGGGAATTATTCTGCGGCATAGGTAGTCTTCAACACGATACTCTCGATGCATCCACATCAAAAAATTCAACTGACATCTATAAACTACGTCGCAATGATTTTTTTAATTATTTGGGGGTGGTTCGCGCCCTTGGTACGGCCCGGGGAATTATTCTGCGGCATAGGTAGTCTTCAACACGATACTCTCGATGCATCCACATCAAAAAATTCAACTGACATCTATAAACTACGACGCAATGACTTTTTTAATTATTTGGGGGTGGTTCGCGCCCTTAGTACGGCCCGGGGAATTATTCTGCGACATAGGTAGTCTTCAACACGATACTCTCGATGCATCCACATCAAAAAATTCAACTGACATCTATAAACTACGACGCAATGATTTTTTTAATTATTTGGGGGTGGTTCGCGCCCTTAGTACGGCCCGGGGAATTATTCTGCGGCATAGGTAGTCTGCAACACGATACTCTCGATGCATCCACATCAAAAAATTCAACTGACATCTATAAACTACGACGCATTGACTTTTTTAATTATTTGGGGGTGGTTCGCGCCCTTAGTACGGCCCGGGGAATTATTCTGCGACATAGGTAGTCTTCAACACGATACTCTAGATGCATCCACATCAAAAAATTCAACTGACATCTATAAACTACGACGCATTGACTTTTTTAATTATTTGGGGGTGGTTCGCGCCCTTAGTACGGCCCGGGGAATTATTCTGCGACATAGGTAGTCTTCAACACGATACTCTCGATGCATCCACATCAAAAAATTCAACTGACATCTATAAACTACGACGCAATGATTTTTTTAATTATTTGGGGGTGGTTCGCGCCCTTAGTACGGCCCGGGGAATTATTCTGCGGCATAGGTAGTCTTCAACACGATACTCTCGATGCATCCACATCAAAAAATTCAACTGACATCTATAAACTACGACGCAATGATTTTTTTAATTATTTGGGGGTGGTTCGCGCCCTTAGTACGGCCCGGGGAATTATTCTGCGGCATAGGTAGTCTTCAACACGATACTCTAGATGCATCCACATCAAAAAATTCAACTGACATCTATAAACTACGACGCAATGATTTTTTTCATTTAAGGGTGGCCCGCGCCCCTAATAGGACCCCGAAAATAATTTTGTGATGCAAGTTAACTTAATTACCCCGTTCCAACAAGTCCGCAGTATAAAATTCTACGGATGTCGCCACAGAACACTACACGCGAATTTTTTACGAATTTGGGGTTGATTTGCACCCTTATCTTTTTTCCGATGTGAATGATTCTCTTTAGTATGAAAATTTTGTACAAAAATTTTGAAGGGTGTTAGAAGCAACAAATTGCATTTTTTTTTAAACCGTGGCTGGTGTGACCGTTGCTGTTTTCACACCCGTAACTTTTACTAACATTTAAATCAGCAGCCACTTCACTCAAAGACTTATTTTCTTCCAAGTTAGCTATAGCCATCGCTTTTTGCGCTTCAGTTAAATGCCTTGGCATATAGTTATCTTTGATTTTACTTTTGACAAATTGTGACAAATATATTTGACAACTGTTTTCAAATTTTACGGCGACTATGATTTAAAGTGTAAATTACACTATACAATTTTGCCGTTCACATTTGGATGGCGTCGACTGTACCCTTGCGTTCTTTTTTACACCGGTGGATCCACCTGGTGTAACTGGTGTCCCAAAACTGTTCTAATTGCTTGGTTAAATTAATCGTAAGCGTTCTTAAAGTATTGTTGGAATTAACCTGATGGAACCACTAGTCACCGGCTGCAATGCTCGGTGAGTTGGTGGATTTAGCAAGGTAAAGAGTGGGAAATTTATGAATTTGAAAACCAATGTTTAAATCCACCACATCATACTGGTGTAAAAAAGAACGCAAGGTAGCTACCATTTATCTAGCTTAAAGGTAGTGACACCTAAAACAGCTGTTTCCGGCACAGCACGTGACAAAGCATCTGCGACAACGTTAAGAGAACCTTTTCTATGAACAATGTCAAAGTCATATTGTGACAGCTTAACTGCCCATCTAGCTAAACGTCCAGAAGGGTTAGAGAGGTTATGTAGCCAAATCAAAAGGCGTGTTTTATTGGTCTCTTCTCAGTAGCATAAGTAGAACGTTGCACTGGTAGAGCTAGAGCTATCCTCCCCACTCATTTGTGAAACATAACCTATTTTAAATATTTTTAATAATTTAAAAATTAACGAAAGACAAACCATTTAAAGAATATTATTAAATTAAGTATGCAAGACATAAAAACAAGGAAGATGTAACGCTCATTATAACCTTCAAACTTCAAAACTGTTAAAAATAGAACCGTCATTGGCGCCTTTATTCTCCCCTCCATGTGCTGCTTCGTTTTCTACGACGTTCAAACTGCGTAGCAAACGTTGGAAGAGAAGAAAAATAAGTAACCAATAAAACGGGTAGAAGTAAACTTCTGGAAGTAGTAGGACGCCAATAAAACGCACCTAAAGAAGCATGGTCGGTTTCGACCTTAAAGTGAGTACCCTCAATGTATTTCCGGTAGGTTTCAATGCCAACCAGACAAGCATATAGCTCCTTTTCGCTAGTAGTGTACTTACGTTGACACTTGTTCAAAGTTTTACTACCATAGGCAATGGGATGTTCAATACCATCGCATTCCTGATATAAAATAAAGCCTATTTAGTGCATTCTGTGAGTCGGACGAACATACAAATATTTGGGGAGTCAACCAAACTACCGCCCCTCTCCGTTTTCGAGGATGCTGAACACGATGGTGATGTTTTTTCTGCTCTCTGAATTGACCCTACCCCCCAAACGGCAAAAAACCGCCCCCAAATGGGGAGAATTGCGTATTCGACATCTTCCACCGTCAAAACTTATGTCACCCCCGGTTTTCGAGGATGCTGAACACGATTGTGATATTGGTTCTGCTCCCCGAGGCAAACCAACCCCCCGAACGGCCAAAAACTACTCTACAAGGGGGTGAAAAATTTGTCTCGTGCTACAAACTAGAAAACACGCGTTATCTCTCGTTTTTGAGTATGCTGGGCAAGAGAAAAATATTACCAAGTCACCTCGACCCCCGCGAGCCCCTTGAATAGACACAAACTACCCCTTTGACGCGCGGTTTTATGAGGTAAGTGAAGTAAGTTAAATCATAATCATTTTTATTGACGCATAAAATTACTCATTTACTATATGTAAATATAAATCATTTTCAACATTAGTCGAGGTGACTTGGTAATATTTTTCTCTTGCCCAGCATACTCAAAAACGAGAGATAACGCGGGTTTTCTCGTTTGCAGCGCGAAACACATTTTTCACCTCCTTGAGGGGTGGTTTTTGGCTGTTCTTGGGGGTTGGTCCGCCTCGGGAAGCAGAACCAACATCACCATCGTTCAGCGTCCTCGAAAACGGGGGGTGACATAAATTTAGCCGGTGGAAGACGTTGATAACGCGATTTCCCTTGGGGGGTGAATTTTGGCCGTTTGAAAGGGTAGGGTCAACTCGGGGAGCAGAACCAACATCACCATCGTGTTCAGCATCCTCGAAAACGGAGGGGGAAGGTAGTTTGGTTGACTCCCCAAATACTTGTGTTTTTCGAGGTTTTTTCCGACTCACAGAATGCACTAATTCCGGTATTAGATGCGTCACACTGTATCACAAACGGTTTTGAGAAATCAGGGCTCGCTAAAATAGGAGCAAACGTTAATTTAGTTTTAATTTCCTGAAAAGCTTTATCTGCTTCCGCAGTCCAAGAAATAGCTTGACCTTTTTTCCTACCATGTAATAAATCGGTAATTGGTGAACATAGAGACGAAAAATCTTTAATAAATCTACGGTACCAACCTACTAAACCTTTTAATTTCCGTAGTAGTTTTCGGAATCGGATAATTGACAATAGCGTCTACTTTTGATGTAGTACGTAATCCTTCACCATCAACCACAAATCCGAGATACGTAAGAGATGAACGACAAAATTCGCTCTTTTTTAAGTTAATTGTCAAGTTAGCTGACTTGAGACGATAATAAACCTTTTTTAAAACTTCAATATGAGTAGCAAAGTCTGGTGTCGATATGATTATATCATCAAGATATACAAACACAAAAGGCTCTAAAGAAGGGTCAATGACTTGATCCATCAGCCTAACCATAGTTTTTGGGCTATTTGAAAGACCAAATGGCATTACACAATATTCAAACAGTCCTCTACCAGGAACAGCAAAGGCGGTTTTCGGCCGCGAGGAATTTTCAAGAGGTATTTGGTTAAAAGCATGACGAAGATCGATAGAACTAAGATACCGAGCGTCACGTAACTTACTCAAAATATTATCAATCAGGGGCATGGGATAAGCATCATCTACCGTTACCTGATTCAACTTCCGACCATCAAAACACACGCGATATTCACCCGGCTCTTTTTTTGCAACTAGCCACAAAGGACTACACCAGGGAGACTGTGAGGGTTGAATAATTTTGAGCTTGAGCATCTCATCGATTTCACGGTTCAAGTGGGTCTGCATCGCAGGCGATAACGGGTATTGCCGTTGTTTGATAGGTTTGCTATCCCCCGTATCAATGCAGTGAGTAATCAGATGAGTGCGGCCAAGCTTATTGCTCGGAGCAATTGACTCAAAAAGTTCTACCACGGACTGAAGCATGGTTTTCTGATCTGGTGACAGATCAGTAAACGGTTGTATAGTGTTAACGGTACATAAGGTAGATGCTTGTGAAATATATGTTAAATTGCTAAAATTGACCCTGATTGCAAATATTTCGAGAAAATCCACCCCTAAGGGTATGCGTTAAAGACGGAATGACTAAAATTTTTAAACGTTTCGACACATTATTAAGAAAAATATCAACACTGTAACGTCTTTTCTAACGCCAAACTATGTGACTCTGTTTGGGCGTTAAAACAGGTAACGTCTTTTGCTTACGGGTAGCTGGTTTGGAGAAGTTATCCAGGTTTCATGTATTAGTAATAAATAGAAAGTCCACAGTATAAATGAAACAGTTTATTTCTTCACACAAATAGTCAAGTATCGGAATATATCAGGTACAGGTAATCTCTTTACATATTCATACATAAAATAATTTATGTCTTGAACAAACAGTCAAGTATCGGAAAGTATCAGGTACAGGTAATCTTTTTACAGGCTAGATATGTTATACATATAATATCGTAATATAACCGGCGGAATGTAATGTCAGGACGGTAAGCTATACAATATTATTATATAACATGCGGAGTGTAATAACGGAGTGATAAACGGTGGCTTCAGCTTCACGTGCTGCGGTGTAGTACGGTACCTATTTAATAACGGCAGGACCAGCTCAACACGCTGAAGGCCTACAGTCAACAAATAGACCGACGGAGAGACGACGGCGGTTCGGTACCTATTTACCGACGGCAGGACCAGCTCAACACGCTGAAGGCCTACAGTCAACAAATAGACCGACGGAGAGACGACGGCGGTTCGGTACCTATTTACCGACGGCAGGACCAGCTCAACACGCTGAAGGCCTACAGTCAACAAATAGACCGACGGAGAGACGACGGCGGTTCGGTACCTATTTACCGACGGCAGGACCAGCTCAACACGCTGAAGGCCTACAGTCGTCAAATAGACCGACGGTGACGGCGGACGCTTCGGTAACTATTTACTAACGGCAGGACCAGCTCAACACGCTGAAGCCCTACGGTCAACAAACAGACCGACGGACGTCGGGGCGGCGGAACAGACAGGTCGACTGACTACCGTACACCAGGAGGTCTAGCTCAGCACGCTACAAACCCCAAGGCAACAATAGACATTCGTCGTTGGATTCGATATTTTACTAACCGTGGTCAAGCTCAGCACGCTTAAGACCCCCTATCACCCAGCTCAGCTCGCTGTAGGTGACTGTCAGTGAAATACTGAATACATTAGCAGTTTTCGGCTTGGTATTTATACCAAAATATGACCCTGGTTCGCGTGACGTATGGCTCGGTATTTGCCTACGCATGAGAACGTCCGTTAAGCGGAGATTTCAATAACTAATTTCGAATTTATTACACTCTGCATTGACGCGGTGACTTCAATTTTGTGGCTGTCTATGCTTAGCAGCTCTGGTTAAACGGATATTCTAGTAATGAATTTATAATTCATTACACTCCCCCGTTACGTTGCAAATGAAAAAAAAACAGGCAACATTATCAAGCAAAATCCTTAGAACTAATAAAAGTAACATTCATGTACATCAAAATAATCTTAAAACTATCATAAAATATAAAATGAAATGAAATATACTCTTAACTAAAAACGTTCCTTACTATCTAGAAAAAATATATATACAAAAAAAACACCCGAAAAACGAAAAATATGTTCTTACGTGCACTGTCACCACACTATAGTCTTTGTATACCGGGGACATCACCACGGCTGGTTGTACCATCCAGGTTCCTTTGGCGGAACTTCCGTTTCCTCCTTGGCTTGGTTGGAATCTGCCCCGGTATACTGATGAAGACGATGTTTTTGCCCGGAGTTGTGGGTACTTCTGGGGTACCGGGCACATCGAAATCCTCGATTCTGGTGGGGGTGGCACATCTCGGGCTGGCACATCTGGGGCTGATGGCGACAACTGGCTTTGGGCTGGGAGTATCACCAAACAGGTCCCTGAACTTCTGTTGCACAACAGTCATCAAGGGTGACACTCCTCTAGCTTGACGGGACGGTAGGGGAGACGAGTGTAAGTCCAGCACACTCGACTCTGAAGAGGACGGAGATACGGCCCCACGTACCTTCCCGGCTTCCGGTGTGTCTGGCAGGGGCGACAACATCGGAGGGTACCGTATCTCTTCTCGTATCATGGTGAAGGAGCTGCTTGGCTTATCCTTCTTTCTTACTATTACTACCGGCGAATTCCACGGACTTCTGGAAGGTTCTACTATCTTATCTCTCAACATGCCATCCAGCTCGGTATTAACAACTTCTTGCATCGCGGGGTTTAATGGCCTATATCTTTGTTTAATAGGAGTCGTATCTTGGAGTTTAATTCTGTGTTCTGTTAATGGGGTAACACCCTTAACTTTCTCGAATTTTGGTAATTCAGTCCGTAAAAAATTCGACAATACTTGTTGTTCGACATCCGTAGGTTGGGTTATATGAGCGCTGGTTGGTTGGCTAATAGTAGTCAAAGGTATACTTTCTATCTTCTTATTTTTATTTGCTACTCGTCCCATTATTTTAATTTCTTGTTTAACCAAGTCCAAGGCAAATTGTCGTTTTATTAGTATATCCATCCCAATTAGAACATCAGCAGTTAAAGTTGGCATGAATAGAAAATTATCCACCCAGTGGTTTCCAGCCATTAAATAATTTACTTGAAATTCAGAATTAATCTCCACCTCTGAACAATCTGCCAATTTAACTTTAACTCGGCTGCCGAAAACTTCTTTTAAATTCCTATCTTTGCATTTAGTGTATGCAGAGTCACCTATGTATGAACGGACGGAACCAGTATCGATTAACGCTTCGAACGTATAGTTTCCTATTTTCACAGGTATTTTGGGACGGTTGTCCACCACACTAGTTATTGCCACATCATAGGTAGTGGGAGTTACTTGACGGGACGAAGTTGCCGTGACGTTTGCATCTTGTGACTGTTCTGGCCTCGATTCGGCAGTCCTGCAATCGCAATCCCTCGTAAATATTCCTTGTGTGCCACAGTGGGAGCAAAATTTCTCTGAAGCATTATTGCAATCCCAGCGGCTGTGATTAGGGCCACCACAACGCCAACAACTAGTACTTCTATTGTAATTTGGAGATATGCGTTGTCTGGAATTTCCTGGTACACGCGAGTGATTTTCATTTCTTGTATTTGTATTATTTTGTGATTGTCCACCGTTGTATCTATAATTGGTTGCATTTCTATTGTCGTAGTTATTATAATTCTGTTTAGGACGATCTCTATAATTATTATTTCTCGGCGTATTCATCTGTGATGTATTCAACGAATTTTTATAATTTTTTTCTTCCTTGCAAACGGTTTCATATTCTTCTCCCAGGGCTACAAGTTCTGTCAGTGTCTTAAAATCGCATCTTCGGATGTGCTTTCTATATTCTGGTTTTAAATTTGAATATATTCGGTGCAGTTGCTGTGTCGGATTAATATTTTCGAGTCTCCTTAGCAATGTCTGTATTGCTATGACGTATTCTTTAATTTTTTCTGTGTCTTTCTGGGTACGGGATTTGGCCTGTTCTTCTAGGTCTAGCTGGTATTGTGACGGTGCGAAAAAAATTTTAAGGTTGGCAACAAATTGTTCCCATGTTGTCCAGGATGTTTTATTATTTCGGAACCATAATAATGCATCACCCTGTAGTAATTCAGGTAGTGCTCGGAGTATTTGTGCATTTGTAAAATTATAACCCTCTTGTAGTTCTTCGACACGTTCTAAAAATAGAAATACATCTTTTTTCCCATCAAAATGTACATTCCACTTACGGACTTGGTCTAATACGGTACCAAGAGGTGGTTCTGGCAGTACATTCGGCGTTACAGGTTCTATTACTGGTTTATTAATTTTTCGAACTAGGTTTTTCAATCTTGCGCGTAGTTCATCGACTGTGCCGGTCGTAATTTGTCCATATTTGGATAACTCTGTCTGCAACTCATCTTTTTTGAGCTTATAAATCCATCCTACTGTGGTATCAGCGACTTCGAGTCCACAAGCTTCATCTGTGTCTGATAAACCCATGGTTAATGTCGGTTTATCAATATTTGCTGATTACTATCTATCTATGACTAATCTATCCTTAAAATTCTGTTCGGGCGCCAAAATATGTAACGTCTTTTCTAACGCCAAACTATGTGACTCTGTTTGGGCGTTAAAACAGGTAACGTCTTTTGCTTACGGGTAGCTGGTTTGGAGAAGTTATCCAGGTTTCATGTATTAGTAATAAATAGAAAGTCCACAGTATAAATGAAACAGTTTATTTCTTCACACAAATAGTCAAGTATCGGAATATATCAGGTACAGGTAATCTCTTTACATATTCATACATAAAATAATTTATGTCTTGAACAAACAGTCAAGTATCGGAAAGTATCAGGTACAGGTAATCTTTTTACAGGCTAGATATGTTATACATATAATATCGTAATATAACCGGCGGAGTGTAATGTCAGGACGGTAAGCTATACAATATTATTATATAACATGCGGAGTGTAATAACGGAGTGATAAACGGTGGCTTCAGCTTCACGTGCTGCGGTGTAGTACGGTACCTATTTAATAACGGCAGGACCAGCTCAACACGCTGAAGGCCTACAGTCAACAAATAGACCGACGGAGAGACGACGGCGGTTCGGTACCTATTTACCGACGGCAGAACCAGCTCAACACGCTGAAGGCCTACAGTCAAGAAATAGACCGACGGAGAGACGACGGCGGTTCGGTACCTATTTACCGACGGCAGGACCAGCTCAACACGCTGAAGGCCTACAGTCAACAAATAGACCGACGGAGAGACGACGGCGGTTCGGTACCTATTTACCGACGGCAGGACCAGCTCAACACGCTGAAGGCCTACAGTCGTCAAATAGACCGACGGTGACGGCGGACGCTTCGGTAACTATTTACTAACGGCAGGACCAGCTCAACACGCTGAAGCCCTACGGTCAACAAACAGACCGACGGACGTCGGGGCGGCGGAACAGACAGGTCGACTGACTACCGTACACCAGGAGGTCTAGCTCAGCACGCTACAAACCCCAAGGCAACAATAGACATTCGTCGTTGGATTCGATATTCTACTAACCGTGGTCAAGCTCAGCACGCTTAAGACCCCCTATCACCCAGCTCAGCTCGCTGTAGGTGACTGTCAGTGAAATACTGAATACATTAGCAGTTTTCGGCTTGGTATTTATACCAAAATATGACCCTGGTTCGCGTGACGTATGGCTCGGTATTTGCCTACGCATGAGAACGTCCGTTAAGCGGAGATTTCAATAACTAATTTCGAATTTATTACACTCTGCATTGACGCGGTGACTTCAATTTTGTGGCTGTCTATGCTTAGCAGCTCTGGTTAAACGGATATTCTAGTAATGAATTTATAATTCATTACAACACTTACATAACCAAAAACCTCCTGAACACTTCCGTCAGCAGTAGTGACACGTAAAGTTTTGTCATACTGTATAGGAACATTCAAAGTTTTCAATATCGACATACCAGACGAGCCTAAAATTGAAGAATTGCTACACCGCTATCGATTAACGCAAGAATTGACGTATTTAAAATATATACATAAAGATACGGATGTTAGAAGCAACAAATTGCATTTTTTTTTAAACCGTGGCTGGTGTGACCGTTGCTGTTTTCACACCCGTAACTTTTACTAACATTTAAATCAGCAGCCACTTCACTCAAAGACTTATTTTCTTCCAAGTTAGCTATAGCCATCGCTTTTTGCGCTTCAGTTAAATGCCTTGGCATATAGTTATCTTTGATTTTACTTTTGACAAATTGTGACAAATATATTTGACAACTGTTTTCAAATTTTACGGCGACTATGATTTAAAGTGTAAATTACACTATACAATTTTGCCGTTCACATTTGGATGGCGTCGACTGTACCCTTGCGTTCTTTTTTACACCGGTGGATCCACCTGGTGTAACTGGTGTCCCAAAACTGTTCTAATTGCTTGGTTAAATTAATCGTAAGCGTTCTTAAAGTATTGTTGGAATTAACCTGATGGAACCACTAGTCACCGGCTGCAATGCTCGGTGAGTTGGTGGATTTAGCAAGGTAAAGAGTGGGAAATTTATGAATTTGAAAACCAATGTTTAAATCCACCACATCATACTGGTGTAAAAAAGAACGCAAGGTAGCTACCATTTATCTAGCTTAAAGGTAGTGACACCTAAAACAGCTGTTTCCGGCACAGCACGTGACAAAGCATCTGCGACAACGTTAAGAGAACCTTTTCTATGAACAATGTCAAAGTCATATTGTGACAGCTTAACTGCCCATCTAGCTAAACGTCCAGAAGGGTTAGAGAGGTTATGTAGCCAAATCAAAAGGCGTGTTTTATTGGTCTCTTCTCAGTAGCATAAGTAGAACGTTGCACTGGTAGAGCTAGAGCTATCCTCCCCACTCATTTGTGAAACATAACCTATTTTAAATATTTTTAATAATTTAAAAATTAACGAAAGACAAACCATTTAAAGAATATTATTAAATTAAGTATGCAAGACATAAAAACAAGGAAGATGTAACGCTCATTATAACCTTCAAACTTCAAAACTGTTAAAAATAGAACCGTCATTGGCGCCTTTATTCTCCCCTCCATGTGCTGCTTCGTTTTCTACGACGTTCAAACTGCGTAGCAAACGTTGGAAGAGAAGAAAAATAAGTAACCAATAAAACGGGTAGAAGTAAACTTCTGGAAGTAGTAGGACGCCAATAAAACGCACCTAAAGAAGCATGGTCGGTTTCGACCTTAAAGTGAGTACCCTCAATGTATTTCCGGTAGGTTTCAATGCCAACCAGACAAGCATATAGCTCCTTTTCGCTAGTAGTGTACTTACGTTGACACTTGTTCAAAGTTTTACTACCATAGGCAATGGGATGTTCAATACCATCGCATTCCTGATATAAAATAAAGCCTATTTAGTGCATTCTGTGAGTCGGACGAACATACAAATATTTGGGGAGTCAACCAAACTACCGCCCCTCTCCGTTTTCGAGGATGCTGAACACGATGGTGATGTTTTTTCTGCTCTCTGAATTGACCCTACCCCCCAAACGGCAAAAAACCGCCCCCAAATGGGGAGAATTGCGTATTCGACATCTTCCACCGTCAAAACTTATGTCACCCCCGGTTTTCGAGGATGCTGAACACGATTGTGATATTGGTTCTGCTCCCCGAGGCAAACCAACCCCCCGAACGGCCAAAAACTACTCTACAAGGGGGTGAAAAATTTGTCTCGTGCTACAAACTAGAAAACACGCGTTATCTCTCGTTTTTGAGTATGCTGGGCAAGAGAAAAATATTACCAAGTCACCTCGACCCCCGCGAGCCCCTTGAATAGACACAAACTACCCCTTTGACGCGCGGTTTTATGAGGTAAGTGAAGTAAGTTAAATCATAATCATTTTTATTGACGCATAAAATTACTCATTTACTATATGTAAATATAAATCATTTTCAACATTAGTCGAGGTGACTTGGTAATATTTTTCTCTTGCCCAGCATACTCAAAAACGAGAGATAACGCGGGTTTTCTCGTTTGCAGCGCGAAACACATTTTTCACCTCCTTGAGGGGTGGTTTTTGGCTGTTCTTGGGGGTTGGTCCGCCTCGGGAAGCAGAACCAACATCACCATCGTTCAGCGTCCTCGAAAACGGGGGGTGACATAAATTTAGCCGGTGGAAGACGTTGATAACGCGATTTCCCTTGGGGGGTGAATTTTGGCCGTTTGAAAGGGTAGGGTCAACTCGGGGAGCAGAACCAACATCACCATCGTGTTCAGCATCCTCGAAAACGGAGGGGGAAGGTAGTTTGGTTGACTCCCCAAATACTTGTGTTTTTCGAGGTTTTTTCCGACTCACAGAATGCACTAATTCCGGTATTAGATGCGTCACACTGTATCACAAACGGTTTTGAGAAATCAGGGCTCGCTAAAATAGGAGCAAACGTTAATTTAGTTTTAATTTCCTGAAAAGCTTTATCTGCTTCCGCAGTCCAAGAAATAGCTTGACCTTTTTTCCTACCATGTAATAAATCGGTAATTGGTGAACATAGAGACGAAAAATCTTTAATAAATCTACGGTACCAACCTACTAAACCTTTTAATTTCCGTAGTAGTTTTCGGAATCGGATAATTGACAATAGCGTCTACTTTTGATGTAGTACGTAATCCTTCACCATCAACCACAAATCCGAGATACGTAAGAGATGAACGACAAAATTCGCTCTTTTTTAAGTTAATTGTCAAGTTAGCTGACTTGAGACGATAATAAACCTTTTTTAAAACTTCAATATGAGTAGCAAAGTCTGGTGTCGATATGATTATATCATCAAGATATACAAACACAAAAGGCTCTAAAGAAGGGTCAATGACTTGATCCATCAGCCTAACCATAGTTTTTGGGCTATTTGAAAGACCAAATGGCATTACACAATATTCAAACAGTCCTCTACCAGGAACAGCAAAGGCGGTTTTCGGCCGCGAGGAATTTTCAAGAGGTATTTGGTTAAAAGCATGACGAAGATCGATAGAACTAAGATACCGAGCGTCACGTAACTTACTCAAAATATTATCAATCAGGGGCATGGGATAAGCATCATCTACCGTTACCTGATTCAACTTCCGACCATCAAAACACACGCGATATTCACCCGGCTCTTTTTTTGCAACTAGCCACAAAGGACTACACCAGGGAGACTGTGAGGGTTGAATAATTTTGAGCTTGAGCATCTCATCGATTTCACGGTTCAAGTGGGTCTGCATCGCAGGCGATAACGGGTATTGCCGTTGTTTGATAGGTTTGCTATCCCCCGTATCAATGCAGTGAGTAATCAGATGAGTGCGGCCAAGCTTATTGCTCGGAGCAATTGACTCAAAAAGTTCTACCACGGACTGAAGCATGGTTTTCTGATCTGGTGACAGATCAGTAAACGGTTGTATAGTGTTAACGGTACATAAGGTAGATGCTTGTGAAATATATGTTAAATTGCTAAAATTGACCCTGATTGCAAATATTTCGAGAAAATCCACCCCTAAGGGTATGCGTTAAAGACGGAATGACTAAAATTTTTAAACGTTTCGACACATTATTAAGAAAAATATCAACACTGTAACGTCTTTTCTAACGCCAAACTATGTGACTCTGTTTGGGCGTTAAAACAGGTAACGTCTTTTGCTTACGGGTAGCTGGTTTGGAGAAGTTATCCAGGTTTCATGTATTAGTAATAAATAGAAAGTCCACAGTATAAATGAAACAGTTTATTTCTTCACACAAATAGTCAAGTATCGGAATATATCAGGTACAGGTAATCTCTTTACATATTCATACATAAAATAATTTATGTCTTGAACAAACAGTCAAGTATCGGAAAGTATCAGGTACAGGTAATCTTTTTACAGGCTAGATATGTTATACATATAATATCGTAATATAACCGGCGGAATGTAATGTCAGGACGGTAAGCTATACAATATTATTATATAACATGCGGAGTGTAATAACGGAGTGATAAACGGTGGCTTCAGCTTCACGTGCTGCGGTGTAGTACGGTACCTATTTAATAACGGCAGGACCAGCTCAACACGCTGAAGGCCTACAGTCAACAAATAGACCGACGGAGAGACGACGGCGGTTCGGTACCTATTTACCGACGGCAGGACCAGCTCAACACGCTGAAGGCCTACAGTCAACAAATAGACCGACGGAGAGACGACGGCGGTTCGGTACCTATTTACCGACGGCAGGACCAGCTCAACACGCTGAAGGCCTACAGTCAACAAATAGACCGACGGAGAGACGACGGCGGTTCGGTACCTATTTACCGACGGCAGGACCAGCTCAACACGCTGAAGGCCTACAGTCGTCAAATAGACCGACGGTGACGGCGGACGCTTCGGTAACTATTTACTAACGGCAGGACCAGCTCAACACGCTGAAGCCCTACGGTCAACAAACAGACCGACGGACGTCGGGGCGGCGGAACAGACAGGTCGACTGACTACCGTACACCAGGAGGTCTAGCTCAGCACGCTACAAACCCCAAGGCAACAATAGACATTCGTCGTTGGATTCGATATTTTACTAACCGTGGTCAAGCTCAGCACGCTTAAGACCCCCTATCACCCAGCTCAGCTCGCTGTAGGTGACTGTCAGTGAAATACTGAATACATTAGCAGTTTTCGGCTTGGTATTTATACCAAAATATGACCCTGGTTCGCGTGACGTATGGCTCGGTATTTGCCTACGCATGAGAACGTCCGTTAAGCGGAGATTTCAATAACTAATTTCGAATTTATTACACTCTGCATTGACGCGGTGACTTCAATTTTGTGGCTGTCTATGCTTAGCAGCTCTGGTTAAACGGATATTCTAGTAATGAATTTATAATTCATTACACTCCCCCGTTACGTTGCAAATGAAAAAAAAACAGGCAACATTATCAAGCAAAATCCTTAGAACTAATAAAAGTAACATTCATGTACATCAAAATAATCTTAAAACTATCATAAAATATAAAATGAAATGAAATATACTCTTAACTAAAAACGTTCCTTACTATCTAGAAAAAATATATATACAAAAAAAACACCCGAAAAACGAAAAATATGTTCTTACGTGCACTGTCACCACACTATAGTCTTTGTATACCGGGGACATCACCACGGCTGGTTGTACCATCCAGGTTCCTTTGGCGGAACTTCCGTTTCCTCCTTGGCTTGGTTGGAATCTGCCCCGGTATACTGATGAAGACGATGTTTTTGCCCGGAGTTGTGGGTACTTCTGGGGTACCGGGCACATCGAAATCCTCGATTCTGGTGGGGGTGGCACATCTCGGGCTGGCACATCTGGGGCTGATGGCGACAACTGGCTTTGGGCTGGGAGTATCACCAAACAGGTCCCTGAACTTCTGTTGCACAACAGTCATCAAGGGTGACACTCCTCTAGCTTGACGGGACGGTAGGGGAGACGAGTGTAAGTCCAGCACACTCGACTCTGAAGAGGACGGAGATACGGCCCCACGTACCTTCCCGGCTTCCGGTGTGTCTGGCAGGGGCGACAACATCGGAGGGTACCGTATCTCTTCTCGTATCATGGTGAAGGAGCTGCTTGGCTTATCCTTCTTTCTTACTATTACTACCGGCGAATTCCACGGACTTCTGGAAGGTTCTACTATCTTATCTCTCAACATGCCATCCAGCTCGGTATTAACAACTTCTTGCATCGCGGGGTTTAATGGCCTATATCTTTGTTTAATAGGAGTCGTATCTTGGAGTTTAATTCTGTGTTCTGTTAATGGGGTAACACCCTTAACTTTCTCGAATTTTGGTAATTCAGTCCGTAAAAAATTCGACAATACTTGTTGTTCGACATCCGTAGGTTGGGTTATATGAGCGCTGGTTGGTTGGCTAATAGTAGTCAAAGGTATACTTTCTATCTTCTTATTTTTATTTGCTACTCGTCCCATTATTTTAATTTCTTGTTTAACCAAGTCCAAGGCAAATTGTCGTTTTATTAGTATATCCATCCCAATTAGAACATCAGCAGTTAAAGTTGGCATGAATAGAAAATTATCCACCCAGTGGTTTCCAGCCATTAAATAATTTACTTGAAATTCAGAATTAATCTCCACCTCTGAACAATCTGCCAATTTAACTTTAACTCGGCTGCCGAAAACTTCTTTTAAATTCCTATCTTTGCATTTAGTGTATGCAGAGTCACCTATGTATGAACGGACGGAACCAGTATCGATTAACGCTTCGAACGTATAGTTTCCTATTTTCACAGGTATTTTGGGACGGTTGTCCACCACACTAGTTATTGCCACATCATAGGTAGTGGGAGTTACTTGACGGGACGAAGTTGCCGTGACGTTTGCATCTTGTGACTGTTCTGGCCTCGATTCGGCAGTCCTGCAATCGCAATCCCTCGTAAATATTCCTTGTGTGCCACAGTGGGAGCAAAATTTCTCTGAAGCATTATTGCAATCCCAGCGGCTGTGATTAGGGCCACCACAACGCCAACAACTAGTACTTCTATTGTAATTTGGAGATATGCGTTGTCTGGAATTTCCTGGTACACGCGAGTGATTTTCATTTCTTGTATTTGTATTATTTTGTGATTGTCCACCGTTGTATCTATAATTGGTTGCATTTCTATTGTCGTAGTTATTATAATTCTGTTTAGGACGATCTCTATAATTATTATTTCTCGGCGTATTCATCTGTGATGTATTCAACGAATTTTTATAATTTTTTTCTTCCTTGCAAACGGTTTCATATTCTTCTCCCAGGGCTACAAGTTCTGTCAGTGTCTTAAAATCGCATCTTCGGATGTGCTTTCTATATTCTGGTTTTAAATTTGAATATATTCGGTGCAGTTGCTGTGTCGGATTAATATTTTCGAGTCTCCTTAGCAATGTCTGTATTGCTATGACGTATTCTTTAATTTTTTCTGTGTCTTTCTGGGTACGGGATTTGGCCTGTTCTTCTAGGTCTAGCTGGTATTGTGACGGTGCGAAAAAAATTTTAAGGTTGGCAACAAATTGTTCCCATGTTGTCCAGGATGTTTTATTATTTCGGAACCATAATAATGCATCACCCTGTAGTAATTCAGGTAGTGCTCGGAGTATTTGTGCATTTGTAAAATTATAACCCTCTTGTAGTTCTTCGACACGTTCTAAAAATAGAAATACATCTTTTTTCCCATCAAAATGTACATTCCACTTACGGACTTGGTCTAATACGGTACCAAGAGGTGGTTCTGGCAGTACATTCGGCGTTACAGGTTCTATTACTGGTTTATTAATTTTTCGAACTAGGTTTTTCAATCTTGCGCGTAGTTCATCGACTGTGCCGGTCGTAATTTGTCCATATTTGGATAACTCTGTCTGCAACTCATCTTTTTTGAGCTTATAAATCCATCCTACTGTGGTATCAGCGACTTCGAGTCCACAAGCTTCATCTGTGTCTGATAAACCCATGGTTAATGTCGGTTTATCAATATTTGCTGATTACTATCTATCTATGACTAATCTATCCTTAAAATTCTGTTCGGGCGCCAAAATATGTAACGTCTTTTCTAACGCCAAACTATGTGACTCTGTTTGGGCGTTAAAACAGGTAACGTCTTTTGCTTACGGGTAGCTGGTTTGGAGAAGTTATCCAGGTTTCATGTATTAGTAATAAATAGAAAGTCCACAGTATAAATGAAACAGTTTATTTCTTCACACAAATAGTCAAGTATCGGAATATATCAGGTACAGGTAATCTCTTTACATATTCATACATAAAATAATTTATGTCTTGAACAAACAGTCAAGTATCGGAAAGTATCAGGTACAGGTAATCTTTTTACAGGCTAGATATGTTATACATATAATATCGTAATATAACCGGCGGAGTGTAATGTCAGGACGGTAAGCTATACAATATTATTATATAACATGCGGAGTGTAATAACGGAGTGATAAACGGTGGCTTCAGCTTCACGTGCTGCGGTGTAGTACGGTACCTATTTAATAACGGCAGGACCAGCTCAACACGCTGAAGGCCTACAGTCAACAAATAGACCGACGGAGAGACGACGGCGGTTCGGTACCTATTTACCGACGGCAGAACCAGCTCAACACGCTGAAGGCCTACAGTCAAGAAATAGACCGACGGAGAGACGACGGCGGTTCGGTACCTATTTACCGACGGCAGGACCAGCTCAACACGCTGAAGGCCTACAGTCAACAAATAGACCGACGGAGAGACGACGGCGGTTCGGTACCTATTTACCGACGGCAGGACCAGCTCAACACGCTGAAGGCCTACAGTCGTCAAATAGACCGACGGTGACGGCGGACGCTTCGGTAACTATTTACTAACGGCAGGACCAGCTCAACACGCTGAAGCCCTACGGTCAACAAACAGACCGACGGACGTCGGGGCGGCGGAACAGACAGGTCGACTGACTACCGTACACCAGGAGGTCTAGCTCAGCACGCTACAAACCCCAAGGCAACAATAGACATTCGTCGTTGGATTCGATATTCTACTAACCGTGGTCAAGCTCAGCACGCTTAAGACCCCCTATCACCCAGCTCAGCTCGCTGTAGGTGACTGTCAGTGAAATACTGAATACATTAGCAGTTTTCGGCTTGGTATTTATACCAAAATATGACCCTGGTTCGCGTGACGTATGGCTCGGTATTTGCCTACGCATGAGAACGTCCGTTAAGCGGAGATTTCAATAACTAATTTCGAATTTATTACACTCTGCATTGACGCGGTGACTTCAATTTTGTGGCTGTCTATGCTTAGCAGCTCTGGTTAAACGGATATTCTAGTAATGAATTTATAATTCATTACAACACTTACATAACCAAAAACCTCCTGAACACTTCCGTCAGCAGTAGTGACACGTAAAGTTTTGTCATACTGTATAGGAACATTCAAAGTTTTCAATATCGACATACCAGACGAGCCTAAAATTGAAGAATTGCTACACCGCTATCGATTAACGCAAGAATTGACGTATTTAAAATATATACATAAAGATACGGATGAGAGTCGTTAGGTTTCTTAACAAATATAGGGTTCATACTATTAACAGACTTACTAGATACATAAAAAATTTTTACAGTGTCTACCCATTTCAACCAATCTAAACGAGAAGTCTTTATTTTGACTGGTTTTTGTGCTTTCCGCGGTTCTTGGCGGGTTCTTTTCGTTGATTGGTGTTGGAATTTTGTGACATGGTTTGACTGGATTCTGGACCTTGTTCCATGGTGACGGTGTCCAGATTTCCACCACCTTGGAGCCCGTTTTTTGAACGACACCCTGCGCACGCAGGTTTCGTAACATTCTTTTTTCCACAACCGTAACAAAAGATAGTTCGTGGTTTACGACAATTACTATACGAATGTCCAACCCTGTCACAATTCCAGCACTTCATCGCCGAAACGGTAGCTATGTTTGAATTTTTGGATATTCCCCGAGGAACATTCGAATTCAAACTAGACGACGCACAACTCAAGTCCGGTTCTAACAAACCAAATGATTTAGAAGGTGGATGTTTATATCGTTCAGACCAAGTTTGTGACTCCTCAAGCAATTTACATAAATCGGTAAGTTCATCGATAGTTTGTGGTTTTTTCAAAGCTAAACTGGATATATAATAAGGCAAAAGATTTCTACGAATTTTATTGTCACATCCGAAGCAAGTGATCAAATGTACTACAGATTGATTAATTCAAAGAGAACAAAAAAATACTATAGATCACTTACCTCGTTTGCTTTGGAAGCTCCTGGACAGAAATCTGTAGCTCTGGACAGTAAATAAATTCGGCAAAACCCAAGTCTCAGATGGACTTTCTTACTATCCCAAAACCAGTTTAATCTCCTTTTTCCCAGCTCATATGGATCACAGTAGAAGAACCTAATAACAATAAAAATCCACACAGAAAATGTTCTATGCACGAAATACGATAATCTGTAAGTTTCACTTACAGCGATAATTTATACAATTTAAATATTTATATAACGTGTCAATTAATAAAATTGAGCCACGAAAAACGTCTACTTTAGACAAGATACGGTAAAACGGAAATGGGAATACCCATCCACGTGTTTAAAAACAGTGCTACTAGGTAATTATTTGAAATTAATCCAAAATATGGAAATAATACGAAATACAGTAATTATTCTGACAAATTATTATTTTTATTATTGCACAATCAACTAAAGCAAGAAATCAAAAGCAAATTTATAAATATAAGCGGTATTTCAAGAATGTACAACTTACCCCAATGAAATTCGAAAGGCAAAAGATATTTTATCTAGCCTGAAACAAGGCTCGTCCACCGCGTTGAACCGCTGTGGCGTTTTTTGTTGCATTTTTTCTACCACATACCGATCATGTACGCATATACAGGGTTATCCAGTATTGAGGAATCGTATTTTAATACGCAAAATAGAAATTATAATCTGCTGTAACGAATTACAACTTAAATCGTTACAACCCCGTAGACCCATGTGGGGCTGATGACGTCCTTGATTCGTTGGAGTGGGTATTGGAGGAGACGGGAGGTGGACAGGTTTCTAAAGATAGTGAACATAGTGAACTAGGGACCAGGGATATCGCGTAGTGCAAAACGACAGAAAACGCGCATGTAAGTTTGGAGTGTGGATTAGGCCTACCGGGGCGTTTAAAAAAACGCGCCCCTCAACTCTACCACATAGGTGGTGTGGAAACGAGTTGATAGAGGCATTGATGTTTATTACTTTACTGCATGAAACTACTGTTGGTACGATAATTGGCAGATAATTGGTAAAAAGTAGCTCACTAATGCCGCTTTTCTGCTATTTAAAAAAATTGGCCTTACTGTTCGGCCCTGTAACTCGGAAAGTATTAGTCTGAGGGAAAAAATGTATAGAGGCAATTTTGTATCAAATTTGTCCTCTCCAACTTTCAATAAGAAACTTTTTCTCTAAAACCTACAGGAACGGAGTTACATGCCAAAAACTAGTTTTGGACGCCATTCTTCCAAGATGGCGGCGCGAGCGGCGGTCGCAAGAGGTCGCAAACTTAGAGTCATACTTAGGGCCCCCAAGTCTACAATCCTGCCAAGTTTCAAAACTCCTCAACCTTTTGCACCACGAAAGTACCTAATGATTGGACTAGAAGTCGAGGTAAAAAAAAGCGGTTCACCGAGGAGTACCTAGGGACAAACCGCGAATGCGGAGCAACAGGGAGTCATCGATAGTTAGACACGGACTGAGCCTGAGAGCGACCAGACAGCTCAGCGTCGGGACGTCGCGATAATTGTAAACCTCCTAGGGACTAGTTAAGCGCCGCGAAGTGCACGAGTGGACCGAACGTGGGGAAAACGGTCGTAGCGGGCGTCGGTAGCGACGTGTGATTTTAAATATTGAGTGGCATTTTAACGTTGATAGATTTCGACGTATAATTTTTAGTGAAGGTATTGTCAATTAGGATTGCTGTGTATTTAAAAGCTTGTGGGTAAGTCATTTTGAGTTTACTAACCCCAGATACATTTTGTTTTGTGAGTGAACCTGAAGTAGGGTCTCGGGTTTTAGAAAATAATTGATATTGGCACTAAATGTGAAAGGTGAGATGGCTTACCTATATATTTATATAGACCCACTTAACACAGTCTGCACATCCACGTCCCTGCCAGTGGTATTTTGGTGGATTTTGTGATTCGAAAAATGCCACGTATTATTGACGTCACAATCGTCACATCTGTTCACGTTATTTATGTCGACCTGAAAGTCATTTGGAAATGTTGTGTTATTTTGTGAGTCCAAATGTGTCACGTGTTATTTACGTAATTAAATCACACGTTTTATGTGTAAAAAATGATGACAATATTTTCAAAAGATATTTACGTGTCAAATAGCTACTCCACACAGGAGAGTACTATTTGTTTACTCATATATAGTCATAAATGATTTTACTGATATTTGGTATTTTAAGTAATTTGCTCTTTTACAACTCGATGCCCAAAATTAAGTAAGTGATTACAAATTCGAAGTTTTTATTACTTTTTTAGTGATTTAAACTAGTATATCAATTGACAACTTGGTGAAGTTTGAGAGGCATCTTTGAGCAAAATTCATTCTTGAAAGTCTAGTTCAGAATTGCCAACAATTTCTACAGTTTTTTTTCCAATTTCTTTATACAAAGTGGTCCTCGGGAGCGGGAAGTTTTAAATAATTTAAGATTCTGAAGGTAATTTTATTTAAATAAAATACAGTACAGGGTTAGTTTTATTAATGTAAACCGCCCATTATTATTTTTATTTTTGACCGATTCGAAAAATAAAAAAACTGGCCTTACACGGTTTTTTACGTAGATTTCACTTCTGCTAACGGATTGGCAATAGCGTTTTAAATATACAGGGTACGCAAAAAAGTTAGAGTTTTTTAAATGGAACACCCTGTATATTTTGACAAATTTGAATTCCTACAATCATTCTGATTACAAATATATATACATATTGTATAATCGCTTTACTGGATTTTGAGTTTGACTTTATTATGGATACGTTGAAACAAAAGCGTTATTTTATAAACTCATAAAATTAATCAATAAATGGAATAAGTCAAAAACAAAATAATATATATATGAATTATTAAAACAAATTACGTAACATTTTCAACATTAACTTCGATACATTTCAAACAACGTTTAATAAAATTAGAACGGAGTCCAGACCTTAATCCAGTAGATTATTTTCTTTGGGATCGCTCAAAGAAAAAACTTACAGTGAACCAGTGGAAAACTTTAAACAATTAAAAAATAAAAAAATAAAAAATATAACTTTGCTAAATTTGGATGCAAGCACTTTTTCTTCGAAAAATTCTTTCGAATTTTATTAAACGTGGTTTGAAATGTATCGAAGTTAATGGTGGTTGGTTATGTTGAAAATGTTATATAATTTGTTTTAATAATTCATATATTTTGTTTTGTTTTTGATTTATTCCATTTATTAATTTATTATATGATTTTTAAAATAACGCTTTTGTTTCAACGTATCCATAATAAAGTGAAAATAACTCAAAATCCAGTAAAGCGATTATACAATATGTATATATATTTGTAATCAGAATGATTGTAGGACTTTAAATTTGTCAAAATATACAGGGTGTTCCATTTAAAAAAACTAAACTTTTTTGCGTACCCTGTATATTTAAAACGCTACTATCAATCCGTTAGCAGGAGTGGAATCTACATAAAAAACCGTGTAAGGCCGGTTTTTTAATTTTTGGAATCCGTCAAAGATAAAAATAAAAATGGGGGTTTACATTAATAAAACTAATATTGTTTGTAGTTTATTTGTGGCGGATAGTTAATATTCATTGAACTTAATTCTGGGAATCACGCCAAATTCTAAAAAATAAATAGAAATAAGAAAATTGCCAAAATATGTCAAGATAAAAGTGTAGGATCAAAGGCAAACCTCAACAGTTTGCCCCAGAAAACCACTGTATATAGTTCTAAATGAATATAAATACAATATTGTTATCTAAAATTCGTATCAGTGGTTTTCTAGTATTTTACACTAGAAAATATAACAAAATGTATATTATATAATATATAGATATATATATTTATATGATATGTAAAAAACAATTATAAAACAATAACTTATCTTAACAGAACGTTTCGAACCAAAGTCTAGGTCCTTTTTCAACTGTGATTACAAAAAAATGGACTTGTCAAAAAATATCATACAACATCAACTAGCTAGTAATATACAATTTTCATTTCTTAAAAATAATGTTGGTTAAATGACCTCCCCTTTTTTGTATGCACTGATGAAGCTTTTCGTGTAAATTCTCCATAACCCTATGCAACAAGGAATATTAGCAATTTCTTCAAACATTTTTTTTAAGCTCCTGAATGGTTCTTGGTTTATCAACGAAAACCTTCAGCTTTAGGTAACCCCACAAAAAGTAATCAGAAGCCGTTAGGTCTGGCGATCTTGGAGGCCAGTCAATATCTCCTCATTTGGAAATAACGTAAAAAAAAAAACACCACAGAAATTAGACAACCCCCAATTCCAAAGCCAAAGGCTGTTCGGAAGGGGGCTACACATTAGAAAAAACGTAGACAAACATCCATACCCACCGACATTGCTATCTGCCGGTGCCGGGCTTCGAACCCGGATGCGATAGGCAGTGTAGCCAGAGCCATGACTCATTGATAAAACCCTCTAGATAGGAAACTTACTGTATTAAGCACTCATGAAAATGTGGCGCCTGAAGTGGTTGATCTGCAAACTATGGACAAAATGCGGGAAATTTAAAATGGCATGCTCATTTAGGATCAGTTGTATAAAAGTGATTAAGCGAAAGTTCAACTGAACTTGGTTCAAAATTCAAGGATGCCGATTGTTGCAAGAATAGTATCCTTAAATTTTTAACCAAGTTCAGCTTTCGCTGCACCACTTTTATACAAGGATTTTTTTGCTTAATTAGAGATAGGTAGATATGAAAATAAATTATTTTCATATGGTATCGGTGAGATATTTAAGCAACAAATCCCTACATGCAAATTGATCGCAATATGCGATAGTGCGACCCTCTATGGTTTACTGCAGATATTTTATATTTAATTTTTTTATTAAACAGTTCAAAGTAAATACATAATAACATTTGAGAATATTCCATCTACTAATATCTATAATAAATACTTCTACCTTTAATGAATAAGAGAAACATTGTGTCAATTTTAACATTCTTTTTGGAAAACTCTTTTGAACATACCAATATTAAACCATAAAACGAAGTGAAGTATTTTGAAATGTGTTTATTATTTTTGTGAAAGCTCTGAACTGTTTAATCAAAATATGAAATATAAAATTAAAATATCAATAACTAGGACATCGATGCCGTTTTAAACTCATTTCTATTTCATTCTACATACATAATAATTTTTATATGTCTTGCGCGAATTTAGGGTAGTAAACTTTGGATGTTTTATTACATTCGCCGAAGCGTTAAAACTGTTTTTGTCTTTTAGAGGAAAGCGGTGCCTTTTACTCGTCCTATCCTCACAATCAGGAACATAACACTTTTTAGTTTTATATACGTTTCGTCGTCACAAAGCATGTTAAAATCACTGGATTAGTATCACTTAAGAATTAATAAAGTATAAAGAACAATAACGCAGCTTCAGAACACACAAATACTCACATCAGACATAAAATCAAAATTCAAAATGGCACGCGACACAAATGACAAATGACAGATGCCCCTACTTTACACAGAGCTGGTATCAGCTTTGCCTACTTTATCCATCGAGCTGATTGTTTGGCGATAATGGCGTCGCATTTGGTTGATCCAGAAACTATATTTATAAGTGGGGACTAAACAATCAAGTTTCCTATCTAGAGGGTTTTATCTATGCCATGACTATCACTCATGCTCTAGCCCACTGCGCCGCCGTGTCCCGGAAACAATCTTTGTAAGGAACTTAACTCGTGGTGTGTGAAGTAGCACCGTCTTGCTTGAACCATGTGTTAGCCTTTATGGTTAATTATATCAAAAATATATAAATCGCAAACTTTCAGATCACGTTTTTATTAACAACAAGTACAAGAGACTTTGGAGATTTATTATATGACATACGAGATGTTGATAATTTATGATGGCTTGCCGTTCCATATAGGCACTTCTATATTCAATGTCCAGGGCGTAGACTACTGCATACTAGGAGACGTGTAGATCACTTCATGATAACTGCACATTGTCACCTCGGTACCATAACCATTTTGTAGGATCCAATGTAACGCTAACACGGCCTCTCCTGATACTGATTAAGCCCCGGAATCTCTGAACGCATTGTGATCTGTAACACTTAAATAGATGCGATGGAACTGTCCTCGTAAGAGTAGGTTACACCACATCAGCTTAATTAGTATAAATTATAAAGTTTACTCAAGCACAAGAGCTTCTTGCATCTGCTCTTAAAATAAACTCAAGACATAACAGTCTAGCAACTTCACAAGAGTAAATCACAATTACTCATGTAAAACAAACTCAAGCCAAAAGCTTAGTAAGTAAAACTGGGTGTAATCACATACAACCCCAGGACATCTACAAATGCCTGACAGACATGTCTCAAAAACATTGATCAACTGGGCAGAACCCAGCTAATCCCTCTGCAGAATCCGGTCACAAACGTACCTCTACCAGTAGTAAATTACCAAGTCATGTCATAGTCCAGGTGCCAGTGACACCATTCCAAACTAAGTCTCAGTCTAGGTAACGTTGCACCTCTGCTCTTAAAACCAAAACCAGGTACCTATATACCAGATACCCCACACAGTGACTACGCACCTCTACTGAATAGCCAAGCTATTAAAAATCAAAACCAGGTATATACAGATACCTCACAGTGACTACGCACTAAATAAAATATTAACAAGTGTCAAAGACACATCATACCAACCTTTTTGGGCAACTAAGCGTTACCCACTAGCCTCTTGCTCAGCATCTACATCATTGTCATCATTAATCAAATTATAACACAAATCGGGTGACCATTCATGGGTCCACAATTTTAAATTTTCTCCAGTAGCATACACATTGCTATTGACATTATGAGCTCTTAATTTATAACGGTTTAATGGTAATTTTTCAATTACTTCATACGGACCTTTCATACTAGGTAACAGCTTACCACTCCAAGTGGACTTTCTAAATAATACCACGTATTGACCAACTTTAAATTCATTCACATGTTTAACATTTGAATTATGTCTCTCTTGTTGTTTATCAGCATTTATTGATAAACGTTGTTCAGCTTTCGCACGTAGAAATTGTCTATTTGGGGATTCATTCGGAACAGCCAAACTGTTCAATAAACCACTTACAACCGGTATAGTATTTTCGCAATCCAACAACAACTGTAAGGGAGTCATACCAGTTGATTTTTGTATTGTCGTGTTTAACACTAATTATTGTACCTTCCACACATTATCCTTCCATCTTTCCTGTTTAAGACGACTTTCTATCTTTAACATATCACGCACGGTGTTAACATAGCGTTCAACTTGACCATTGCTCCTATGCGCGTCGACAGTTACCAAATGTAACAAAATGTTCCACTGATTCATTAACTTTTCAAAATCTTTATTGCGTGTCATCTGCCCTTGATCGGTTACTAGATTGACCGGAGTTCCGAACAGTGAAATAAATATTTCCAACTTAGGTTTGAATCATTGTAAGAAGTAGTCTTAATAGGAAATAACATTATGAATTTTGAAAAAGCATCAATTAAAAGTAACATATATTTATATCCATCACTAGCTGGCGAAATTGGACCCAAAAAATCTAAGTGAATAGTATTAAAAGGCTTATTACCTTTTGGTATACTTTGAATAGGAACAACTAACGGTAAACGAGGTCGCTTATGCAACAAACAAACTAAACAATTCTTTACGTATTTCTTGATATACCAGCCAACATGACACTGTTCATCATGATAAATTCGTACAATTGAAAATCTATGAATTGATGAACATATGAACATATAACATATAATTGTTTAATTGTTCGTCCATCCTGCTTAGACATATGATATAATAAATCTTTCTCAACACAATAAATATTAATATCAAGCTCACCTCTAACAAGCCTCTCTTTCAAGTCAATTATTTCAGGATCTAAAATTTGCAGAACTCGTAACCAAGGCTGATTACGTCCATCTGGACTCAACGCGTAATTAACTGATACAGGATTACGACTAAAATAATCTGCATGACTCATATTCACACCTTTACGATATTCAATATCAAACTGAAAATCCTGCATATAGATCCACCAACGCGCAACTCTCGGGTGTAAGTCCTTTTTAGTAGCAGTACTTTTTAATGCATTACAATCAGTTACTAATTTAAAATGTAAACCTAGCAAAAAGTGTCTAAAATACCTTAAAGAATTAAAAACCGCAAGAGTCTCAAGTTCAAACGAGTGATAACGAGATTCAGCACCATGTGTAGCTCGACTAAAATATGATACAACTTTCATATTTGCTTTATGTTTTTGCATTAGCACAGATCCGTAACCATGACTACTCGCGTCCGTGTGTAACTCGGTGGGCAAATTAGGATCAAATATAGCAAGAACAGGATACTCTGATAATTTTCTAATAAAGACACCTCATTTCCGATGACCCTTTCACTTTTCAAGTAGCATCTCTGTCGGACTCTACATCTTTCCCGAGATTCTTCCACCGAATCCAAGTAAATTGCCCGAATCCCATAACTAATCGAAGATGCCTACGAAAATACGCGAATCGCCTCTTTCCTGATGCCCTCTCACTTTCTAAGTAGCATCTCTGTCGGACTCTACATCTATCCCGAGACTCTTAGACCGAATCCAACTAAATTGCCCGAATCCCTTAACTAATCGGAGACGCCTACGAAAATACGCGACACTCCTCATTTCCCGAATCCCATAACTAATCGAAATTGCCTACGAAAACACGCGAGACGCCTCTTTCCTGATGCCCTCTCACTCTTTAAGTAGCATCTCTGTCAGACTCTACATCTTTCCCGAGACTCTTTGACCGAATCCAAATAAATTGCCCGAATCCCTTAACTAATCGGAGACGCCTACGAAAATACGCGACACCCCTCATTTCCCGAATCCCATAACTAATCGAAATTGCCTACGAAAATACGCTAGACGCCTCTTTCCTGATGCCCTCTCACTCTTCAAGTAGCATCTCTGTCAGACTCTACATCTTTCCCGAGACTCTTCGACCGAATCCAAATAAATTGCCCGGATCCCATAACTAATCGAAGACGTCTACGAAAATACGCGAAACGCCCCTTTCCTGATGCCCTTCTCACTTTTCAAGTAGCATCTCTGTCGGACTCTACATCTTTCCCGAGGCTCTTCCACAGAATCCTACTAAATTACCCTGATCCCTTAACTAATCGGAGACTCCTACGAAAATACACGAAACGCCCCTTTCCTGAAGTCCTCTCACTTTTTAAGTAGCATCTCTGTCGGACACTACATCTTTCCCGATACCCTTCCACCGAATCCAACTAAATTGCCCGAATCCCATAACTAATCGAAGACGCCTACGAAAATACGCAAAACGCCTCATTTCCGATGACCGTTTCACTTTTTAAGTAGCATCTCTGTTGGACTCTACATCTTTTCCTAGACTCTTCGACCGAATCCATCTAAATTTCCCGAATCTCTCAACTAATCGAAGCCTCCTACGAAAATACACGAGACGCCTGGTTCCTGATGCCCTCTCACTTTTTATGTAACATCTCTGTCGGACTCTACTTCTTTCCCGAGACTCTTCGACCGAATCCAACTAAATTGCCCGAATCCCACTAATCGAAGATGCCTACGAAAATACGCGAAACGCCTCATTTCCGATGACCCTCTCACTTTTCAAGTAGCATCTCTGTCGGACTTTACATCTTTCCCGAGACTCTTCCACCGAATTCAGATAAATTACTCGAATCCCTTAACTAATCGAAGACGCCCACGAAAATACACGAAACGCCTCATTTCCGATAACCTTCTCCACCTTATCTATGAATTCTCTGTCGGGCTCTGCATCTTTCCCGAAGCTTTTCGGCCCAATCCAACTAAAACGCCCGAATCCTTTAACTAATCGAGAACCGATAACCTTCTCACCTTTTTTTTTATCCTAGACTTCTATGTCGGACTCATTTTCTTCTATGTCGGACTCATTTTTTTTGCAAATTTTTTACCAAACTACTTGATGCGTACGGTCATTATTATTTTTGCTATATTGGACCGTCTAGAACCTACTATTTCTACGATCCCACAGGAGCCATTTCTTTAATATATTTTAAAGAACGGCGTCAAAATTTTTTCCCATTGGGGTCAAAAAAAAAATTGAAAGTGGGCGCTCAAAAAATTTTTCCAAAGGGGGCCGAAATTAAAAAAGTTTCGAAAAAATTTTTCTCCCATTTTAGACACCCTCCCCCATTAAAAATAAAAATCCAAAAAAATTTTTTTTACCAAAAAAAACGTCTCTGACCTTTATTTGACAGCTGTCATCGAAATGTTTAAAAAAAATTTTTTCTTTAAAAGAAATCTAATTTAATTTTTTTTGCCTAATTCGCACCGAATCGCTTAACTAATCCGGTAACCAGCCCCGTAGAGGCTGAATCGTCTAGAACTTACTATTTCTATGGCCCCGCAGGGGCCGTTCCATTACTATTTCTTAAATAGAGCCCCGCAGGGGCTCTGAACTTTTTATTTTTTTTCTCAAATGTTAATCCTAAAATCCTGAATTTTTTCCAACTCCCCGACCCCGCGACCCCATATCGGACTCTACTTTTTCCTGAAATTTAAAAACTGTCTTTCAACTAAAAACCCCGAGATAAAACTACTGATATAGAGGGTCAGCCTCGCAGAGATAGGTTAGGCAAGCCAGACCCGTAGGGTCTGGCGCCGCCTAACCTAGTTTTCTAATAATTTCTAAACGAGATTTCTCACAGTCATCTGTCCAGTTCCACTGAACATTTTTCTTTAAGAGTTGACTAATAGGTTTAGTTTTATTGCCAAATTCAGGAATAAATTTGCGAAAATAACCAGCAAGACCTAGTAATTGTCTTACTTCTTTTACATTTCTTGGTTTAGGAGCAGACTGAAGAGCTTTTACTTTTGCTGAACTAGGTCGCACACGTTCAATAGAGATTTCTCTACCTAAATACTCAATTGTTTCTGTCAAAAATACACATTTTTTTAAATTTACCTCAAAGCCAGATTTCTTTAAATATTCAAGCGCCTGCTTCAATAATATCAGACCATCATTTACAGTTTTAGATGGTATTAAGACATCATCCAAATAAATGAATGCCTTTCTTGTATTTATCATAGGTTGTAAAGCAGAATTAATTGCTCTCTGAAAAACAGACGGAGCTAAACCAAATGGCATTTTCAAATATTCATAATGACCGTCGGGTGTCACAAAACTCACAAAAGCGGTTTTCTCGATAGAATCCTCGGCAATAGGTATTTGATGAAAGCCACTAGCCATATCAAGTGAAGTAAAATATTTAAAGCCACCTAACTGATCGATTTGATCATCTATTAGCGGTAAAGTACAGAGGCTAGACAGAGGCGACAATAGGTGGTCAGCATTTTGATTGGTAGTAGAGGTCACGTGGTATAAAATGAGGCTAAAATTTTTAAACAGATCATGTGCATATCATATTACTAACATAACCTTACATTTTTAGTGTTTGTAAATTAATTTTCAATTTTAATTTTAATTTTTGTAGTTTCAGCTTGGAACCATTATAACATTTAAAAACTCTTTCAGACAGTAGATATAGAAAGTTTCAATATTATAGATCATTAAAAATGGACTGCTAATTATAGGTTGGATTTCCAACCAACAAAAAGCATCTTATTTTATTAGATCAAGGTAACGACTTTTCAGTAATAATACACTGAACAAGATTTTAGTTGATAGTACAGCAACCAAACAGAAATTTTGTTAAAAGCGACATAATACACCAAGAACTTAGAAAATGCACATTTTTGAGGTTAGTTTTAATACCACGTGCACGGCACTAATTGTCCTGTCATAATTAGATATTCCTGATTATTTTGTGCTGTCATACTGGAGTATTCTTGTGCATCTTTCAATTTATTGGGATTTATTAAACGTATGAAAACTATTTGTGATTAGTGATTGTGATAAAATAGTTTCCCGGTATGTGGATTTCGATTAAATAAAATAGCCAACAAAAAGCAAAAAGAGAACAAATTTGCAAGTAAATCACTTGGTAATCGCACGTAACTTTATCTTTTATGGAATTACATTAAATAATACGTAGATATCATTCAGACGTGGTTCCTGATAACTTCAGCAATACAAATAACGAAAGTATCATTCTCAACAGAAGCTTATTCAGTTTTAGAAATGAAGGTTTTGTTAATATATGCATCGATTTATTAAACTTTAACTTTACAATCACCGTTGGAATTGTCACAACCTTCAAGCGACGATACAATACCTAAAGAATCAAATCCAGTGATTTTTCAGAAATTAAAAAAGAAGCAGAAATTACTAAAATTAGAAAAGTGAGAAATATTGTACAAAAGAAAGATATTATTCTCATTCAAATCTTATCGTAATAAAATACATTGTAAAACTAAGATTAGATAGAAAGGTAGAAAAATTTGTGGAAAAGAAATACATTATCTTTGAAATCATACCGTAATAAATTACAAAATTGTAAAACTAAATTTAGACAGAAAGGTAAATGAAAAACATTTTTAGAAAGCAATTATTGCCATTATTTGAAGTGCCTCCCTCTACATTTTGTATTGTTTTGTATACAATCGTGCATATACTGCATGTGATTATAATGATAATTATTCTTATATAATATATAATGGAATTTTGTTTATATTAATAAATAAATTAATAGATGTTAAAAACTGTCTGTGTCTTTCGCTTATTGTTTATTTGTTATTCTGTAGATGAGAACCATCAGATGGGAAAGAGTACATATTTTTATAAACTAAATTTTGATTAGTTTTGCTTCAAATTAAGAAACATTTTTAACTGATATCTTTATTTTATGTCGGCATAATTTATACAATCATATTTAGGTATTAAGCATAAGAACAAATCTTTCATTCCTTCTATTCAGTTAAGAAAATTATTAATCTTTTCAAATTAATGTGCTTACGTACGGATCATGGGCATCATATTACTAACATAACCTTAAATTTTTAGTTTTTGTAGATTTATTTTCAATTTTAATTTCGGCAGTTTTAGTATGGATCCATTATAACATTTAAAAACTCACTCAGATAGTAGATACCTATATATAAAGTTTCAATATTGTAGATTATTGAAAATAGACTACTAATTATAGGTTGGATTTCTAACCAACAAAAAGCATCTTATTATATTAGATTAAGGCAATTAAAAGTTCATTAGTGTGCACTGAACAAAATTTTAGTTGAAAGTACAGGAATCAAGCAGAAATTTTAGAAAAATTTACATAACATCTGAAAATTTTAGAAAATGCATATTTTTGAGGTTAGTTATGAACGTTAAATACATAATTAATTTTCTTCGTTATTATAATAAATTAAAATATTCTAGACTTTCATTAAATTACATTAATAATTATAACATTATAATACGAATGTTTCAATAGTGAACTAAATAAAACCAATCTAAAATTAAACTATTAAAATATGCTTGCATCATCTTATAAATTTAAAAGCGCCATTCATTTTTCTTAAAATTTAGCCTCATTTTGGTGGGCGTGGCCTTATTGTCGTCTCTCTCTATAAAGCCTCTGTACGGTAAAGGATATCTATCTTTAATAGTTTGTCTATTCAATGCTCGATAATCAACACACATTCGATCACTGCCATCTTTCTTACGAACAAGTAAAAGAGGGCTTGCAAACGGGGAAAATGAATCTCTAATAATGTTTTTGCTTTTTAGGTCATCTACGTGTCTAACTCGCGTTCGCTCTGCAAATGACATACGATACGGTCGATACCTTACTGGAGTATTACAAAACAATCTAATATTTAATGTACCTGTACTCAGTCGACCTAGAATTTCCAAGAGCAAATATATCGTTAAACTCCGTCAACATAATAATAATAATAATAATAATCGTCTTTTATTTTTGCATAGATACACAATACATGTGATACTACAAAAAATGAGGCGAAGTTTAGCGCACAAGGCACTATTCTTACACTTAACCTCAACAATAAATATAATTTTATAATTAAGTAAAAAATTAATGAATTAAAACTAGAAATAAGATAGAGATAGATATAAGTATTAAATATAATATAAACCATATGAAAACGTATGAAGCATAATATAGTACTAGTGATTACTTCAAAATAACTGTACTTGTTCCTCACAAGTTTACTGACAAGTTTACTGAATTTGCAGAAAATATAATCTTGATCTTGGTTTGAACTGCTTTACTGATAATTCTTTTAAGTAATTAGGTAATGAATTATAAAGAGCTACGGCATTATAAATAAAACTTTTCTGAAAGAGTGCAGTACGGTACCTAGGTGTGTGGAGTGTATTAACCCTTCTTAAATTGACGTGGTGAAAATTACTACGCGGAAGTAAGAGGTGCAAATTACCTTATGCGTAGCAATCGCCAGGTGATGTTTCCTTCTGTTGACCATATTTAACCACGATAGTTCACTAAACTTCGTAGAAATATGATCATATTTACGCAGATTGTATATAAATCTGCAACAATAATTTTGAACACGTTGAATTCGGGTTTTATTTATACAATCCAGATAAGGTCCATAAATGTAGTCTCCATAATTAAAATTGGAGAGCACCATAGTTTCAGCCAGTGTTTTTTTTTGGTTATATCCTAAAATTTCTTTATTGGAATACAATAACTTTAAGGCCGCATATGCTCTTCGCACTACCTCACTGACTTGAAGTGTAAATTTTAATTTAGTATCAAATATTAGGCCCAGATTCTTTTTATTGTCTACAACAGGAATAGCTTCATCATTTATTATTATATTTAATGAATTTTTAACAACATCCACCTTTTTTTGTGCACCAAAGAATAATACACACGATTTACTACTATTTAACTTTAAATTGCAGCTAGTAGATTTTTTGTATAAATTTTGTAGGTCTGTATTTATGATGTTTTCCGCTACTGGTAGATTATTGACACTAAATTTGTACAGTAACTGCGTATCATCAGCATAAGCATGCGCGTGACAATTAGTAAAGTCCAACAGTAAATCGGCAGTATAAATAATAAACAACAAGGGGCCTAAGACCGAACCCTGAGGTACTCCCGCTAATAGTGTTTTAAAATCAGATAGGTTATGTTCTACATTTACCTTCTGCTGCCGTTCAGTTAAATAGGAGTTTAATAAATTTAAAGATGGACCCTCAACACCATAATATTTTAATTTTGACAGAATAACTGTATGATTTAAGGTGTCAAAAGCCTTAGAATAATCAAGCAGTATAAGTGCAGCCACATCCATAGATAAAACCCTCTAGATAGGAAACTTACTGTATTAAGCAGTCATGAAAATGTGACGCCTGAAGTGGTTGATCTGCAAACTATGGACAAAATGCGGGAAATTTAAAATGGCGCATGCTCATTTAGGACCAGTTGTATAAAAGTGATTAAGCGAAAGTTCAACTGAAATTGGTTCAAAATTCAAGGATGCCGATTGTTGTAAAAATGGTATCCTTAAATTTTGAACGAAGTTCAGATTCAGCTGAACTTTCGCTGCACCACTTTTATACAAGGATTTTTTTGCTAAATTACAGATAGGTAGATATGAAAATAAATTATTTTCATCCACAATTTATTGCGAGGCAGCTGAAAATAAAATGTATGTTTATATTTTCCCTCTGTAATACTGGTTGGTATCGGTGAGATATTTAAGCAACAAATCCCTACATGCAAATTGATCGCAATATGCGATAGTGCGACCCTCTATTCAGATATTTTATATTTAATTTTTTTATTAAACAGTTCAAAGTAAATACCTATACAATAACATTTGAGAATATTCCATCTACTAAGGTCTATAATAAATACTTCTACCTTTAATGAATAAGAGAAACATTGTGTCAATTTCAACATTCTTTTTGGAAAGCTCTTTTGAACATACCAATATTAAACCATAAAACGAAGTGAAGTATTTTGAAATGTGTTTATTATTTTTGTGAATGCTCTGTAACAGTACCTACTGTTTAATCAAAATATGAAATATAAAATTAAAATATCAATAACTAGGACATCGATGCCGTTTTAAACTCATTTCTATTTCATTCTACATACATAATAATTTTTATATGTCTTGCGCGAATTTAGGGTAGTAAACTTTGGATGTTTTATTACATTCGCCGAAGCGTTAAAACTGTTTTTGTCTTTTAGAGGAAAGCGGTGCCTTTTACTCGTCCTATCATCACAATCAGGAACATAACACTTTTTAGTTTTATATACGTTTCGTCGTCACAAAGCATGTTAAAATCACTGGATTAGTATCACTTAAGAATTAATAAAGTATAAAGAACAATAACGCAGCTTCAGAACTCATTTCTATTTCATTCTACATACATAATAATTTTTATATGTCTTGCGCGAATTTAGGGTAGTAAACTTTGGATGTTTTATTACATTCGCCGAAGCGTTAAAACTGTTTTTGTCTTTTAGAGGAAAGCGGTGCCTTTTACTCGTCCTATCATCACAATCAGGAACATAACACTTTTTAGATTTATATACGTTTCGTCGTCACAAAGCATGTTAAAATCACTGGATTAGTATCACTTAAGAATTAATAAAGTATAAAGAACAATAACGCAGCTTCAGAACTCACAAATACTCACATCAGACATAAAATCAAAATTCAAAATGGCACGCGACAGTCGCGACACAAATGACAAATGACAGATTTTACCTACTTTACACAGAGCTGGTATCAGCCTTGCCTACTTTATCCATCGAGCTGATTATTTGGCGATAATGGCGTCGCATTTGGTTGATCCAGAAACTATATTTATAAGTGGGGACTAAACAATCAAGTTTCCTATCTAGAGGGTTTTATCTATGGCCACATCCCCTTCATCTATGGCAGTAACAATATTATGTAAAACGTCAGCTAAAGCAGTTGTAGTGCTGTGATTCTTTCTAAAACCTGATTGATGTTTGGACAGTATGTGGTTTTGAGTAAAATAGCTGAATAATTGTTTATATAATACCTTTTCCATGATTTTTGAAAGAATGAATAGAATACTAATCGGTCTGAGATCCCCAAATGAGTTTGGATTGGCTATTTTAGGTAAAGGGTTGACAATTGCTTGTTTCCAAATCCTAGGAAAGTAATTTTTCTCTATACAACAATTAATGATATGGACAATATATTTATCAAGAAAAGGAGAACAATACTTTAACATTGTGCTCGAGATGTCATCAATACCGTAGGCTTTAGATTTTAATTCTCGAATAATATCAGTGACTTCCCCAGAGGAAGTCATGTTAAACGAGAATTTTATATTAGGATTATAAACATGATTTTCATAATAATTCATCGTGCCACGGCACACATGTTCGTTAGGATTGTTACTGCCCATGAAGAAGTTGTTTATCTCTTGAGGATTTGCAAGACGGTTTGGCATAGTGTAATTATTCTTTTTCGATTTAACGTTAAGCGACTCTAAAGCCTTCCAAGTTTTTTTTGGATTATTTTCATATTCTACAAAATTATTAATATAGGCTCTTTTTTCACTACGCAGAGCTCTTAACGTTAGATTTCGTATGCACTTATACTGCTCATGATCTTCCTGGTCCTTTGATCTTTTGAATTTATCAAGGGCTTTATCTTTTAAATCAATCATCTGTAATAGTCTGTCAGTCAGCCAAGGAGATTTAGGCTTAGTAACTCTAACTGTACGTAAGGGTGCATGTTTGTTAAATAGTTCTAAAATTAACTTTACAAACATGTTTAATTTGATATCAATATTTTCTTGACGGATGATGTCAAACCAAGGTAGTTGCTCCAGATCTATAGTAAATTGGTTATTATCAAAATTTTTAAAATCTCGAAATTTAATAATCTTAGGTTTAAATTTGGACACTTGATTATTATATACCAGATTCCCTAATTGCATCTTTATTACTGACAAAGATGGGATCCAGCAGCGTAGAAGCCTGTGCGGTTAACCTATTTGGCTCGTTAATTAATTGAGTGAAGCCGTATGAATTAATACAATGTGATAGCGGGTTATTATCATTATTTAAGAGATTAATATTCATATCACCTACACAAATTACTTCATCTACTGTAGGAAACACAACAGATAAAATAGTGTCAATTTGCTCAACAAAATTTAATAAATTACTTTTAGGTGGACGGTATAAAACTCCTAGTGCATATTTCTTGCTAGAGATTTTAAATTTTAACCATAGCTGCTCATATGCTACATCGAGTTCAAAATCAAAAGCAATAATATCACAGGCAATATTATCTTGCACATATACTCCCACACCTCCACCTCTACTTACCCTGTCACATCTAAATAATTTATAGCCTGGTATAGAAACAATCGCAGAAGGATCTTGTCTTTGCAGCCTGGTTTCTGTCACACACACGAAAGTAAAAGAGTGCCTAGTAACCAAATCCACAAATTCAGTAAAACCAGTGAATATTGATCGTAAATTTAAATGGGAAATACTAATATGCTTCATTGTTAACTTATATTTTTATACCTATGATAACACTTTATAAAAAGAATATGGTTGGGATAAAAACTAATTATTTATACCTAACATTACCAGAGAGAAAAGAAAAAGAACATTATGTACCTACTTATACTTATAACATACAATATACATACAAATTTATAGTAAATAAATGTAAAAGGAAGAGGAAAAAAAAATACATATATATTATTTAATTATTTAAAACTACACAATAGGGTGTTTTCACATTTTTTAAAAACTCGAAAAATGAAAAGTTCGTACAACATAAATAATCACTGACAACTTTTTTGTTTAAAAATTTTTTTTATAATAGTTTTAAGGCAGATATTAGTTCAAATCACAGGTTTGCCGCGAAAAACACCAAGTAGAGTAATGCTGGTTGCATATACTATTGTGACGTAATAGCCCATATCAACAAAGCACCTTTGTCATTATATTCGTGTTACTGTTATTTTTTTGTAGTAGTTAATTTGATTTCGTTTATTTTTGTATTTTACAAAGAGTAAAACATGTATGGATCGCAGAATACGTGGTGTTTTGTGCCAGGATGTAAAAATACCTCTATAAGTGCCCCTAATAAAACATTTTTAAGTGTCCCCCAGGATTATTCACGTAAAGTTAAATGATTTAAAGCTGCCAGGCGTGATATGCCTAAATCAAAATCCAAGTTCTGTTGCTCAGATCATTTTAATGTAAGTAAAAACTAATGAATTGAACAACAACAATCTAAATTCTTAAATCTACAATTTTGAGGTTAAAGTTCGTCACTTTTGATAAATTCGGTAACCATAAAAATATGTACACATGGTAAATTGTTTGAAGAAGCTTTAACAAACCCCTCGGAAGCCATTTTTCACTTTTAATTTATATATAATTTAACACACTTTAAATTATAAAAACTCACATGACAATACTGATAACACACACATGACATATAAACAGTCCGCCATATATATGGGCTCTGACGTCACAACCGTTTTAGAAACCCTTCAATAATTTGAATTTCAGTTGAATTTAATTAATAAATATTTAATTAAAACTTATGATATAACTAACATGAACACATTTAGGCCTTCCTGTATATGTTTTACTATATATTAATATGTAATTTGAGGTGAATTTCTATACATGGAAAACACCCTATTGTTATTCAAAACATCCATCAGTTTGCTTTTGTGTTCATTGGACACTTTTAGGGTATCAAAAACATTTATGCTCGTTATGGATATAACACTTAATTCATTAGTCAATGTAAAACCGTGTCGTGTTCTGGTATAGCATATGCCAGGACTGGAACTCAGTTCATGCTATGAAGCGACATCGCCTATAATTTGACGTTAAGTGTAGGTACTCCGTTCACACTTCTTCATCGCCAACATGCTACATTTGCCCCCTTCTACTATCGTTTGGTATCGACACCAAAGACCGTGTCGCTTACATATTTCGATGGTTGCTTATATGTGTTAAACAAAGACAAAAAATATTTAAATAATCATAACATAACCTCTTGCATTATTTTCATTAGTTTTTGAACTATTTTTGATTATTGTGTCACTGTCACAATGTATTTATATACTTATTTAGTATAAAATAATGCCGAGGTGCAACTGAAGTAGGTGAATTTGCATTATTTTAAAGCCGAGCCTAAGTATAGCGAATTTCAGTGTTTTTGTTGCAAATAGATTTATTTGTTGTATAAAAACATAGTAACTAATAACAAAATATATTATTTATTGTCAATTGATAAAAAGAAAATACTGTCAATAAAGTTTTCACTAGTATTTTCTCAATTATTCTTAACTTTCAATTGGTTATGGGCCCAGAACCGCTGTTATAATCATTTACCTAAAGTTGAGAAGAAAGTACCGTTGTTCAGAGTAAAGGAAGTGTGAAAGATGTCGAACATATTACCTTGCATTGAGAAGTTGAAAGGACGTGAAAATTTTGATTCCTGGAAGTTTGCTGTGAAGAATTATTTGGAACACGAAGATTTGTGGACTGCAGTAACAGGTGAAGAACTGGATCAAAAGAAAATCATTAAAGCTAAGACTAAGCTCATTTTGTTGATAGAACCTATAAATTACATTCATGTGCAAAATGCTACAACTGCTAAACAGGTTTGGGATAATTTAGTTAAAACTTTTGATGATTCTGGTTTGTGTCGGCGTGTTGGTCTATTAAGAGTTTTGATCACTACTAGTCTTGCAAACAGTTGTTCACTAGAAGATTATATTAATAAAATAGTGTCTACAGCACATAAGCTTAATTCTATTGGGATGCCTATCTCAGATGAATGGGTTGGCACATTACTGTTGGCTGGTCTTCCTGATGAATATCGACCAATGATTATGGGAATAGAAAGTTCAGGTGTTGTAATTTCGGCAGATTCCATCAAGACAAAGTTGCTCCAAGATATACGAACTGAACCAGGCGACAGTACCGAAGAGACGACCGCATTTTATGGTTATAATAATAGGAAATTTAAGAAGAAATTCGTTTCTAAAGGTCCGAGATGTTTTGGTTGCAACAAGTATGGTCATATCAAGTCAAAGTGTCCCGAAAATCAACCAAATGAACCGAAATCAAATAACTTGTTATATACCTCGTTAACTGTGCAGAAGACAAATCAAGATGAATGGTTTATTGATTCCGGTGCTTCTACGCATATGACCATGAAAAGAATGTGGTTGAAGAGGTCGAGAGAAGTGACAGAAGAAGTTAAAATTGCAGATTCAACTACTTTGCCAGTATGTGCCAAAGGAGATGTCGAATTAAAGGTTTTATTAAATAACGAAGAAACTGATATCACTGTTCAAAATGTTCTACATGTGCCAAAATTAGATGTAAATTTGATATCCGTCAGTCAACTAGTCAAAAATGGAAATATAGTTCACTTTGATTCCGAAAAGTGTTCTATTTATAATAAGAAAAAAGAACTTATTGCTACTGGTACCCATGTGCATAATATGTTCAGACTAGATACAACCGGTGTAAATATCGTGAACGTTGCAAGAGAAAATGTATATTCCTATGAAGTGTGGCATCAAAGACTTGGACATGCCAATTTTGACATTGTCAAGAAAATGAGAGATGGTGCAGTAGCAGGTGTGAGCTTTATAGAAAATACAAATAAGCAATATTGTATTACTTGTCTAGAAGGTAAACAGCAACGTCAATCATTTCCTATGTCAAGTTCTACAACTTCGAATCTTTTGGAATTAGTACATTCAGATATATGCGGACCAATAGAAGTTGCTTCTATGAGCGGAGCGAGATATTTTTTGCTGTTTATGGATGACTTTTCAAGAAAGATTTTTGTATATTTCCTTACTGCCAAATCGGAAGTACCTGAGAAGTTTATTGAATTCAAAAATCTGGTTGAAAATCAAACAGGACAAAGAATACGTATATTACGCTCTGATAATGGTACCGAGTACACTAATTATAAGATGAAATCGGTTTTTAGAAAGTATGGAATAGTTCATCAAACTACAGTTCCATATACTCCACAGCAAAATGGGAAAGCTGAACGAATGAATAGAACAATTATAGAGAAAGCACGATGTTTACTATTACAAGCTAATTTTCCAAAACATTATTGGGCAGAGTGCGTTTTAGCTGCAGCATATCTCATAAATCGAACCTCGACAAGAATTTTACAGTACAAGACCCCGGAAGAAGTGTATTTGAAAAAGAAACCAAATCTAAGTCATTTGAAAATAGTAGGTTCAACAGCAATGGTTCATGTGTCAAAACAGAAAAGGAAGAAACTGGATTCGAAATCTGTAAAAGGGGTTTTAGTTGGTTTTTGTGAAAATACGAAAGGCTATAGAATCTACATTCCCGAAAAGAAAAAAGTACTTATAAGAGTTTTGCTGTGAATTTCATGAGTAGGTTTAATAGTAATCCAGGAAAAGCACACTGGACAGCTGCTAAACGTATTTTAAGGTATCTGAAGGGGACGATAAATAAGCAGTTATGTTTCAGTAGATATTGTTCTTACAATGAAAGATTTATTGGTTACTGCGACTCTGATTATGCTTCAGATTTAGACGAAAGAAGATCGGTGACTGGGTATGTTTTTATGATGCAAAGGGGAGCAGTTTCCTGGTGTTCCAAGAGGCAGCCTGTTGTAGCTTTATCGACAGCTGAATCAGAATATATAGCCATCAGTGCAGCTTTACAGGAAGAAAAATGGTTAAAAGGATTGGCAAATGAAATTATATCCTTAGAGAAAACATTAATTTTCTGTGATAATCAGAGTGCAGTTTGTATGGCAGAAAGTAATAAGTTCAATTCACGTACAAAGCACATTGATGTACGACATCATTTCGTGAAAGAAATTGTCGGTCGAGGAGAAATTGAGCTGCATCACAAACCAACAACCGAAATGGTTGCAGATGTATTGACCAAGCCTTTGCCAGTTAAAAAGACACTTTACTGTTCTAATTTAATGGGACTTAAAGATTAGTATAGTTACTTGTTTTAGGAGGAGTGTTGCAAATAGATTTATTTGTTGTATAAAAACATAGTAACTAATAACAAAATATATTATTTATTGTCAATTGATAAAAAGAAAATACTGTCAATAAAGTTTTCACTAGTATTTTCTCAATTATTCTTAACTTTCAATTGTTTTATCTTAGTCGTTTAATACATAGGTATTTATTATTTAATTTTGATGTTGCCTGTTCACATATACAACAGACTAATTTTGATGGAATAAGAGAGAAAAGAAACAATGAAGCAAATTAATATACAAAGACGTATTATGAGGTCAGATAGTGATCCATTTGTAATGACCGATGAACAATTTGTTGGGCAATTTCGTCTTACAAAGCAGATGGTTCATGATATATTATTACCATCTTTAGTGCCACACATGAATGCTGGTGGTGCATTGGCTGTTTCCCCAGTACAAAGAATTTTAATAACTCTTGCGTTTCTTGCATCAGGGGAGTACCAAAGATGTATTGGTGGTGATTTTAATTTTCCTGTTGGGCAGCAAACAGTATCAAGATGTATTAAACAAGTTATAAATGTGATGAACTGGAATTATCTGAACAATGGATTAAGTTTCCATCAACAAGGGAAGATATAAATAGAATAAAAGAGAAATTTATGGAAAAAACTAGGTTTCCAGGGATTGGAGGTGCCATCGACTGCACGCATATAGCAATTGTAGCACCAGCAGAAGAAGAACATAATTACTTAAATAGGAAGGGCTATCACTCAAAGAATGTTCAAATAGTAAGTATGTATAATTTACTAATAAGGCAAGAACAAAAAGACATAATTACCAAAAATTATGTTTATATTGAAATATACATCAACATTAAGTGCTGTTTTACAATTCTCTTTCTTTGCTTGATATGCATTGTTTATAAATGACTTTGTTTAGGATTTATACAAGATATGTTTGTTGTTATTATGCTTGTATAAATCCTAAACAAAGTCATTTATAAAAAATTAAGTGCTGCTTTAAACAATGCGTGGTTTCAAACCTTTACAAATGCATATTAAAATTTCAAAGAATTTATTTTATTCTTAAACTTTTTAGGTCTGTGACTATGATTGTAAGATTTTGAATGTAAATTCAAGATATCCAGGTGCAACACACGATTCTTTTATATTTAGACAGAGTTTGGTATCTAGAGAATTATTGCGAAGATACAATGAAGGTAGGTTAATGTCAAACTTATAGATTTCAAGTTATATTAAAGCCATTTGCTCTTTAGGAGATCATAATACGTGGTTATTAGGGGATTCGGGATATCCACAAAAACCTTACCTTACACTGAGAGGCATGTAAGAGCTAGAAACTGTATTGAGAGATGCAACGGAGTGCTAAAAGCGAGATATAGATGTTTATGTGGTGACCGAAAATTAAGGTATAAACAAGAATTTGTTGGAAGTATTGTAAATGCATGTGTTATTTTACATAACATTTGCACTAGTGGATAACTTAACGATAATCTTCACATAGAACTACCAGATGCTATAGAAGAAAATGAAAGGGCAGTACAAAATGTGGATCAAGTTGGATTTGACACAAGAAGACAATTAATACAAAGATATTTTACATAAAATAAATGATACATTAAAATATACAGGGTGAATCTTAGAGTGGCGGCCATATTTTTGGGGTTAATAGTACTAGTCGTCTTGAACATGAATCCGAATTTTTTTTTTGTAGGTTGTAAAATGGCCGAGTTATGAATTTTTAAAAAAAATTCGCGATTCAAGTTTCCTCTAATTCCTGCGCCGCTGGGCAAGAACTTACTGCATTACGTGTTACCGGTCGACAGTGTTGCCAAGTGTAGATGATATAAAACTCTCGCTAGCGCATTCCACTGGCGGGGTACCCAAATTCAAATAAAAAGGGTTTAAACAATAATCATTTTTCATAGCGCGTTAAAAAAAAAATTGTATTTTTGTGTTCCCATAGTGAACGGTGTCGCCTCCTATAAATATGGCCCCCACTCTAAGATTCACCCGTATGAGCTATCAAGATCAGACTAAGTGGAAGAATTACCTATGTAGTACTAATATACATGTGTGGTAGTAGCACTGAATTCCATTAAATCTTGGTTGATATGTTTTTGTAAATGAAATGTACTCACTGATTTCCATTTATATACAGGGTGTCCCTAAATAATGGATAATCCTGGAAACAGTATAGAAATAGGCCAGACTATACCCTATCAGATTATCACAACTTAATCTTATTGAAAACCCTATGGTTTTCGAGATATGGATACTTTAGAAACGGTTATATCCTTTTTTTGAAAAGAACAAATCAAAATTTTTATACCAACTTACAATCTAATAAGTAGGCAAATTTTTAAGTGGCCAGTTTCGCTTGGTACTTTTCTTTATACTATCAAAGGTCAAAGTTGGCAGATGGAATCGAAATTTAAGAAATATTTTTTTTCTTAAATATTGTCATTTGGAAATTTCTATACACGTTTCATAGTACAAAATAAATGTTCTATGAATACTCACCAAAAGCCAGAATTAAAGAATCCTTAATTTGTGACAATGGCATGCAAAATACTCCCCTAGGGTAGAAATTTTCACAATTTGACAAAAGTGCCCATATCTTGAAAAGGATTTTCAATAAGAAGCTGTAATAATGATAGGTGATAGCCTGGCCACAGAAGTAACAGACCAGAAGCGACGTTCCACATTCGCATCAAAATTAAATTTGAATGCGCATGCGCGGAGCCGCCATTATTATGTAGGTACTTCAACCGCTTAACCTAAAACCAGTGTAACTAAATTTCTAATTTTATTTGAAATTTGAGTCCTTTATTTGGAAAACATTGTCGTTAATGTGTATATTTGTGTGCGATTCATTTAATTATTATTTTACAATTCTCTTTCTTTGTTTGATATGCATTTATGCGACTTTAAAGAAGGTCCAATAAATTTAATAACTGTATGTTTAGAGATGAAACATCAATATAATATAAGTTTATCATATAAGTACATCAAATTGGATATATGTTTGTTATTATTATGCTTGTATAAAGCCTAAATAAAGTCATTTATGATTTAATTATCATCTGAGGCATGCACATTTGTTGCGTATATGAAGTCGAAATGTTTTTAAATTTCAGATTTCTATAAGGATCAAAACTATCACAAATCGGTTCTATGAACCATTTATTATATATATATATATATATATATATATATATATATATATATATATATATATATATATATTTATTGATAAAGGGTATGTTGTGGCCTCCAAATTAGATACCAAAGATACGTTGTCACCTCATATATAACGTTATGGCCTCCGATTTCGGAGGCGACAACGTTTCTCCTATTTTTCGTCGGTTTTGGAAAGAAGGTGACATCTAGAGTTCAAAAACGAAAATTTGTTCGGAGGCGACAAAGTACCTTCCATACTCACAAATAAATATTTTAGTTCCTATATATAACGCTGGCGCTGATGTCGCATTCAGTATTCAATGAGAGCACGTTATCACCTCCTGATATATAAAGCTGAATTTTTTGTCACAAGCGTAGCGTTCCCGCCTCCTTAAAAAGGCAACGTCGCAGGACATTTCAGCATATTATGGGCGAGTTGCTTTATTCACGGGTTGATCCACCAGATGTGTTTTATCTCGTTCTAACCTCGGACATAGAACGAGATAAAACACATCTGATGGATCCACCGGTGAATAAAGCAACTCGCCCTATGAGATTGGATAGTGATAATTTAAATATGTCATCAATTATGTCATTTGAACATCCTAAATTATAGTTATTGTTTTATTTACGTGGCATACTGAAAATTTTTGCAGAAAACCGGAATGATACAATATATCAGCTTTGAAATTTTTCATAATTCAAGAAGCTATATTTCAAGATATGATTGGAATAGATATTAAGTATAATATATTATATATTTTTGGAGAAATAAAACAATATAACTTACTTTTAGCTTAAGACGTATAATTTCATGCACATCTGGAGATTCTTTGTAAAATGTAATGTAAGACTAAAAAGTGGGTGAGAACGAGTCAGACTGTACAGGCCAGTACAGGGATATTATCGAAAGATTAACCCCTTATGACATTTTTATTCTTCTAAGAAAATAATGGTAAATACAAAAGTTGTGCGAAATTTTCCCGCGATCTCACCGTATTTATCGAAATTACAATTATACAGGGCGTTCTGGAGATACAAACCTAACTTGTTTTTCTAAATGGAATACCCTGTATGTTTTTATATTTTTGAAATCTACGCATTATCCCGATTCCGACGATATACCAGGTGACCACGAAATGACGCTCGTCTCTATATCTTCTTGGTTTTACAAGATATGAATTTCAAAGTTGGGCACGTCAAATAACAGTTAAATATGCATTATTTTGACCGCTTTTTTACTTTCAGTCGCTTTGAGTTTCACCGGAAATGACACTAACTTTGATTTTTTAAATGGAACACCCTATAGATTTTTACATTTTTGGATTCAGGAGGTCATTTTGGATATATGTAGTTATGGCATATTGAGATAAAAATATTAATACTGACATTTTTATGAGCCAATTAAATTTTTTACTAGGCGGCCGTAATCCCAAAAAAATATTTTATTTCATCCCGTCCGGAAAGTACAACAGTACAGTATTCATATGAGGCCGGAAAATGAGACATTACGGTATCAGAGCCGGCAAAGTACCGGAAACCACCGGAAACTTATTACGAACCAATCACAAACTGTTATTATACCTTTTGACAGTTGTTTGACATATAAAAATCAACCGTAAATTAAAAAATAGTGTCAAATGTCAAATGACATAAGAAAATAACCAAGTGTCAAATTATACAAAAATGCTAATATACAAGAAATGACGGGATGAAATAAAATATCATTCGACACACGTCCGTGAGGTGTTATTCCAGCCTCGTTTAGATATTCTAGACTCGGCTCCTGCCGTCGCCTCGTCCATAATATCTACTCGACTGTAACAAGTCACCTTCCGGACTTGTGACGAAAATTACTATTGTTATGCTTCAGTAATTAATAAAAAATACAATTATGACGTTATGCCATATGGCATTTGTGTTAAAAAATCTTAAACATTTCGGAAATCATTTCTCCAAATTAACTATCCTTTTTTAATGGCACCATGGTGGTACACTACGTTATTTCAATAAAGCATTTTATTACCGATTACTTGGTACCAAGGACTTCACTATATCTTTATATTGTAATACATTAATATACATAAGAATAACATTTAACTAGAAATGAAAAAAAGTCAATATTTAACAGTGGATCTTTATCAAGTAGATGCCTTTGATCTCTTGAATCTAAAGATGTAAAAATATATGCAGGGTGTTCCATTTAAAATTCCAAAGTTAGCATTATTTCCGGTGAAACCAGAAGCGACAAAAAATGTTAAATCTGTTGAATTAATGCATATTTAGCCGTTATTTGAGGTGCCCACATTAGAAATTTATAACTTGTAAAACCAAGAAGAGATAGAGGCAAGTGACATCTTGTGGTCATATTCTTGGTTTTAAAAGATATGAATTTCAAATTTGGACACGTCAAATAACGGCTGAATAATATTTATTAATTCGACCAATTTATCATTTTCCGTTGCTTCCTGTTTCACCGGAAATTATGCTAACATTGGATTTTTAAATGGAACGCCCTGTATATTTTCACATTTTTTATTCAGCAGGTCAGATGCTAGAGATCCACAAATATGAGTTTTTTTTTTTCATTTATATCTTTTTGAATGTTATATTATTCTTATGTATTTTTATGTATTATAATATGAACAAATCCATCATGGTGCCATTAAAGAAAAATAGTTATCCTGAAAAAATTATTTTCAAAATATTTCAGATCTTATAACACAAATTTCATATGATATAATACCATAATTGCATTTTTTGATTAATTATTGAAGCAAAATAAAACATATTTTTGAGATCACGGCCGCCTGGATGAAAAATTAAGTTTGCTCATAAAAATGTCTGCCAGTAATATTTTTATCTCAATATGCCATAACTGTATCCAAAATGACCTCCTGAATATAAAAATGTAAACATATATAGGGTGTTCCATTTAAAAAACCAAAGTTAGTCACATTTCCGGTAAAACCGGAAGTGACAGAAAATGAAAAATCAGTCGACATAATGCATATTTAACCGTTATTTGACGTGCCCTAATTTGAAATTCATATCTTGTCAAAACAAGAAGATATAGGGACGAACGTCATTTCGTGGTCACCCGGTACATGTATTGTATGTTTGCTCAACTTTTTGCTCAACTTCTTCTAATATAAATTTTTGCAAAATATGTAGAAAAACAGGGTTGCCTTGAAAATTATATTGGTTAGAAATACCATTCTGCATTTTATTTTGTTATTTTATACTAGGTAAATCATGTTTTTACAAAAAAAACATATTTTATGAAAAGGTGTTCCACATGCCACATAACAATCAATAATGCCATTTTTTTATTCGATTGAACAAGAACCATTTTGACTTAAAAATGTATAGCCACCAAAACTAGGGCTAGTAAGAGAAATCCTCCTATATTTTCACATAATTAATTGGATCGCGGAGAAAACCGCATGTTTTTGATGTTGAACTGATCATCTGTGCAACGTAACATGTTTCAAAAATTCCTATTTAATTAATAAAATAAAGTAGAAAAATATAAAATTTTCGTGGCAAAATTGATTCTTTTTATTTTGCAGACATTGATATTTGATGTCTATTGGGCAATTAGGCCAAGCGGCAAGTATATTTTCGCCACAAATTGATAATAGCATCTTGTTTCACAGACATAAAAAATATGTCAAAAGTGTGATTACCTCCGAGGTCGGAGACTACCCTTAATTTTGCAATTTAGGTACAATAATCCGGTTTTCTAGCAATAACTAGTATCCTATTCATCCTACGTGAGAAATGGTGGTATACAAAATTGAAGATATTAAAATTCTCTATAAAAGATGCCCTACGCATATTTTTGCTCAGACCAACGGTTTTTTAATACTAACCGCACAAAATTGAAAAATTCGTGACGGTCACAGCGAGCGAAAACCTTTGGTCTGAGCAAAAATATGTAAAGTTTATAGAGAATTTTAATGTCTTCAATTTTGTATACCACTATTTCTCTCGTAGGGTGAATAGGAAGCACCTTATCGTTAAAAAACCAGATTTTAATACATAAATCGCACAATTAAGGGTAGTCGCCGACATCGGGGGTAATCACACTTTTGATATGTTTTTTATGTCTCTGAAACAAGATCATTAAGAAAAAAAAATGTTTTATCAATTTGTATTTTTTTGTGGGTTTTTTCGTCCTGCCGCCGTATGGACTAAAAAGGTTGGATCAAATATACAATACATATACAGGGTGAATCAGTTTTAATGGGATAAACGCAAACGAATAATAATAATAAAATTTTGTTATATAAACATATCCTCAAAATTTTTTATTTTTTATCTTTGAAACGGGAAAAGATATTTCAGTCAAATTTGGTATATGATAGTTTTGGACAAAACCACATTCATTCTTGTGCTCCTTAACATTAACACAAGATCCAGTGGCATACAAATCGGGGCCATCTGATCCCCTTTTTTAAAAAAGTGGACGCGTCTGGGTTTTTTTAAAGATTTATAATAATTTTTATAATCGTTTGTCAATTCTAAGTAAATTAGGTCTCTACAAGTGTTAACCATAATGTATTTGATTTTGAGTTATTTTCCTATTTGTTATTAGAAATGTATAAAAACTTGAAACCTGGCAAGATGTTGTTTAATGGAAAATTGAATTAAATTGACGACTTATTTTAATTATAAATATAAATGTCTGTTTAGTTTAATCTTTTGACAATAAACTCTTACACCTTAATTGAATTAAAGGTTTTTAATAGATTTACGTCAAAGTTGAATACATATTAAATATAATAATGCAATAAATTCCAATAATATAGCATTCTTACAGTTGCTTTAAATATTAATAAGTTGTATCAATTTCAAAAGTCTCGCCAGTTTTCCATTAATGACGTCAAAAACGGACGGTCTCGTTATTGGTTAAAGTCCAAATAAATTCGTTCGTGCACGTGACGTCACAATACTAACCTCAAAAATATGTAATTTTTACGATTTTCAAATATGCTGCTTTTATCAAAATTTCTGCTCCTGTACTATGAACTAAAATCTTGTTCAGTGCATTATTAATGAAGTTTTAATTGCCTTAATCTAATAAAATAAGATTGTTTTTGTTGGTTGGAAATCCAATCTATAATTAGCTGCCTATTTTTAATAATCTACAAAATTAAAACTGCAGGGTGTCCCGAAATAACGTGAAAACCTCTTACGGGTATTTCCTCATCAAGAAATAAATATAATCTCTTATGTACAGTAAAGTCGAGAACGGCCTCCTTGAGCCGCTAGATCTCCTCAAAAGGGGGCACCAAAAAGTGATTTGATTTTTTTTTTTTTTCGAAAGTGACTATAGCTGGCGGAATGAAATTTGGCACGACTTTGTACTTATGGAAGGTCTTCTTAATAGGTAAAAGTTAACAGGAGTTAAATTATTATGCATATACAGGGTGTCCCGAAATTAGTGGTCATCATTTTACCAGCTTGTTCAAAAATAAGGCAAGAAGTTCCTACAAATATAGCCACAGAAAGGCTTCCTAAGGGAGCTACAACCCTTTAAAAGTGCTTCCTTGATGATGGTTTTTAGTTAATATTTCCGAAACCGGTGAAATTAAAAACATGAAATTTTGGTCAATTACTAATCATTTTATGACCAATAAGGTAGTGTAAAAATGAATCAAAAATTTCATTCAGGGGTGGAGTAAAATGCCCCACAACTTTTTCGCATGTAAGTTTTTCCAAATTTTGGTAGCAAATTATGGAATACCAGAGTTCTTTCTGCAATAAAGGTATTCTAGTTGTACTTTGATATGGCGCACCGTTTTCGAGTTATTTGAGTTTCTGGAAAACAATAATCACAAAAAAATCACAACGGAACGAGTAGGATGCACAGTTCTCTAGGTACTTAGTATCTAATTAATAATAGAATTATGCTGAAATGATCGCTTCCAGGGCGCTACTGCAAAAAATAATAATAGGACAATTTTATTAGTAATTACTAATTAAATGTAAAGTTTATGTTAATAGGCCTATGACTTTGCTAGAATTAAAACAAAAAATATGAGAAGAAATTAATAGAATTCCACCTGAGATGTGTTTAGCAGTTTTTAATCACATGGAGAAGGTATTGCAGGAGTGTTTTGACCGAAATGGAAGGAGCTTCGACAATATAATTTTTAAAACATAAAATCCGCCTATATTGTGTGTATTTTTGCAGTAATAAATTTATTTTAAAACTTCAAGCAAATTTATTATTAGCCTTTAAAAAGGGAATTCCATTCCTGGACACCATGTATAAACCACAATAGTTGAAATGTTTTATTGTGTATTTTAAGTCCCTAAAGGAGTAGTTTGTTATTTTCCTTATGTTTTATATCTTAATTCCTCTGGTTCTTATCACCCCCAATCATGATTAGGTACCACGTATCTTGGGCAATGGGAGTCAAAACAACTTCTTTTTAAGAAAATTAACCAGAATTAATCAGAACGGTATAAAACTAGTCAAAAAAATATATTTTTTAACCTTAGTTATTACATTTTCGAAAGCAAATACGTTTCTTAAGCTGTAAAACTTATTAGCAATTTAATAAAAAATAAAATGTAATATATTATATTTTATTAGTAATATATTAAAGTAATATATTAAAGTAATTTATTAAAGTGATATATTAAAATGTAATATATTACATTTTATTTTTTATTAAATTGCTAATAAGTTAGTTTTATAGCTTAAGAAACGTATTTGCTTTCGAAAATGTAATAACTAAGGTTAAAAAAATATATTTTTTTGTACCGTTCTGATTATCTCTTCTTGGGTAATGCGAGTCAAAACAACTTACTTTTAAATTAAGAAAATTATATTTCTTTGTCATGTTTTTAATAAATTTTATAACTAAACAAACGTACTTATAAACAAATATATTTTGTTGACTCAGATTTTTACAGTTCTCCTTAACTGACCACAATTTCCTTGTCCTTCCCTACCTTACAAAAGTCATGTTCCTCATTTATCCCATTTTATTTAATATTTCGATAAGTAATATTTCATGAGTAAAACATTCTGAAACTGAATTTATATTCATATTAAAAACACGCCCTTATAATGCACGGATACAGAGGTGTCTTTGTGACCTCCGATAATGTGACAACACTGTCGGAGCCGACAACGTTATTAACGTGAGCGCTTATATATAGATTTCGGAGGTCACATAGTACTTTATGTGGTTTCCATATATGACCTCCTTAAAAGTCAAATTTCTCTTCCCCTCTTTTGAAATACAGATTCATGACCCTCTCCTCACCCCATATATGAAATTTTTTTTTCTCTAGTTGAACGGGGAGACCCGGAGGCGAGGTCGCCTCTTCCATGTAGTGGAGGTGACAACATACCGCGTATAGATATATATATATATATATATATATATATATATATATATATATATATATATATATATATATATATATATATATATATATATATATATATATATATATATATATATATATATATATATATATATATATATATATATATATATTGATAAAGGGTATGTTGTGGCCTCCATATCAATATATATATATATATATATATATATATATATATATATATATTGATAAAGGGTATGTTGTGGCCTCCAAAGTAGATACCAAAGATACGTTGTCACCTCATATATAACGTTATGGCCTCCGATTTCGGAGGCGACAACGTTTCTAGAGTTCAAAAACGAAAATTTGTTCGGAGGCGACAAAGTACCTTCCATACTCACAAATAAATATTTTAGTTCCTATATATAACGCTGGCGCTGATGTCGCATTCAGTATTCAATGAGAGCACGTTGTCACCTCCTGATATATAAAGCTGAATTTTTTGTCACAAGCGTAGCGTTCCCGCCTCCTTAAAAAGGCAACGTCGCAGGACATTTCAGCATATTATGGGCGAGTTGCTTTATTCACGGGTTGATCCACCAGATGTGTTTTATCTCGTTCTAACCTCGGACATAGAACGAGATAAAACACATCTGATGGATCCACCGGTGAATAAAGCAACTCGCCCTATGAGATTGGATAGTGATAATTTAAATATGTCATCAATTATGTCATTTGAACATCCTAAATTATAGTTATTGTTTTATTTACGTGGCATACTGAAAATTTTTGCAGAAAACCGGAATGATACAATATATCAGCTTTGAAATTTTTCATAATTCAAGAAGCTATATTTCAAGATATGATTGGAATAGATATTAAGTATAATATATTATATATTTTTGGAGAAATAAAACAATATAACTTACTTTTAGCTTAAGACGTATAATTTCATGCACATCTGGAGATTCTTTGTAAAATGTAATGTAAGACTAAAAAGTGGGTGAGAACGAGTCAGACTGTACAGGCCAGTACAGGGATATTATCGAAAGATTAACCCCTTATGACATTTTTATTCTTCTAAGAAAATAATGGTAAATACAAAAGTTGTGCGAAATTTTCCCGCGATCTCACCGTACTTATCGAAATTACAATTATACAGGGCGTTCTGGAGATACAAACCTAACTTGTTTTTCTAAATGGAATACCCTGTATGTTTTTATATTTTTGAAATCTACGCATTATCCCGATTCCGACGATATACCAGGTGACCACGAAATGACGCTCGTGTCTATATCTTCTTGGTTTTACAAGATATGAATTTCAAAGTTGGGCACGTCAAATAACAGTTAAATATGCATTATTTTGACCGCTTTTTTACTTTCAGTCGCTTTGAGTTTCACCGGAAATGACACTAACTTTGATTTTTTAAATGGAACACCCTATAGATTTTTACATTTTTGGATTCAGGAGGTCATTTTGGATATATGTAGTTATGGCATATTGAGATAAAAATATTAATACTGACATTTTTATGAGCAAATTAAATTTTTTACTAGGCGGCCGTAATCCCAAAAAAATATTTTATTTTATCCCGTCCGGAAAGTACAACAGTACAGTATTCATATGAGGCCGGAAAATGAGACATTACGGTATCAGAGCCGGCAAAGTACCGGAAACCACCGGAAACTTATTACGAACCAATCACAAACTGTTATTATACCTTTTGACAGTTGTTTGACATATAAAAATCAACCGTAAATTAAAAAATAGTGTCAAATGTCAAATGACATAAGAAAATAACCAAGTGTCAAATTATACAAAAATGCTAATATACAAGAAATGACGGGATGAAATAAAATATCATTCGACACACGTCCGTAAGGTGTTATTCCAGCCTCGTTTAGATATTCTAGACTCGGCTCCTGCCGTCGCCTCGTCCATAATATCTACTCGACTGTAACAAGTCACCTTCCGGACTTGTGACGAAAATTACTATTGTTATGCTTCAGTAATTAATAAAAAATACAATTATGACGTTATGCCATATGGCATTTGTGTTAAAAAATCTTAAACATTTCGGAAATCATTTCTCCAAATTAACTATCCTTTTTTAATGGCACCATGGTGGTACACTACGTTATTTCAATAAAGCATTTTATTACCGATTACTTGGTACCAAGGACTTCACTATATCTTTATATTGTAATACATTAATATACATAAGAATAACATTCAACTAGAAATGAAAAAAAGTCAATATTTAACAGTGGATCTTTATCAAGTAGATGCCTTTGATCTCCTGAATCTAAAGATGTAAAAATATATACAGGGTGTTCCATTTAAAATTCCAAATTTAGCATTATTTCCGGTGAAACCAGAAGCGACAAAAAATGTTAAATCTGTTGAATTAATGCATATTTAGCCGTTATTTGAGGTGCCCACATTAGAAATTTATATCTTGTAAAACCAAGAAGAGATAGAGGCAAGTGACATCTTGTGGTCATATTCTTGGTTTTAAAAGATATGAATTTCAAATTTGGACACGTCAAATAACGGCTGAATAATATTTATTAATTCGACCAATTTATCATTTTCCGTTGCTTCCTGTTTCACCGGAAATTATGCTAACATTGGATTTTTAAATGGAACGCCCTGTATATTTTCACATTTTTTATTCAGCAGGTCAGATGCTAGAGATCCACAAATATGAGTTTTTTTTTTTCATTTATATCTTTTTGAATGTTATATTATTCTTATGTATTTTTATGTATTATAATATGAACAAATCCATCATGGTGCCATTAAAAAAAAATAGTTATCCTGATAAAATTATTTTCAAAATATTTCAGATCTTATAACACAAATTTCATATGATATAATACCATAATTGCATTTTTTGATTAATTATTGAAGCAAAATAAAACATATTTTTGAGATCACGGCCGCCTGGATGAAAAATTAAGTTTGCTCATAAAAATGTCTGCCAGTAATATTTTTATCTCAATATGCCATAACTGTATCCAAAATGACCTCCTGAATATAAAAATGTAAAAATATATAGGGTGTTCCATTTAAAAAACCAAAGTTAGTCACATTTCCGGTAAAACCGGAAGTGACAGAAAATGAAAAATCAGTCGACATAATGCATATTTAACCGTTATTTGACGTGCCCTAATTTGAAATTCATATCTTGTCAAAACAAGAAGATATAGGGCCGAGCGTCATTTCGTGGTCACCCGGTACATGTATTGTATGTTTGCTCAACTTTTTGCTCAACTTCTTCTAATATAAATTTTTGCAAAATATGTAGAAAAACAGGGTTGCCTTGAAAATTATATTGGTTAGAAATACCATTCTGCATTTTATTTTGTTATTTTATACTAGGTAAATCATGTTTTTACAAAAAAAACATATTTTATGAAAAGGTGTTCCACATGCCACATAACAATCAATAATGCCATTTTTTTATTCGATTGAACAAGAACCATTTTGACTTAAAAATGTAGCCACCAAAACTAGGGCTAGTAAGAGAAATATCAAACTAAAATAGTAATGCTTTTGTTTCTGACCAAACTGATTTGACGCCTCCTATATTTTCACATAATTAATTGGATCGCGGAGAAAACCGCATGTTTTTGATGTTGAACTGATCATCTGTGCAACGTAACATGTTTCAAAAATTCCTATTTAATTAATAAAATAAAGTAGAAAAATATAAAATTTTCGTGGCAAAATTGATTCTTTTTATTTTGCAGACATTGATATTTGATGTCTATTGGGCAATTAGGCCAAGCGGCAAGTATATTTTCGCCACAAATTGATAATAGCATCTTGTTTCACAGACATAAAAAATATGTCAAAAGTGTGATTACCTCAGAGGTCGGAGACTACCCTTAATTTTGCAATTTAGGTACAATAATCCGGTTTTCTAGCAATAACTGGTATCCTATTCATCCTACGTGAGAAATGGTGGTATACAAAATTGAAGATATTAAAATTCTCTATAAAAGATGCCCTACGCATATTTTTGCTCAGACCAACGGTTTTTTAATACTAACCGCACAAAATTGAAAAATTCGTGACGGTCACAGCGAGCGAAAACCTTTGGTCTGAGCAAAAATATGTAAAGTTTATAGAGAATTTTAATGTCTTCAATTTTGTATACCACTATTTCTCTCGTAGGGTGAATAGGAAGCACCTTATCGTTAAAAAACCAGATTTTAATACATAAATCGCACAATTAAGGGTAGTCGCCGACATCGGGGGTAATCACACTTTTGATATGTTTTTTATGTCTCTGAAACAAGATCATTAAGAAAAAAAAATGTATTATCAATTTGTATTTTTTTGTGGGTTTTTTCGACCTGCCGCCGTATGGACTAAAAAGGTTGGATCAAATATACAATACATATACAGGGTGAATCAGTTTTAATGGGATAAACGCAAACGAATAATAATAATAAAATTTTGTTATATAAACATATCCTCAAAATTGCTTAGTTTGTGAGATACCAAGTGTTTTTATTTTTTATCTTTGAAACGGAAAAAGATATTTCAGTCAAATTTGGTATATGATAGTTTTGGACAAAACCACATTCATTCTTGTGCTCCTTAACATTAACACAAGATCCAGTGGCATACAAATCGGGGCCATCTGATCCCCTTTTTTAAAAAAGTGGACGCGTCTGGGTTTTTTTAAAGATTTATAATAATTTTTATAATCGTTTGTCAATTCTAAGTAAATTAGGTCTCTACAAGTGTTAACCATAATGTATTTGATTTTGAGTTATTTCCCTATTTGTTATTAGAAATGTATAAAAACTTGAAACCTGGCAAGATGTTGTTTAATGGAAAATTGAATTAAATTGACGACTTATTTTAATTATAAATATAAATGTCTGTTTAGTTTAATCTTTTGACAATAAACTCTTACACCTTAATTGAATTAAAGGTTTTTAATAGATTTACGTCAAAGTTGAATACATCTTAAATATAATAATACAATAAATTCCAATAATATAGCATTCTTACAGTTGCTTTAAATATTAATAAGTTGTATCAATTTCAAAAGTCTCGCCAGTTTTCCATTAATGACGTCAAAAACGGACGGTCTCGTTATTGGTTAAAGTCCAAATAAATTCGTTCGTGCACGTGACGTCACAATACTAACCTCAAAAATATGTAATTTTTACGATTTTCAAATATGCTGCTTTTATCAAAATTTCTGCTCCTGTACTATGAACTAAAATCTTGTTCAGTGCATTATTAATGAAGTTTTAATTGCCTTAATCTAATAAAATAAGATTGTTTTTGTTGGTTGGAAATCCAATCTATAATTAGCTGCCTATTTTTAATAATCTACAAAATTAAAACTGCAGGGTGTCCCGAAATAACGTGAAAACCTCTTAAGGGTATTTCCTCATCAAGAAATAAATATAATCTCTTATGTACAGTAAAGTCGAGAACGGCCTCCTTGAGCCGCTAGATCTCCTCAAAAGGGGGCACCAAAAAGTGATTTGATTTTTTTTTTTTTTTCGAAAGTGACTATAGCTGACGGAATGAAATTTGGGCACGACTTTGTACTTATGGAAGGTCTTCTTAATAGGTAAAAGTTAACAGGAGTTAAATTATTATGCATATACAGGGTGTCCCGAAATTAGTGGTCATCATTTTACCAGCTTGTTCAAAAATAAGGCAAGAAGTTCCTACAAATATAGCCACAGAAAGGCTTCCTAAGGGAGCTACAACCCTTTAAAAGTGCTTCCTTGATGATGGTTTTTAGTTAATATTTCCGAAACCGGTGAAATTAAAAACATGAAATTTTGGTCAATTACTAATCATTTTATGACCAATAAGGTAGTGTAAAAATGAATCAAAAATTTCATTCAGGGGTGGGTCAAACAGGGAGGGGGTGGAGTAAAATGCCCCACAACTTTTTCGCATGTAAGTTTTTCCAAATTTTGGTAGCAAATTATGGAATACCAGAGTTTTTTCTGCAATAAAGGTATTCTAGTTGTACTTTGGTATGGCGCACCTTTTTCGAGTTATTTGAGTTTCTGGAAAACAATAATCACAAAAAAATCACAACGGAACGAGTAGGATGCACAGTTCTCTAGGTACTTCTTAGTATCTAATTAATAATAGAATTATGCTGAAATGATCGCTCCCAGGGCGCTACTGCAAAAAATAATAATAGGACAATTTTATTAGTAATTACTAATTAAATGTAAAGTTTATGTTAATAGGCCTATGACTTTGCTAGAATTAAAACAAAAAATATGAGAAGAAATTAATAGAATTCCACCTGAGATGTGTTTAGCAGTTTTTAATCACATGGAGAAGGTATTGCAGGAGTGTTTTGACCGAAATGGAAGGCGCTTCGACAATATAATTTTTAAAACATAAAATCCGCCTATATTGTGTGTATTTTTGCAGTAATAAATTTATTTTAAAACTTCAAGCAAATTTATTATTAGCCTTTAAAAAGGGAATTCCATTCCTGGACACCATGTATAAACCACAATAGTTGAAATGTTTTATTGTGTATTTTAAGTCCCTAAAGGAGTAGTTTGTTATTTTCCTTATGTTTTATATCTTAATTCCTCTGATTCTTATCACCCCCAATCATGATTAGGTACCACGTATCTTGGACAATGGGAGTCAAAACAACTTCTTTTTAAGAAAATTAGCCAGAATTAATCAGAACGGTATAAAACTAGTCAAAAAAATATATTTTTTAACCTTAGTTATTACATTTTCGAAAGCAAATACGTTTCTTAAGCTGTAAAACTTATTAGCAATTTAATAAAAAATAAAATGTAATATATTATATTTTATTAGTAATATATTAAAGTAATATATTAAAGTAATTTATTAAAGTGATATATTAAAATGTAATATATTACATTTTATTTTTTATTAAATTGCTAATAAGTTAGTTTTATAGCTTAAGAAACGTATTTGCTTTCGAAAATGTAATAACTAAGGTTAAAAAAATATATTTTTTTGACTAGTTTTGTACCGTTCTGATTATCTCTTCTTGGGTAATGCGAGTCAAAACAACTTACTTTTAAATTAAGAAAATTATATTTCTTTGTCATGTTTTTAATAAATTTTATAACTAAACAAACGTACTTATAAACAAATATATTTTGTTGACTCAGATTTTTACAGTTCTCCTTAACTGACCACAATTTCCTTGTCCTTCCCTACCTTACAAAAGTCATGATGTTCCTCATTTATCCCATTTTATTTAATATTTCGATAAGTAATATTTCATGAGTAAAACATTCTGAAACTGAATTTATATTCATATTAAAAACACGTCCTTATAAAGCACGGATACAGAGGTGTCTTTGTGACCTCCGAAAATGTGACAACACTGTCGGAGCCGACAACGTTATTAACGTGAGCGCTTATATATAGATTTCGGAGGTCACATAGTACTTTATGTGGTTTCCATATATGACCTCCTTAAAAGTCAAATTTCTCTTCCCCTCTTTTGAAATACAGATTCGTGACCCTCTCCTCACCCCATATATGAAATTTTTTTTTCTCTAGTTGAACGGGGAGACCCGGAGGCGAGGTCGCCTCTTCCATGTAGTGGAGGTGACAACATACCGCGTATAGATATATATATATATATATTTATATATACCCGCCCAGCTATCTATTTTCTATCATTAAACAATGGGAACTTCAGAGGGGTAAACATTTTTAATATTTTTTATAAACATGCAGAGATAAATTGGACGTATCAAATGGACTCCGTTTGTGAACCTGACGTACATGCCTCCATTTGTATAAAATTTATAAATTTCATCGCCGCTTAGGCCTCCGAACAGTGTTGCCGTGTAAAATATAGACCAATTCAAGCAAATTACAAATTATAGCCGCATTATGTGTAACACCGTTGAATGAAACAAGTTTACTTTAAAATGGATTTAGCAAACTATAAATTTTCAAATATTGATGTAATATACAGTGTGTCCACGGATGGATTTGCCTATAGGAAAAACTTTTTTATTTTGGAAGCAAACTATAAATTTTCAAATATTGATGTAATACACAGTGTGTCCACGGATGGAGTTGCCTATACGAAAAACTTTTTTATTTTGGACTTTACGCAAAAAACTTACCCTTTATAATAAATTCTGCTTGTCTTAAAACCCTTAAATAACCAATCAAATTTAAGATTATATACATGGTGTCCCCAGGGGAAGTTATTTTTATTTTTTAGTGAATTATGAAAAAAAACTGTCTATTAAAATATCCTCCAATACCTCCAATACGTATAAAAAACTTAGTTAATTGACAGGGTGCCCCACGAATTGAGCCTAGAATTTTTCTTAGCGGATTTTTCGCCAATTTTTTTTTTATAGGTAATAATCCTGTTTCTCATAGTCTCCAAATCGGCACTGAAGTTTTATTTTAGACAGGGTGGATAAAAATAACAAACTTAATTGTTTATAGAAAATATATTTACTAGTATTAACACTACTAATATTAACAATCCATTTAATTCTAAATCAAACTAACAAATATAATTCTACATAACCCCCTCGAACTTGGTCGCATTTTCAGCTCTTTTAATGAATTTAGTGTAAAATGTACTATACTGGGCACATTAATTTCGTTTATTGCATCCCTTATTCTTTGCTTTAATTCCTCTACGTTGTAAAATGGATTACTAATGTTATTAGTAAATAGATTTTCTATAAGCAATTAGTATTTTATTTTTATCCACCCTGTGTAAAATGAAATTTTAGTAGCGATTTGAAGATTTTATGAGAAACAGCATTATTAAAAAAAAAAAAAATTGTCGCAAAATCCGCAAACAAATATTTTAGACTCACTTCTTGGGCACCCTGTCAATAAACCAACTTTTTTTTATACTTATTGGAGGTCTTTGTGATGCAGCTTTTTTAATAGACAGATTTTTTTTCATAATTCACTAACCAAAAAAATAATAACTTCCCCTGGGCACACCATTTAAGGGTTTTAAGACAAGCAGAATTTATTATAAAGAATAAGTTTTTTGCGTAAAGTCCAAAATAAAAAGTTTTTTCTATAGGCAACTCCATCAGTGGACACACTGTATATGTAAATGGGTATATATTGTTTAATGAATTTAGATCTTTTTATGAAATAAGTGTTTAATCTGTAACTGTGTATAAACAATAAACAAACAACGAAGGATTGGAAAATTTCGATTATGTTATGAGTTGTTATGAATAACGATAAGTTATGAATGATTGTGTATAGAAATCCAAATTAACGTTTAAAAACCTAATCTAAAAAGTAAAATTTGAGTCTTAGCGTTAATTTCCCTTCCGTTAATTTTATTTCATGTGTATAAAGAGTGCACAATAATAAAGAAAAACGATCTTATCACACCTTATATCATTATAATTTCTAAATAATGCATAAGCAAAAATATATATACTCGTACACCCTTATGAAAAACGCTGTATTTTTTATATTTGAAATAATTACTAATTTTTCATTACGGCAGTTCATTAGCCTAGAAGAGAGCTTTGAAACCATGTATTCGATTTTAGAATTTTATTTATAGGATGTTCATAATTTTATGTTGAACCCGAATATTTAAAAACTTTAATACCTTTTTTCTTTCCTTTTCTTTGTTTGGGATTTATTACCACATTCCTTGAGATATTCCTATCCAAAAAATTCGATTTATCTAACAGGATAAAATGGGATTCGGCAAAAATTTTGACCAAAGAAGCAGACAACAAAAAAAGAAAAATCAAAGAATCTGCAATAATTTTACTTAATGAAGATAAATGCGTATCAAATTGTTCGGTAGAATTTTGTTCAACTTGGTTACCTATGTTGAGAGAAGAACTCAATAAAGTTAATATTATTTAGTATATTTTTCAACATTTCTATGGTAAGTATCTATGGAAATGATATAAACTATTTTTATTTTATGCCGTGTTATTCTACACGTTGCATAAAAATCTAAAGCCTAAACTTTGAAGAAGGAAACGGATATAGTTTCCGAAACGTCAGCGCAGTATTTTTGTATTAATTTAATTCCAATTGGTTGTCAAAAAACACCCTCTAACTGATCCTCTGACATTACGTCAAGGGCGTAGAGGTTATTTCCCAGTTTTAAACTGGTTAATTTGAATATTTTTTAGATAAATCGAATTTTTTGAATAGGAATATCTCAAGGAATGTGGTAATAAATCCCAAACAAAGAAAAGAAACAATTTATGAAATGCCACAAATAACATTTAAACAATACTTTAATACCTTTATTATTTGAAATGGAACACCCTGTATATTATTTCATATTCAATTAAACAATTTCAAGAGATTTCCGCTGATTCCCCTTATAATTTTGACATTCAACAACTGTTATGCTTAGAATTTTCCGTATCTCCTATAGTCAAGTTAGTCAAAAGTTACCTGGAAAATAGGCCAAACACTTAGTATGAATTATATAGTATATACGTAATACAAAACAAAATCCGTTGCACGTCATCACCCACCAAGAATTATAAATGAAGAGCATAGCCTATATCGGCATATGTTTTGGCCTTAATGTCAACAGTAGGGAAGTCAACCATGGTGACGTCCCAAAAGTTGACCTTAAGGCCAAAATATATGCCGATGTAGGCTATACTCTTCGTTTATAATTCTTGGTCGGTGATGACGTGCAACGGACTTTGCTTTGTATTAAGTATATGATTGGGTGCCCCAAAGTACAGGGTGTTTCAATTAAAATTATACTCCCACTTATTTCTGTAAATATTTATTGACTAAAATATCTTTGGCTGAAAAGATAAACGAGGTAAATACAAACATTTTAATTTTTTAAACGGACATCCTGTATATGTTTTATACAGGGTGACCCATTAAGAATGGAAACACTCGCGTACCAAACTTGTTTGTGTACCGAATTGAACGGGATTTTTTTTAAAAGATAGATCTTGTAAAGCTCTATCTTGGTGCAAAATTTGAAGACGAAATTTTGATGTTCAAGGCCTACTATGAATTTTTTTTTTAAGTGAAAAATAGCAAAATTTTGTTAGCGATTTTTTTATAAGAAATCTGACTACACCACTGGATTTAGGAGCCCCTCAAATGCATCTGTCCCAATTTTTGCAAAAAAATTGTCATCCCTAAAAAAGTTATAACAATATCAGCATTATCAGCGTTTGCCGTTGTCGGTAAACTTATTCCTTCATAAAAACCGGATAGAACCCAAACAGAAACAAAAAAAATGTAAAAAAACGTTTTGAAAAATGTATAGCATTAAACGGAGGATTAGTGGAAGCTACAAAAATTTAAATTTAATGGTTAATATGAATTACTTTGACTCCTTTTTCTTTTTTTAAATTATAATGTTTTAATCGTTATTTTTTATCAGTTGTTGTGTACATTAGAGTAATTATTGTTGGTTGTTTTGTGTATACTGGTTTACACAATGGTTCTTGTTAATAATTACACCAGTGTTTGGGTTCTATCCGCTCCTCATCAGCGTAGCGCTACGCTACGCTGATGAGGAGCAATAACTCCGAAACACGTGTCCGTGGCTGCATCATGTTTCGTTTTCAGGGTATATGGCACTATTCATTTATTCATTTAATTTTATTATCGAACCCTGCTAAACATCACTTTTGTATTATTATTTATATCACAAGTTAATAATGCACAAAATGGGCACACATTAAAACATATATTAAAGCAAATTTTTTCTGAATCTTCCATTGCAAACTTCGTTTTTAGAGAAACAGTAAGATATTTTGTTGGAAATATTTACGTCAATTATGAAAAAAATATACAAGTGTTATATACCATCGTAATAAGAAAGACGCGATGTAAATATAAATATATAAAAAACTAAAGGTGTTCCATTTAAAAAAATTTAAATTTTCTATGCACCTCGTATATCTTTTAAGATAAAAAAAAGTAATGATATACTACATAGAACTAGTTTTTGAAAAATTTTATTTAATAATAATTAATAAAAAAAACATGAGGGTATGGTTTCAAACGAAACATCCTGTGCAGATTTGAGCATTATACTTTTTAGCATTTATGTAAATGAAATACCGAGTAAAATACTTACTACAAATTCCATGAGAAAGAAAATATCCTATGATCTTACCACAATTTTTTATACATGGAAATCTGAAAGATCTGAAAAATAGTATTGAGGAGGACCTGAAACCGGAATAGTGTATAATTGCTTACGCCGTTTAAGAATTTATAGACTTTGAAAAAAATACTTCTGTCAGCGTGGGGGACATATTATTATGTTGAGCTTATAATAACTTGTACATTATTAAAATTGAACAATCCGTATTTTTCAGTGTTTATTCTTCGATGTATTTCAGTTTGTGGAGACAAACTAGAACATTTTCGGCGCAATCATTTAAAAATACTCTTCTTTGAGATAGTATATAAGAGAGCAACGTTTGCGCCTCCTCTAAACGATGTGAGACGTTGCCAGTTATACGGAGGTGTGTACTACGGTTGACTATGCGGAGGCGTATTCGGCTTATCCGTATACATAAAATTATATGCCTCTACTCTAGCGCTAGGAAGCGGAATTTTGCTGAACTAATCTGTATAACTGTATATGTGTATAGGTCGTATAGACCTCCAGCAAAAATTTTGTCAGAGCACTCATGATGACATCACATACATTCTGTGAAATTTTTAATAGCGAAACGTAAGTGCCTCCGAATTTTCGATCTCGCCTCCGATTTCGGAGGCGTAAACAACATCATTTCGGAGGTGTGTAGGTATGCCAGGCAAATATATATATATATATATATATATATATATATATATATATATATATATATATATATATATATATATATATATATATATATATATATATATATATATATATATATATATATATATATATATATATATATATATAATAAATGTATGAACAAACCCAATAACATACATGAATGCCTAGTTGTTGACGATATCAGGCTAGTAAACTGAATTCTCTAGTTGTATTAGTTGAAGTCCAATTCTCCAATTACGATGAAATCATTGTTTATTAAGTTTTCCGCAAGAATGGGTAAAATCCAGTATATTCACATTTACCTAAGCAATTTCTAAAAATACAAATTTTGAGGTTTATGCGTAACTTAAAAGGTAAAAACGCACATCAGTTCTTTGCTTATTTGATGTTTACATTTTCGTAAACGTATTTGTTTATATTTTTTAATACTAAAAATATATCCGTGAACCACTATGTAATCATCTATAAGTACATTTAAATTCTGGACAATTGGATAAATCATATTGTAAAAACTTGAAATACTCGACAAGATATCGATAATATCCAAATAATTGATAATACACAAGTTAATATGTAATACAACTCTAAGTTAAACTAATTATTAATAGTTAAAATCGACTGTGTAACAATTTTCATTATAAAATTATGCTACCAATTGAATTAAATTTAAATTTCGCGCCTGACAGTACCTACAAAATAATGGCGCAAGGTCACGTAGATTTGGTACATCAACATCAAAGTCGGCATTTTAAACGTCGCTTCTGGTCTGTTAATTCTGTGGCCTGGCCTATTAACATTTTCAGGATTATCCATTATTTATGGGACACCCTGCACTTGTAAATTAGTTATGAATTTAAATTTAAATTAAATTGACTGTGTAAATTAATTTGTAAATTAGTTTTAAATATTGTTTTAAAATTTTTAACTAGTTTTAAGTAAACATTAATATATTAATTAATATAATTATAAGTTACACTTACCTTAATTTTAAATTGTTTTGTATAAACTTGGACAAATACCATATTTCACAGAGTATTTTTGTTTATTTACTTAGTTATGTATTTATGTAACCCTCAGTGTGGCTTGTGTAGTTTTGTAAATAAACACATTCATTCGTTCATATATTTATTAACTATAGCAATCTTAAGAACATAGAACATGTAATAACAAAAATAAAACTAATCTTTAATAAGAACGTATAAGGCTTTCTTCTCTCGCATTCCTACTTTTTACCATTAAAAATGTATATTATTATGTGACAACAGATATATAAAAATTAAACATTAGCTAAAATGTCCTTTAAAGTATCACTAATATTTTCTAAGTTTTTATTCATTTTACTTAAATTATCGTCAATATTCCGAAGAACAACTAAAGTTTCATCGTTCATGTTCCTAACAGCTTCACTCATATTCGTTAAACATCTCCTTCTATTAGTGGAAGACGATGGTGTCTTTTGAGAACCTTCAGAGGTTTCTCTGTGTACTTTTTCAGAGTTTGATGGTTGCGTTTCAGTTACATTTACAGACTCTTCTTGGTTCTTTAAATAAACATCCTCATCATCACTAACTAATTGCTCCTCAGCCTTAGATGTCTTCGTAAATGACAAGCAAGATCTTTTTGTCGGTTGCCGAGTTGGTTGGTTGGTTTCTTGAGTTATGAAAGATGAATCGATATATTCCATATTTTGATTTGGCAAAATTTTTGGCATTTTATGTATTTGAATTAACGTGGGTTTTTGCGATTGCATTGAAGATGCCTGTAATGTTACAAAAGTAGGTCTTTGTGGTACAAATATTTTTGTTGGTACAGAATTCTCATCATTTTCTTTGCTACTGCATTTTCTTCTTTTGTAAATATTTTCCTCTTTTTTCCCAAATCCCATTTCATGTACATCATCACCCTTGTACGATTTGTTTCCCATCAGTGCCAGTAAGCGTTGTTCGTGTTTAGTCAATGTTAGATTTGTACCTTCGCCACCTCCAGTACCTTTTAATCCATCGATTTGAGCAGCTTTTGCTTTAACTTTGGACTTCCAATCTGTTAGTCGCTAAAATAATTAAACTTTAAGAATTGAAAGGCGTTCACATTACTTGGAAATTTACCCTTTTATAATCTGACACCATTAAATTGCCATAGCCCAAAGCATTTAGCTGATTTACCAGTTTTTGCCATAAATTCTTATTTTGTTCATTTGCATTAAGGCCAGTAAATCTATTTGTGACAATTTGAGGATTTTTCTCAGCAAAGTTTAATAACATCTCGTGATGTTCTGAATTTAACTTCATGCTCTTTCGAAATTATTTATATGATAATAAACTAAAATGACAATCACCAAATTAACAAATTTTCTGTTAATCAAAATTCAAAAATCAAACTATGACATGACAGTGAGAGTACGTACGAAATAAAAAAATCCCTAACTTTTGACAGAAAATTGTCGCATTTCACGAATATTTCCGAAACCACAATCGACAATGATTATTGGCTGAATGGAGTGCTAACTTCCACAACTGTCGCTAGCTAGATCGCCCAAAATCTGTCGCTTAGTGGCATGAACTGAGTTCCACCCCAGGTCTATTCAAGACATCTAGTCCGATTAGCAAATCAGGTGTCAAATTACCATTTATCACATGAAATTCTGCTTCAAATGTCAAATTAAATAATTCTACTGTTAATGTCACTTTTTCATTTGAATATGTAGTGCCACCTATACCTTTCAATTCTAAATACTTCCATTCTGGTTGTACACACAATTTTTTTACTAACGGACTAGACACTAGAGACACATCTGCACCCGTATCAATCATCACATCAACAACAGTACTACCCACAATTGCAACAGATACATTTTCTTTCGTATTCAAACTACACATATTAATCACCTTTTCGCTTTTGTTACTAAGTCTGATTTTTGCAAAACAGGTTTCCTCACTATGTCCTGGTTTCTTGCAATACTCGCAAATCTGCAATTTTATACGCTTTTCAGCCGATCCACTATTGGTATTCCTAAAATCAAATCTATGCAGTTTAGGACAGACGTTCCTCTTATGATTTAAGTCACCACAGTGGTAGCAACCAGAGGGAAAACGTCTCTCGTTTGAATTATGTTTGACATTATTAAAACTACTATTTCCACCATAATGGACCGCATTAGTGTGACGTCACATAATTATGCAACCGTACGTACTACTATCATGACAGACCACTGCTGCTAACTTCATTACACTTCTGAGTTGTTACAGCTGTCGTTAGTGTCAGCGTCGCTGACGAAAACTTTATAACCTCTTATCTTGGTGTCAATAATACAATAAAAATCAATTAAACCTATTTAAAAAAATATAGGATAATAAAGAAAGCACAGGTATTTAAGCATTATCTTGTCTTTACAATTTACATATCCCCATATTTAAGAAACGATAATCAAACTAACATACACATTATAGCTTTACCTCTTTTATTTTAATTTGAAATCCTTTGGGAAACTAACATTTTACATCCAGTTTTATTTATATGATCACACTCAGGTGCAAAGCACAAACCCACATTTGAAATTAAGCACAAAAACGAGTTTATTAGAAAAAATAGTAGAATAGATTTGAAACTGAGAGAAAACTTAAGTTAAACGTCAGTTCATTGTCAAAATGAACGAACATGAATTAATTTTGAAGTTAGCGCTGCAAACTCATAATTTGAATTTTTGCATTCTTTATTCCTATTGGAGGAAGCTTCCGCCGCTTTACATATTAATTTATAAACCTAAAATGAAGTTTTTATAAATCATACGTGGATACATATATTTTAACATATTTCTTAAATGTGAAATAGGTATTGGAAGTCCTTAAATAGTCTTTCAACATACAGAAATACTATAAAATTCCCGACCATGTTTTAGTACTATATATTATAGTCCTTATGCACAACGCAATACGGGTCAGATTCCCGTATTACAGCTTCGGCCGTAAACTTTCATACCAGTAGAAGTGGGGGTCGTGACGTCACAACTAATGGAGTCTATTGTTCCTATTTTTAACTCGACTGGTAGTGGAGCTAGCAATAATAATAATAATAATAATAATAATAATAATTCCTTTATTGCCCAACAGAATTAATCCAATTACAGGACAAAATAATAAAAATAGAAACGACAAAGATAGTTATTTAGAACAAACTAAAAGTTAAACTAAGTATGTTAAATAACAATGTGTAGAAAAAAAAATTAAATATGTATACACAAAAATGTAATACTTAAATTACCTAAATATAATAATTGAATAAGTTAAATGACTAATCCAAAAAATAATCACTAGATATTTGCAATAATTGTCTTAAGCTACAGTGGTTGATATCACACAAACCAGATATTTTATTGAAATTGTAACACATCATATGCACAGGAGATTTAATGAGGATGTTAGTTCTACAACTAGCACTATGAAATGTGCAAATATGACGCGAGTTAACTCTGGGAACATGAAAGTAAATTTTGGAAAGCAAAGTAGGCGAATCAATCTGATTGTGCAAGAGCTTAAATAAAAAAGTAAGACTAGTTGTAATTCTTCTGTGTTCCAGTGATGGAACATTAAATCTAGACAGTAAAGCCAAATGACTGAATCCTCTTTCCGGATAGATACCATCAGTTTTAAAAGACAAAAATTTCAGAAAACTGAACGTTGTAGTAAGGATACCATACCAATGACCCGTACTCAAGTTTAGAATGAACCAATGCAAAGTAAAGCGCTTTCAAGGCAACTGTGTTAGAAAAACAACTGCAATTTCTAATAATGAAACCTAACATTTTTAACGCCGAAGATGTAATTTGTTGTATATGATCAGCAAAACATAATTTGTTGTCAAAGACTATTCCAAGATCTTTAATGGATTTACAACGAGAAAGTGGTATGCTATTATATGTGTAATTGAATATTATCGGCTCAGTTTTGCGTGAGTAAGAGCATACTTTGCATTTAGATATGTTCATAAGCAGGTTATTTTCACGGCACCATAATTCTACGACCTCAATTTTTGTAATTGAAGTACCACACAATCATCAGGAGTTTCAACAGTGGCATATAACTTCAAGTCATCAGCAAAGAGAAGATTATCACAATCCAGAATTAGTGAAAGGTCATTGATAAATAAGATAAAAAGTAATGGCCCTAAGTTTGACCCCTGTGGAACCCCTGAAGTTGCGATGTACAAGTCAGACTTAAATCCATTGTAAAAAACATATTGTGGTCTAGCATTTAAATATGAAGTAAATAGGAGAACCAGTGAATTACTAAATCCATAACTGTCTAATTTATTTAGAAGAATGTAATGATCAATTCGGTCAAACGCCTTTGAAAAATCTGTGTAAATTACGTCAACTTGACCTGAATTATCCAAAGAATCTGAAATAAACTGATTCATTATTACAAGATTTGCAGTTGTTGAACGTTTAGCTAGAAAACCGTATTGTTGAGGTGAGATTAATGGCTGAACTTGTGGATAAATTACAGTGTACAGCGAAATTTCTAGGACCTTAGCAAAGTTACATAAAATAGAAATGGGTCGATAATATCACTATCAGGTTTTAGTAAGCTAGGTAGCATTGTGACGATTTTATATTCGTCCCATTTTTGTTGTTTCATTATTTTTTCCACATTATTACACCATTCGTTTGTACCATCCACCTCAGGGTCGAACGATACCGCTGTTGCAGTTGAACTCTGATCATTTTTGATTGCAGCAGAACTTGAAAGTTGAGTAAGTATACAGCCATCATAGCAGCTAGTACACTATGTTGAGTAGGAAGCTCACTATGCTCACTATTGTCGGCCATTTTGTAAATCCTTAACTGAAATCACAAAATTGATTTTAAAATGATAAAAATACCAATGAGGCCCAACATAGCACTTGAATTCTGATCCCACTTCTGATGTTAGACTTTATGGTTAATTATATCAAAAATATATAAATCGCAAACTTTCAGATCACGTTTTTATTAACAACGAGTACAAGAGACTTTGGAGCTTGACAAGCACGTCAGATTTATTATATGACATACGAGATGTTGATAATTTATGATGGCTTGCCGTTCCATATAGGCACTTCTATACTCAATGTCCAGGGCGTAGACTACTGCATACTAGGAGGCGTGTAGATCACTTCATGATAACTGCACATTGTCACCTCGGTACCATAACCATTTTGTAGGATCCAATGTAACGCTAACACATGTTTCATTGTTCTGTGGAAACATGTTCAAGTGCCAACTCAGAAACTGGTTAATCATACTGATATAGCGCACAGAGTTGACCGTAACAGCGCCATGATCATACCAAGAGTGGAGATAAAAAAGAAGTGTCTAACTATCAACCAATCTCAATATTATCTATACCTAGTGATGTAAAAAAACGGTTTTTTTGATGTTGACGTTCTTTTCAGTTGAAAAAAACAGTTTTTTTTCCGTATTTTTCGTTTTTTCGTGTTATTAACTGCGATACTGATATGTTTTTTTGATTCTATAATTTCTATATCGACATTTACGTACCTATTTTTGGAAAATAATTATGGTTGGAGTAGTTCTTTTCCATTTAAAACTCGAAATTGATATCATATGTTGTGTTGCGCATACATACCAGAGACATAGAGTACTATTTCTCTGATACATACTCCGTACGGGGTGTTCAACGTAACTTGCTACCCCCATAACTTCCTTATTTATAAGGTAATAAAAAAATTAAAAATTTCATCTTATTGCATTTTTCACATACTTTTTAAATATGTTATCAGATCATATCTCGTTTTCTTCAAATAATGATTGTTGTAAAGATAAAATAAATATAATTTATCTGTTTTTGCAAACGGTTTTTTATTAATAACTTCCTTAATATTGCTCGAAATATACAAGTATTATATATTTTTGAAATTAGAAAAAGTAGGCAAATCCAAATATGTAAAAATATATAGGGTGTTCCATTAAAGAAAAACACATTTTTTCGCACACACTGTATATTTTCTGACATGGATATGATTTGAAAACATATTTAAAAAGTACGTGAAAAATGCAATAAGATGAAATTTTTAATTTTTTTATTACCTTATAAAATAAGGAAATTATGGGGGGTAGCAAGTTACGTTGAACACCCTGTACTTCTTGACCATCTCGATGTCTATTATGACGTCAGATCAGAAGAACAGCTGCTGCTCGAAATCGTTGACCGGTTAAATTCTATCATCCATGGGTAACAATTACCTGTTCTGTGGAAGCAACATAACATGATATACTTATCAAATAATTTTTTTTTTTTGAATTATTAATCAATAAAACAATGTTTATTTTTTTCGTAAGAAAATTTCTCGATTCACTTAACCTTGCCCCTAAAATAAATACAGTATATATTAAGATCATCAATTTTAATAAGCTTATTAATCACTAATTTCAACACCAAATTGATTTAAAAAATACCAGAAAAACAAGGCTTGTGTATTTTTCGTGAAAAAAACCGGTTTAAAACAAAAAAAACGAACCGTATTTTTTTCTTTCGCATCACTACTATACCTGGTAAAATGCTTGAGGCCATTATAACGAAGGAACTTTTTTTTCAATTTAAAAATATTATAATTGAGCATGGCTTCTTTCGGGGTCGTTCTGTGATAACACATTTGTTACCTTATATTCAGGATGTATCTGAGGCAATGGATAATAGAGAACAGGTAGATGCCGTGTAGACCGATTTTTCGAAAACTTTCGATAAAGTACATCTTCCATCTATGCTAATAAAATTAGAAAACTTAGGTATACACGGTAATCTTTTGAGGTGGGTCTTATCCTATTTAAACAACAGATGCCAATGCGTTAGAATCAATAATTGTACTTCTCTTACATCTGAAATTACTTCTGGGATTCCGCAGGGATCGCATTTGGGCCCCCTGATTTTTTCCCTGTTTATCAACGATATTGGCAGCTGTTTTTTGTATTCAAAGTTTGCACTCTATGCTGACGACCTAAAATTTTACCGACCGATAGAATCTTTAGATGATTGCATACTTCTTCAATCCGATATCGATAGGTTTGCAGAATATTGTGCAAAAAACAAATTATTTTTAAATATAAACAAATGTTACCTCATCTCTTTTAGTCGACTTGTTAATAATATCAATTTTGCGTATTGCATTAATGGCACTGCACTGGAAAACGTAAGTTTTATCCGTGATCTAGGTGTAACCCTAGACAGTAAATTGAATTTTAATCTGCATATTGAAAATATTGTTAATAAAGCTCTTCGTAATTGTTGAAATCTTTATTTGAAAGGAAAAATGTTTAAGTACAAACGTATTTATTGAAAAACTGTTTGACAAGTCAACAAACTTAATAATCAAAAACAAAAACGTATTTCATTTTTATATCACTATGACAAATTACAATTTCTAACACTCCCACTTAATTTGTTCATAGTCTTTACATTAAGTAAGTTTCTAAATTTCTTAAATTTCTCCGGTCCTAGAGTTTTTGTCAACACATCTGCTATTTGATCCTCTGTATTTAAATATTCTATGTTCATTAAGTGTTCTTGATATTTCTGTCTAATATAATGATATTTAACATCAATATGTTTTGTACGTTTATGAAATTCTGGATTTATTATTAGTCGTATTGCACTTTGATTATCTACAAATAAAGTTGGCATTTGTACTTCAGTGACAGATGACAGTTCTGTCAACAAACGCAATAACCAGAGACAACTATGAGACTGTTCAAAGCATAGGGAAAACGAGAAACAAGTTTATGCGCATGTAAGTCGAGTACGGCGCATGGTGTCGTTTAAACGAACTAGTTTAAATATTTTCGTTGAACAATACTGTCAAATGTCATAAGGTATCATGTCAAAAATACAAACACGAAACATAAACATGCTTGAAAAACCAAATGATATTATAGCAATAACCATAGTAATAGATACCTAATGTGAAATGTGAATGTATTCTAGCTTAAATAATGACAATTTATCACGATACATAAATTTAAAGATAAGATATTGCGCACGGTGGGCGGAGCGATTACGTCAGCAATTGAGTATAAGTTCAAACGTCATGCGCCATATTTGATTTTGAAAAAGTGTCAGTGTAAAATCTAAATTATTACCACTAATAAATATGCGTTGTGCGGTATATTCTACGAAGGCGTATAGGGGCCAACAACTTTATTTTTTTACAAACATATGGAATTGCCAATTCAAAGTGACAATTGTCACTTCAAAGTGACAATTGTCACATCGAAGTGACAATTGTCACATCAAAGTGACAATTGTCACTTCAAAGTGACAATTGTCACATCGAAGTGACAATTGTCACATCAAAGTGACAATTGTCACTTCAAAGTGACAATTGTCACTTCAAAGTGACAATTGTCACTTCAAAGTGACAATTGTCACATCAAAGTGACAATTGTCACTTCAAAGTGACAATTGTCACATCGAAGTGACAATTGTCACTTCAAAGTGACAATTCAAACTGACCATAGGGTATGCGCATAATATGCTAGATTTTTAAGCAACATTGGTTATAAAAGATAGTTAATGCTGTAAAAAAATGAATAACAATAAAATTTTATCAATAATATACCCTAAATTTATGTATTTGTTAATTAAAATTTATATTATTTTTTAAGTTTACGACCACTGACCGAGAACAAACGATGAAATTCGCATCTCACCGTGCTGGGTGTGACGTCAATCACTGTTTTTTTTTTGACAGAACTTTAGAATCTTTTATGTTCGCCGTTGTGCATATATCATACTATTTAGGTGTAGATTCAATGTGCGATTTCGGTGTTAAATATTAACATTTTTCACGGAAAAGTAAGATTTTGTAAAGGCCCAGATAGTTAATTTGGCCAATGTTGCTCTCCTTGTTGCTGTACTACGTTTAGGTGGAAGGCGCCTTTTTCTACCAGCTTGACAATCAAAATACATGAACTTTTAAATGTATGTAACTACCCATTCATTTAAACATTATAGTTTTCTAAATCTTCTTCTAATTGAAAAAAAAGTAAAATACATAACCTAAAATTGTACGATTTTAAAAAGGTACAAAATCGCACTTACGTTGAAATGATCCCCACGTACAACCCCTTTAGTGTTTTCTGATATATCAATTTCACTCCTTCTCATGGTACGTAACCATAATTGTCGTTTTTAGCGCTTGATCGTATATTGGTAATGAGACAAATCATTTTTCTGGTGTTTTTCTTGTGGACGACTGGCACTGATTTATTTAACAGTACCTTGGATGCTTAATATCAATAATATCCTTCTTTTCCACTGCAAAATACTGCATTAAATGCTATTTTAACGAGTTTTACACGACATCAAACATTAAATGAAAATGCCAGTGTCTGACGTCACACCACGACAGCAACCATTTGCATAATGTCACCGTCATTTTTGCGACTTTAAAATAATCATTTTTTGTTAATTTTTTTGGATAATGGGTTACATTTTAGCCGTTTTTTATTATTGCAATAGCCATTTATAATCTGTCTCACCAACAGATGCAAATAGACTCCTCCCCAAAAATGCCCGCTAAATTTGAATGGAATTTCTCTATTAGTCGTATTTATAGAACACGAATTACAAAGCAATCGCTAGATTTGACCGACTAAGACCGACTCTACAAGTACTCGCGCAAAGCATTAAACTTTTATACATTTTGCAACAGACCAATCAGAACGCATAAAGGCGAAACGTATGAAAAATGCGAATAAATGGGAAGCCGGCGTCAGACGGCGTGACTCTCAACTGTGTTATTAGTTTTTGTGACATTTCATCTGGGAGTTAAATAAGGTACGTAAATGCAAACGATTAATATGGATTAAATGTTAAAACGGTTTTTCTTAAGGTTTATGATGGCTGAAAAAGGTATAATTTCTTCACCCAGAAAACGATTATCCAGACATTTTTCGGTGGAAGATAAGGAAAAGGTGCTGAACATTTGTAAGGCCTACGATAGGGAGAATCCGGAGAAATCAAAGATGGAATGCATGGAGTTCACTGCAAAGACAGCAGGTGTGAGTGTTCGAAGTGTTTCTAATATTCAACTTCTCTGAAGTTGTATTGCTTGAATACAAACAAGCAATACAACTTCAGCCACCAACAGTGTACCACCGACAAAGGGCAGTTTTGGACAATATCGATGAAGGAACTAAAAGTTCTCTCAAGCGTATAATCCATTCCTTTTTTGAAAGAAATGAACCACCAACTGTAAACAAAATTTTAGCAGCGGTGCATGAAGGTGATTATTTACCTCATCTTAAACGGAGTACTTTGTGGCGATTAATAAGAAAAATTGGCTTTCGGTGAGTGAACGGACTCTTTATTTCTTCGTGTTGTAATGTAATTATTGTATTTGGCATTATAGGTTCTCAAAAAGGACACGTAATAGAGCCCTAAGGGAAAAAAATGAGATTAACGTTTGGAGGCAAAGATTCCTGCAAGACATCAGGAAATGCCGGGAAGAACATAAGAAATTGCACTTTTTAGATGAGACTTGTGTGAACGCTGGCCATGCTGTAAGTAAAGTATGGAAGGACGGTTAAAAGATCCATCGGGCAAGGGAAGTCATCTTATAGTCCTCCACATAGGATCCGAGAACGGTTTCGTTGAGAATGGTTTGTTATGCTTCGAATCAAAGAAAACTACCCTTTGTCGATGGTACACTTTTGGTGACTGAAGTTGGTGTGCTTGTTTGTATTCACGAAGAATATTACAAGCACTTGGAACACTCACACCTGCTGTCTTTGCAGTGAACTCCATGCATTCCATCTTTGGATTCTACGGATTCTCCCCATCGTAGGAAGATGTTCAGCGCCTTTTCCTTACCCTTCACCGAAGAATGTCTGGCCAGTCGTGTTTTTCAATGGAGAAATAGGAACTGCTCGCCGGTTCTGACTGCTCAGTAGTGTTCAGTGTAAAAAATAAAAGTGATATCATATATTATTTTTCCAATTATATTATATCTTATTAGTTATCGTTGTTTTAATATATTTACAAATTTTTGTATATTTTGTCTATTTTTTTCTATCGACTTAAGTACCAAATGTATTGTAATGATTTACTGGAACAATTTCACATAGGTTACTCCACTGGATAAACCCCAATGACCCCAATGCACACTACTCAAAAATAGCCAAATCTGCTGAGTCGTTTACCTTTTGGTTTCCACCACAGTACATGTATTTATTAATATCTATCGTAAGATTACTTTCGGATCTTTTTACGAATAGTCGTGGAATGTTCAAGCAATAAAAACTTTGCCAACTATATATTATATCTAGGTATCTACATCTTGTTTTGTTTTTATTGATAAAAAGCTTTAAAGAACCTATCATTTGCTAGAAGGCGAGAACTTAACTACTTATAAGTTTTGACATGTCCAAATAAATAAAACAACACATACCTACCTATTTCTTCTTAATTTTCACAAGGTTCTATATATTACAGCTCGTGGGTATAAGAAAGTTAAGAGAGATATCAATATAATATAATAATAGAATGCTTTATTCATCATTACAATACATTTGGTACTTAAGTCAATAGAAAAAAATAGACTTTAAAAGTCCTACATATATATAAATTTGTAAATAAATTAAAACAACGATAACTAATAAGATAAACGTATATAATATAATTGGAAAAATAATATCACCTTTATTTTTTACACTGAACACTACTGAGCTGTCAGAACCGGCGAGCAGTTCCTATTTCTCCATTGAAAAACACGACTGGCCAGACATTCTTCGGTGATGGGTAAGGAAAAGGCGCTGAACATCTTCCTACGATGGGGAGCATCCGTAGAATCCAAAGATGGAATGCATGGAGTTCACTGCAAAGGCAGCAGGTGTGAGTGTTCCAAGTGCTTGTAATATTCTTCGTGAATACAAACAAGCACACCAACTTCAGTCACCAAAAGTGTACCATCGACAAAGGGTAGTTTTCTTTGATTCGAAGCATAACAAACCATTCTCAACGAAACCGTCCTCGGATCCTATGTGGAGGACTACAAGATGACTTCCCTTGCTCGATGGATCTTTTAAACGTCCTTCCATACTTTACTTACAGCATGGCCAGCGTTCACATAAATCTCATCTAAAAAGTGCAACTTCTTATGTTCTTCCCGGCATTTCCTGATGTCTCGCAGGAATCTTCGCCTCCAAACAATAAACTCATTTTTTTCCCTTAGGGCACTATTACGTGACCTTTTTGAGAACCTATAAAGCCAAATACAATAATTACATTACAACACGAAGAAATAGAGTCCGTTCACTCACCGAAAGCCAATTTTTCTTATTAATCTCCACAAAGTACTCCGTTTAAGATGATGTACATAATCACCCTCATGCACCGCTGCTAAAATTTTGTTTACAGTTGGTGGTTCATTTCTTTCAAAAAAGGAATGGATTATACGCTTGAGAGAACATTTAGTTCCTTCATCGATATTGTCCAAAACTGCCCTTTGTCGGTGACACACTGTTGGTGGCTGAAGTTGGTGTGCTTGTTTGTATTCATGAAGAATATTAGAAACACTTCGAACACTCACACCTGCTGCCTTTGCAGTAAACTCCATGCATTCCATCTTTGGTTTCTCCGGATTCTCCCTATCGTAGGCCTTAAAAATGTTCAGCACCTTTTCCTTATCTTCCACCGAAAAATGTCTGGATTATCGTTTGCATTTACGTAAGTACCAATGACAAATGTAAACTATAAAGACATGGAACGACATTGTTGTAATTGAAGCAAGAAAATGTATAAAATGCGGTTGGACACTGCCAGAGGGCGACATTAAATTTTTCTTCTTACTCTGTTAATAGTATCCATAAAACATAAATTACAAATATTACAATATTGCTTTAAAGTTATTTCAAAAAAACGTATTAAATATTTTAATCGGTTTCAGGATATTAATCCTTTGTTTACATAATATGCAAAAGTAGGCTGGTAAACAAGTCATAACTAAAGTTGTACAGTTATATTTAAAACTTGTACGGTAATAATATTACAAATACAGATCTGTCAACAACCGTCAACAGATGAAATAATAAATAATGAAACTATAATATAGGGCTATTTATTAATACAAAGAGACTGAAAACTCCAAACAATAATAATTAAGTACTGAAATCCAACTGAAATGTATTTTCAGGCAATCCAAGGTCCATTTTTATGTAGCCGTTGTGACACTAAAAATGTAAACATTTATGTAATATGAAAAAAGGTAACAAATAAAAACAAACAAAATATAACTGTAACCATGGCGACAAATCAACCCATACAGACTTGACCAACTAATGAAATGAAAACGTTATTAATAAGAGAATATCAAAAGGTAATATCTATTAATAATGTCTTTATTTTCTGAAACCGATAAACTATTGAACAAATCACGGATGTTATGAATCATAACAGCCTTAGATGTCTTAAAATCCTCGCTCTACGAGCTCGGATTTCAAACCGACATCTGCGGCAGTTATGATAGTCATAACATTCCTACATATGTTAATAGCTAAAAACCAGTAGTATCAGTAAAGAAACAGAGAAAGAACAGTATCGCCTTCTGGCAGTGTCCAACCACATTTTGTACATTTTCTTGCTTCAATTACAACAATGTCGTTCCATGTCTTTATAGTTTACATCTGTCATTGATAGTACCTTATTTAACTCCCAGATGAAATGTCACAAAAACTAATAACACAGTTGACAGTCTGACACCGGCTCCCCATTTATTCGCGTTTTTCATACGTTTCGCCTTTATGCATTCTGATTGGTCTGTTGCAAAAATGCAAAATGTGTCAAAGTTTAATGCGCACGCGAGTACTCGGTCAAATCTAGCGGTTGCTTTGTAATTCGGGTTCTATAAATACGACCAATAGAGAAATTCCATTCAAATTTAGCGGGCATTTTTGGGGAGGAGTCTATTTGCATCTGTTGGTGAGAGAGATTATAAATGGCTATCACAATAATAAAAAACGGCTAAAATGTAACCCATTATCCAAAAAAAATTAACAAAAAATTATTATTTTAATGAGTCGCAAAAATGACGGTGACGTTATGCAAACGGCTGCTGTCGTGTTGTGACGTCAGACACTGGCATTTTCATTTAATGTCTAATGTTTGATTTTGTGTAAATACCTCAGTGCCAGTCGTCCACAAGAAAAACACCAGAAAAAAGATTTGCCTCATTACCAATATAAGTACGATCAAGCGCTTAAAGAAAAAAAGAAAATTATGGTTACGTACCATGAGAAGAAGTGAAATTGATATATCAGAAAACACTAAAGGGGTTGTACGTGGGGGATCATTTCAACGTAAGTGCGATTATGTATCTTTTTAAAATCATACAATTTTAGGTTATGTATTTTACTTTTTTTTCAATTAGAGGAAGATTTAGAAAACTATATGATGTTTAAATTAATCGGTAGTTACATACATTTAAAAGTTCATGTATTTTGATTGTCAAGCTGGTAGAAAAAGGCGCCTTCCACCTAAACATAGTACAGCAACAAGGATAGCAACATTGGCCACATTTTCTATCTGGGCCTTTACAAAATCTGTTCCACTCACTTTTCCGTGAAAAATGTTAATATTTAACACCGAAATCGCACATTGAATCTACACCTAAATAGTATGATATATGCACAACGGCGAACATAAAAGATTCTAAAGTTCTGTCAAAAAAAAAAAAACAGTGATTGACGTCACGCCCAGCACGATGAGATGCGAATTTCATCGTTTGTTCTCGGTCAGTGGTCGTAAACTTAAAAATAATATAAATTTTAATTAACAAATACATAAATTTAATGTATATTATTGATAAAATTTTATTGTTATTCATTTTTTTACAGCATTAACTATCTTTTATAACCAATGTTGCTTAAAAATCTAGCATATTATGCGCATACCCTATGGTCAGTTTGAATTGTCACTTTGAAGTGACAATTGTCACTTCGATGTGACAATTGTCACTTTGAAGTGACAATTGTCACTTTGATGTGACAATTGTCACTTTGAAGTGACAATTGTCACTTTGAAGTGACAATTGTCACTTTGAAGTGACAATTGTCACTTTGAAGTGACAATTGTCACTTTGATGTGACAATTGTCACTTTGAAGTGACAATTGTCACTTTGAAGTGACAATTGTCACTTCGATGTGACAATTGTCACTTTGAAGTGACAATTGTCACTTTGAATTGGCAATTCCATATGTTTGTAAAAAAATAAAGTTGTTGGCCCCTATACGCCTTCGTAATATTCGTGTAATTCTGACAATCAGTCAAAGAATAATCTTTCCGAGGTAAAGTTTTTTCATTTCCCTAAGAATGAACTATTGTGTAAAAAGTGGGTCCACGCCACGAAGCGAAAAGACAAATTAAACGTACAAACGGCCTGTGTTTGTTCAAAACATTTCGTGGAAACTGACTATAAAGTAAATCTACAACATAAATTGTTAAACTGCGTACCAAAAAATCTAAATTGTGTTTTGTTAGTCATTAATATTATGTATACGCTCAAATTTGTTTGACCATTACCTAAAAGATTTTACACAATGTGTTTTACTATCGGAATATATTAAATTAAATATTCTTACACTGCCATGTGTATTTATCTTGCAGTCAGTATTATATGTTTAAGAGAATGAGCAAAATTTCACTACACACAATCAACTTCACAATCATCAAATACGAAATCGAGATAAAATAAATATAAATTTTTTAAGGTTAATATAAACGCGTAATGGTGTAAATTATTATGGTATATTGTTTTATACCTAATGCCCTGCCAACGCATGTGAAGCAACTTAACTTGAACAAGTTCAAAAACATTGTGAAGAGTGTTTTGCTTAGAAATGCATTTTACTAATTTGAGGAGTTCTTGTATACTGATTTTAATAATTGGTAATTGTTAAGGTTGTATTTAATAGGTATATTTGTTTATATCATTGGTAGTTGTATGTTAATATTTTAGTATCTGTCTTCTCAATTTTAATATTATTTATTTATTATTTTAACAATCTATGTTTACATAATGTATTTTTCTAGACATTCTGCTCGTAGATGAATCATATTTTATCTAGTCATATTTCTTACACAAATTAGTGTTACTTGTATTCATATTTTCCTTGTTCCGTTTCTGACTTGTGTAAATACTCCGTCTATAATGCACCAATAAATGAATTATTATTATCAATTATTAGTATTATTATTATTATTATTATTATTATTATTAATTTTTGAAGTAACGAATTTCTTTGGCTTTGCGGTTAAATAACTTAGCAGGGAAGAATCTTAGCTGAATGTTATCGCAAACAAAAAATGATGGCAATAAACTAAGGAAAATGCTACTATTTTTATTGTTTTGATAAAGGCAATAGCTTAGGAGGTAGAAGTGTTTGAAGTTAACTCCTTAATGTTTTTATTTTTTTAAATTGAGGCATTTAAGATGAATATAGAAAAATTTACAAGCTTTGTACTATTTTGATCTACCTGACCTTAAAGAGCATTAAAAGACCTTCTAAACGCTTTTTTTAGATGATTTTTGGCGTTAATTGCAAAGGAGATATGACCGAAATAAGCAGAGGAGCGCGCCTCGTTTTAGCAAATTACGATATTGCTCGTTTAGCGGCAAAATAATCTCAGAATTTCGTTAATTATTGATTTTTTTTAATAAAGGGGTGGTTTTTACCCTCTTAGGGGTAAAAGCTCATCTATTCCTTTTTTAATATTTGAAGTTAAGACCCTAAAGTTTAAGAATCCGCAAAAAAAAGAAATTTACAATCAGCTATAAAATTAGCTTTTGGCATCAAGTGACTGTATTAACTACGATCACTCAATTGCTGACGTCATGCGCAAAGCGAACGAGTTTTGTATACGGGAATATCAGGCCCTGACAATTTATTCAAAATACAATGATGTGTATTCCCAATATGAGATTGACTGTTTTGTTTTCCATACAGGTAAACATTCGTTTTTTTTCAAGAAAAATGGTACCTACCCATAAAATCAAAAAGCGATTAAGCGACATTCGTGTCTCGTGATGCGTGTTTACCGAATTATGGTAAAGTATCTGGAAAATTGGTTTCACAAACTGTAGCTGAGCCATGTTATATTTCATTTATATTTAACAGTTTCTCTTTTTCATACAGGTAAGCGACGATGCAGATCATAGAATCTAAAGATTCAAATTTAGACTGCGGTTACGACTGGATAAAAGATTGTCAAAACAAAAATTGAACAAAAATGTGTGTTTGAAGTCCAAAGTCCTAAAATACCTGCCATCGTATGTATGCTGGTGCATTGTAATTTTTAGGATATAATGTATTACCTATTATAACTTTTTTGCCTCACTGTGATAAATATGTGATATTTAGAAGGTATATTTCAGCTTAAATATTGTAAAAGTGTGTTGCGATGGCAAAACCAGGTACATTTAAGTATAAGTGCTCAGTGAACAACTGTGCTATAGCATATACTATTTTTTATTGAATATACATATTTTTTCTATACTTTATTATGGTTTTTATTTCTTCATTGTATAATTCAAGAATGTTTGATCTAAATGATGAAAGTTGGTCGCAGGTATATTTACCTACTTGAAATGATTCTACTTTGCATTACAAATATAAATATAGGTAGTTAAGATTATAGGAACGAAGTGTAACTCCCTTCCGGACAGCTTTCAATTAGGAGATTGTCTCATTTATGTGGTGTGTTTATGTTTTGTTCTTTGATCTCTATAACCAAGATTGCAAAATTTAGGTTTTGTTCAGCAGCGGCTGATTAGACATCAACAATCAAGTTAGGTACTTTATGTAATTTAATCATTAGACAAAGGTAATAAGTAATAAAAAAACTGAATATACAGGGGGGTGTTTCAGGAGGAAAGAGAACTATTTTAAGGACATATTCTGGAGGTTAAAATAAGAAAAGTTTCTATAGATAAGACTTCGCAAATGCTTCCTTTTTGAGGTTCAGTGTGTCAAAAAAAGTATTAAAATTTCATTTTTCTACAAGCGTTTTCTGAAATATTTGTCAAAAACCCCCTTTAAACTCTTTCAAAGTCAACTTGTAAAAACAAAAATAATTTGGACAAGTTATTTTAGAAAACGCATGCAGAAAAACGTATTTTTTTATTCTTTTTTTTTTTTTTTTGAAACCCAGTATCTCGAAAAGGAAGCGTTTTCAGACTCTTATTTATAGGAACTTTTTTCTTATTTTGACTTCTAGAATATGTCCTTAGAAGAGTTTCCTTTCCTCCCGAAACAACCTGTAAGTAAGCATATAATTTTTAAATTACCCGCCCTGGCTTAGCTGTTCTTGGCGTGATCTTTATAACCGACAGAAGAGCCTTTTACTTACGTTACGTTATCAAAACGGTCGGCACTTGCGAACTTGGTGCCAACTGTAGTATGGGATTGGCAACTCTCATTAGTTCTCTCTGGCAATAACCACTCTAATTCTGTAACTGCCATGCTAGCTGCAACATATTCCGCCTCAGTTGTTGATAGACTTACGGACTTTTGTTTTCTGGAACACCAGGTGATTGTATCTGAACCAAGTTTAAATACAAATCCTGTGTAAGATTTCCTGTCATTGCAGTCACTTGCAAAATCTGCATCGCTAAAACCTTGTAAGTGATTATCTTTGCCTTGAAATAGAAGTCCATAATTCACAGTTCCTTTTAAGTATTTAAAAATCCTTTTTACAGCATTCCAATGCATTCGTAGAGGTTTTTCTAAATATTGACTGACAAAACTCACAGCAAAAGTAATATCTGGCCTAGTAGCTACTGAGAGATACATTAAACTTCCAACTGCTTCTCTGTATGGAACCTTATCTCCCACTGATTCTGTATTACTTGTATATGTTCCTTTAAATGTTGCTACATCAATCGAAATGAACTTCCAAACCAAGATAATCGCTTAATTCTCCAGTTTTCATTTCAAATTCTTCTTTTAAATAATTTAATAAATCATCAATGTCATTTTGACAAGCTGCAGCAACCAAACCATCGTCGACATAAATCGCTAGAATTATCTTTCTGTAATTTTTATTACTAAAGAATACGCAATGATCAGATTCACTCATTTTGAAACCATATTCTTTTAGAACATTTTTGAACCTTTCATTCCAGCAACGAGGTGCTTGTTTTAAACCATATAAACTTTTGTTTAGTTTACATACATTCTCAGTTCCGTCTTCATAGCCAACTGGTTGATCCATAAAAATATCTTCCTCTAAATAACCATATAAAAATGCAGTTTTTACATCAAATTGTGTAAGAATGAGTTCTTCTTTAACAGCAATTGATAATATTGTACGAATTGATTCATATCTTACAACAGGACTAAATACTTCACGATAGTCAATGTCGTAATTTTGATAATATCCTTTTATAACCAACCTGGCTTTGAATAGGTCAATTTCTCCATTTGCTTTCTTTTTTATTTTGAACACCCATCGGTTTGGTATTGTTTTCTTGCCTGATGGTAAACTTGTTAATGTCCAAGTATGGTTTCTAAGAAGTGAATCCATTTCTTCTTCCATAGCTTTCTTCCAGTGTTTCGCATCTTTGCTTAAAATAGCTTCTTGATACGTAATAGGTTCACAACTCTGAGCTAAAAGTGCAATTGATTCTGCTAAATATCCGAAATTGTCTTTTGCTTGTATTCATTGTCTATTTCTTAAATTATATCTACAATTCTCTTTATATTCTTCCTCATTAACTTCTGATTCATTCACTGACATTTCAGGTTCATCTTGTTGCTTCTTTTCTTCAGCATTGTTATCATAATTTTGATCATGTTCATTTTCAATAGGTACAAATCCTTCTTCTGACTCATTTTCATGACAATGACTTTCTTCATTTACTATTTCAACATCTGCAAGTTCGTTTTTGAAAACTACATCTCTGCTCATTTCTACTTTGTTTTCATTAGGATACCATATCCTATATCCTTTAACATTCTCTAGATATCCCACAAAAATTCCTTTTTTGCTTTTAGCATCCCACTTTCTTCTCTTTTGCTTCGGTACATGAACAAAGACTTCTGTCCCAAACACTTTGAAGTAACTAATTTTTGCTTCTTTACCATACCATAGTTGAAAAGATGTTTTATTGTTTATTGAACTAGTACCACGTCGATTTAAAACATAAACCACTGTATTTACAGCCTCTGCCCATAGTTTTAATGGAAGATTCTTAGCATGAATCAACGTTCTTGCTGCTTCAACAATTGTCCTTATCTCTCTTTCAGCGGTTCCATTTTGTTCTGGGGTATATGGTACAGATTTTTGATGATGTATTCCGAACTGTTTTAAAATATTCTGAACTGTAGAATTTGTAAATTCCAATCATACGCTAAGTGAGTAACTACAGTAGCGCCAACGCGCGGCCGCTCGTAAAATTACGTGGGAGCAAATGTTGACAAACAGCAGTAAGCCGCAGTAACGCACGTCGGGAAAAATGACTGGAAAAGTTTGTTGTGTCGTTGGTTGTAAGTCTCGGTCTTCAAAAAAACCGGAATTACATTTTTAAAGCTTTCCCAGTAGACCGTGGGGTATAAATCGACGAAAAAAGTGGATTGTGTCCGTGCGTCGAGTCGCATAAGTATACCTAATGTTGTTTACATGTTTTCTTCCACGTATTCCAAAACATTTCTACCCCGATAGACAGACATATCGTGCAATATTAGCACAATTGTCGCAATTTATTTGTGCAATTGTGCAATTATTTCGACAAGTTGCGACCGCAACAGAACTAAATATTTAGACAATCGTATGATTTGTGTAAGAGTGTATGCAACAACTGGAGCAACATTATCCAGTTGAATTGGATTATTTGTAACGCAAAATAATTGCACAATATTTGTCTAGTATTCGACCAATCATATTTTCCTAGCACAAAAATACACTTTTAGCTTCAGATTCCATCGACAATCCGTATTGCATTGCATCCGTGAGGGTTCCATTGTAACGCAGTTTTTTGAACTGTGCAGCTAAATTTTCAAAATATCCTTCTCTTGTTTTTATTCGGTGAGCTTTTTGACTGGCTGTAATGCGTACATGTCTTTCCTTGTGCCACACTGCAGTTTCGGATTGCTTTATTGAATTAAAACAAATAGAATTCCACGCTTGGTCATCGACGACAACATGAGAATAATAAAAGGCTCTATATGCTTCGAGACACTTTACAACAGACAGTGTGAGACGAAAGTTTTCGTTAGCGATACTTTTAAACTCATGATACTGAGGAAACCACATATTTGTTTGCAACTTTTGAAAATTCAATAAAGTATCACGCAGTTCAATCTCTTTAACTCGGTTTAACTCTTCAATTTCTTCCTCAGCTTTTACATACAATGCAAGGGTGCAGTTATCTTGAAGAATTGGATCTACATTTTCTACATCTTTGAATTTATATACTGATTTTGGCTGGCTAGTAGTAGTCTGAAAATTTTCTGAGCTCGTTTTCTCACGTAACATTTCTTCGGGAGGGCGATTCCAAATCATGGATAAATCGTTTTATGAGCGCGTGTTTTTTTCATTTCAAAAATTCAGCATGTTTACAGTACCCTTTGTCTTTACAATTACAGTTAGTGTCGACTACTCTTCGATTTTACCCCAGCTACAGGATCATAATAAAAATAAACATATTTTCTTTTTTCCGAGTGCTAGTTGCACCTGGAGTTTCTCGTAAAACCTTGCCTTGTATCTTGTATGAATTTTATTGTCACGAAGTTTTTTGGTGGCATCACTGACATGATAACTTTTCACAAGTTTTTGGCCTTTGCTTATCACTTTCGGCCTGAAAGTATCGAACTGGACGGTTTGAAAATGGCTTTTAAAAACTATACTCATTATTTGCAGTATTGTGTTCTTAGGAGTGTTAATGGATTGAAAAAACTTTAAATGTCATAATACTCAAGGTAAACAGTGAGACATTTGCTCCCAACTGACACAACAAAAATCCAGTAGGTGGCGGGTGCTCCGCGAACACCTGATACTCACTTAGCGTATCTGACCGAAATATTTTGACATCAAAACCAGTGTCACTTCTGACATATCTAAAATATTCCTGCAATCTGTTTGCTCCTTCAGATTTATTCTTCAGAAAATATACAGTTCTAAAATGTGAAAAGTCATCTTTGAGTATCAAGAAATAATAGGATCCTCCCACTGAAACAGTCTGCATAGGTCCACATAAGTCTGCATGAATAATTTCTCCACATTTTTCAGTTTTTGTTGAACTGGATGAAATCGGTTTACGACTTTGTTTTCCATATACACAGGCACTGCACAGTATATCTTCTTTTTCATGAGCAGATAATTTAATATTCAAGTTGTGCAATATTTTACGAACTTGATAAACATTTTGATGTACTAATCTTTCATGCCATAGTTATTTTCAGTAGCAATATTGGCTTGACATTCTATTTTATTAACTTTAATTAATAACTGGTACAATCTATTTCGCCGGACTCCTTCTGCAACTACTCGTCCTTCTTTAAGAAGTTTACATATTTTGTTGTCTGCAAATAAGTTGTACCCTTTATGTAATGCAGTACCAGTTGAAAATAAATTTAGTTCCATATCAGGAACATAAAGAACATCTTTTAGATTTTCATTCCATTCATTATTAACCAAAGCTAGTCCTTATATCACCTTTTCCATAAGCTGGAAGTTTTGTCCCATTTCCAATTCTTACGAATCTGGGGCTTGTCAATTCGGTATAATTTATAAACCATTTAATATGATTTGTCATATGATCACTAGCTCCTGAATCTAAGTACCATACATTTTTATCAGCTTCTTCCATTAATTCGGTTTGTCCAATGAAAGCGTCCACTTTGCTGTTAGCTGCTATTACTAAATTACCTTCAGCTTCATTTTTCCTCAATTTACATTCATTTTTCCAGTGTCCTTCCTTTTGACAGTAAAAACATTTCCCTGGTTTCCGACCTTTCCCGTTTTTATGCCAATTTTGAAATTTCTTTCCTTTCTTTGCCACCATAGCTTCTGTTGTATCACATGAAAACTGAATACCAAGTCTTGCTTCTTCTATTAATAATCGTGACGTCAAATTGCTTAGAGTTCTTTTCTCTTCTGGAGTAGACTCCCACGCACGAAGGCAATGTCATCAATATTTTGGTGATCATCATGGAATTTGAGATGGGATCACCTAACTGTTTCAATTGTTGTCCCAGCTCTTCTAATTTTGAAATATGTGACGCAATATTATCATTAGAATCCATAACATACTTATAAAATTTCTGTTGTACTATGTGTATGCTTGATTCTGATTTCTGTTCATAAATACTGTGCAACTTATTCCACATATCTGCTGCAGTATCACAAACCATTATAGGCTGGTGGCCTATAGTTGAAACTAATACTTTCTGTGCCTTACTATCTGCTTTTTCCCATTTGTGAAAACGTTCTTCATATGCTTTTCTTTCTTCATTAATTTCCTCGGCCAATACAGGTTTCTGAACCTCTTCACTTACACCACCATATAACTCATTTGCTTTTAAATGAACCTTAATAATGAACTTCCATTGTGCCCAATTATTAGCTCCTAACTTTTCTACCTTTAAAAGTTCACTGTCCATTGTTTTACAATAGTATTCCCTTCCTTTCAAATACCTACTAGGCGAACTGGTCCCATAACCTGTTGAAATCTTTATTTGAAAGGAAAAATGTTTAAGTACAAACGTATTTATTGAAAAACTGTTTGATAAGTCAACAAACTTAATAATCAAAAACAAAAACGTATTTTATTTTTATATCACTATGACAAATTACAATTTCTAACAGTAATCTAGGTTTCATACTACGTATTACGAAATCATTTCGTAACCCTATATCCATTATTACATTATATAATTCACTAGTTCGAAGTTCCCTGGAATATGCATGTATAGTGTGGAATCCTCAATATCAAAAATATATAAAAAGAATTGAAAACGTTCAAATTAGGTTCATTCGTCACCTCAATTACAGATTTAATAGATTCTTACATTTTCAAAGCTACGATAATAATCTCCAACACTATAAACTGTTAAAGCTTAGCTCTAGAAGAATTGTTACATATATCATATTTTTACATAAATTATTTAATAATGCAATAGATTCTAGTTCAATTACCTTAAAATTAACGTTTAATGTAAGACAATACAATTCTAGGTCTGCCAACGTATTTTATAATCCGATTTACCACACAAACGCGACGTGTAATTCGCCAATTTACCAACTGCATAGAAATTATAATCTATTCTTTAATCATATTGACATTTTCTTCTTGTCACTCTCTTCTGTTAGGCATCTTGCTATTAATGTTTTTCTATAAATATAATTATAACTATATAAATACAATGGTTCTTATTAATTCAAATTTAAATTGTTATGTATCTTTTGCACGTTTTCTGATTTAAGTTTACCTACTTTTAGTCTTAGTTTTAGGTTAAGTTATGTGTACACATTGTAGTTTTCTTTTGTTAATTTAATGTGCAGTCCTACAATTGGGATGTCAGTCAGTCTGTTGGATTGCCAGTGTAAATAAATAAATAAATAAATAAATAAATAAATAAATAAACAGCATTCTCATTTTCATCTTCAAAAAAGTAGGGACCGACAATTCCCATTGAAGGCATTGCCTCACCATACTGTCACTTTCGGGCTGTGTAACGGTCGTTCATGGAGCTCCTGTGGATTTTCTGAACTACAATAACGGCAATTTTGTTTATTGGTATAGCCGAATAAGTGGAAGTGTGCCCTGTCAGACATCCATAAATTGTGTACCTATATCAATCTCATTTTCAAGCAGAGTTTCAGCAAAATGTAGTCGATTTGGGATGTCTGTTGGTGTTAGCGCTTGGACTATTTGAATTTTGTAAGGATGAAGATTAAGATCCTCTTGCAAAATTCGATGTAAAGAAATTTTACAAATTCCTAACGCCTGAGCTCATTTTCGGCTTGAATATTTTGGACTGTGTTCTACAGATGCTCTAACGCGATTGTTGGGGTTGACCCTATTTTTGTTTAATAATGATAATAAAAATGCTTCGTTCAAAAAGATAATTTGTTTATATATAATTTTTGTTTACAACATTCACTATGGTTTTTACAACTCCTTGATTAAATTTAATATAGGATGTAGTATATAGAACGTGAACGGTTCACCATGAGTGCAAGCACTTAAAATACCGCCCGCGTTGATAGGTTAACTTTCAATGAAATTACAAAATATGAAAAATATTCAAATATGTGACCTACTGACGACAATATTAACTAAAATGAAATACAATATACAAATAAATTACATAGCAGATATTAATATAAAAAATAGAATATATCTACTAATAAGAATAAAATTCACAATAAGAGAAAAACTAATATAACTCTAAGATTAATTTTCAATTGGTAGCAAGCACAACTTCAGTATGCTTCGTTTCAAAATGCCGGTTGCTGTCCTCACGCTTGCCACTCGAACAACACCATCTGCTCCTGAATGTAGTTTGGTAACTCGTCCCAATTTCCAACTTAACGGAGGTAATTTGTCTTCTTTCAGCACAACCATAGAATCTACTTGTAGTTGACTGACTTGATTTTTTTTCCATTTGGCACGTGTTGCTGCAAACTTGTCAAATATTCTGAGGACCACCTTGACCAAAAATGTTGCACTAATTGTTGCAAATGTTGATATTGACTTAAACGATTAACATGTATACTTTGAACGTCATATTGTGGGACAGCTGTAAGTGCATCTCCAATGTCCAATGAGAAAATGACCAGGTGTGAGAGCTGTTAAGTCGTTTGGATCATTTGATAAAGGGATTATTGGTCTGGAGTTAAGTACCGCTTCTATTTGTGTAAAAACCGTTGTAATTTCTTCAAATGTAAGAACACAATTACCTATTATTCGTGTTGCATGATATTTGGATGATTTAACAGCAGCTTCCCATAAACCTCCGTGATGAGGCGAACGTGGTGGGATGAAGTGCCATTGAATATTATTTTTAAAGAAAAATTCTGTTACATTACTATTACTAATACAAAAATCTTTAATTTTGCTTAACTCATTTTTTGCATCTACAAAATTTGTTGCGTTATCAGAATATATATGTCCACACAAACCTCTTCGAGCTACGAAACGTTTTAACGTATTAGGAAATGACTCAGTGCTCAAGTCATTAACAACTTCCAAAAGCACTGCCCGTGTAGAGAAGCATACAAAGACACATAAATACGCCTTAATAATGGCACGATTTTTTAGTTTGCCATCTTTAATACTAAAAGGACCTGCAAAATCCGTTCCGCAAACATAGAACGGTCTATTTTGAGTATCACGCGCTTGTGGTAACTCATTTTATGTTTAAGTTCTGATGAATTAAATATTTTAGAAATTGTTGACAAAATATTGCGCTTAGTGATTTTATTACATTCAACAGAACTATTAACAATATATTGAAAAGTATCTAAATTCGCGTTCCAAATTATACCTAATGCTTTAATACTTTCATCATCCGATACATAATACTCAATAAATTCTTGTTTATCTCTCGTGAGATCTTCTAATATAATACGTTCATTTGATGCCCATTTTCGAAGATGAAAGCCATACTTATTGAGAATGTCTGTTATATCACGTTTTATATTTACAGCTTCTTCTATTGTGTCCGCTCCGGTTAAGAGATCGTCAACATAAAAATCGTTTAGAATTTTTTGACTAGCCACGGGATATGCGTTTTTATTCTCTAGTGCTGCTTGTTGAAGACACCTGACGGCTAAGAATGATGCCGAAGCTGTGCCATAGATATTCTAAAGGTTCTTAGGATTATTTCTCCAAAATATTCGTTGTAAATCGCGTTGCTCACTCGTTACCTACATTTACCATTCTGTACATTTTCGCGATATCCGCAGTCATAACAAAATTTCGTTCTCTAAATCTACATAAAATTGAAAATAGATCAGATTGAATCGTCGGACCGGCCATTAAAACGTCGTTTAATGACATTCCAGGCTGAAGCATCAAATACGACACGCAGCTTAGTTGTAGTACTCGACTCTTTTATAACGCCGTGGTGAGGAAGATAATATACGTATTTAGGGTACACTGCGCGTCATATAAATGTGGTACACTTTGATTTCATCAATGTAAATCTGGCTCAACTTGTCAAATTTGACATTATAAGATCTGTCACAGATACTACTGGAGACGTTGCAATTCTGACGTCTCTGATTTGATCATAACCTACAAAGCTCTTAAATGACAGTTTGCATCAGTCAAGCTCAGGAAGATCACCATACACAACTAAAAAAACCTGATTTTCTGGTTACAACTGTTAACTGTTGTACCACATTTATATGACGCGCAGTGTACGGTTCGCTATTATTAGACACTTAAGGCAACACATACACGTAAACATGTTAGCGAGACGTAAACCAAATACGTTTACGTATTAGTTTCACCTTAAATCAGAGTTAAGGCAAGGATGTTAATATTCCTAGTACCTGTTTTTCTTTTTACGACACGGCGTGAATTTAGTTTAATGTTAGTGTAATTACAATATTTTAAGAAAATAGAATTGAAAAATGGAACCTGTGTTTAGATTTAGCAGCTTTAATAGATGACGAGAATGATAATGATCTGGACGAAGCTTTTATTTTGCACATTCTCCATGATGAAGAAAACTTAGGGAACAGAGGTCTACTTTATGGCCATTTTAATCTAGAGAACCTATGCAATGTAGAATGTAAAAATCTATTCCGATTTAGAAAAAATGATCTTAGATTATCCAGAGGTTTCGGTATACCAGAAACTATAACCACACGAGATAGAGTAGCCCTTCCTGGTACGTACCTAGTGGCATTTAAGTTTTACCTAAGCTAAATCGTTTTTAATTAATTTATTATATTAAACCATGGAATACTAATATATTTTTTAATAATTCTCGTAGATATTGATTATTGGGTCATATAAATAAAAACGAAGTACTTGCTACTACTTCGAGTATTAGCATTTGATTCATAGAATTAACTTCAAATTATAACTTTGGGGATGTGAAAATAGAAGTCTCTATTCATTGAACTTAATTCTGGGAATCACGCCAAATTCTAAAAAAATAAATAGAAATAAGAAAATTGCCAAAATATGTCAAGATAAAAGTCTCTACTTTAAAATGAAGTAAATAATATGGAGCAGCGAGCGGAGGTCTGACTTGAAAAACGGTTCGAATACGAAAGTCAAGCAACAGTAGATGCGGCTAGTACCTGGATGGGTGACCATCGGGGAAGGACGCTTTCTCGTCTCCTTACTTCTAGCGGCTTGTATATCAGCTATATCGCAGAAGCTATACAACTATAAGCGAGAGTTGTATTGAGGATATGTTAACGAACGCAGCAGGAGGCGTATAAGTAGCTTTAAGTCAAAAGATCCCTATTAATCATAAGTAACAAGCATAAGGCTTGTATGGTGTATATGGAACATCAGGTTCCATATGCACCATTTTTTATCAAAAATTATCACAATTTTCACATCAGTTCCTAATCCCAAAATTCCATTTTTGCCTGATATGTATGATTTCGTGCATATCAGGATTTTTTATAAATCATAAGTCGATTTTCAGTACACTTCCCAAAATTCCATTTATCTTTTTCGGCCATTATCTCATACTTGAACGAACGCATCCAGGCACGATGCAGCATGCAGAGACGACCAAGGATATGCACTATCCTCCGCCAGTACCGATTCCATTGGTCATCGTCTCTGCCGGGATCGTGTCTGCTAGCACCATTTTAAATTTTAGGAACTGACTTGAAAAGTGAAATATCTGGAATATGCGATGCCACGTGGCGGTGTAAAAGGGTGCCGGGGCACTTTCGTATATATACCAAGTGACCGCCTCGTGAAATCACATTCGGAGAGAATTCCTTTTCTGAACGATCCACGGACGTCTAACGGTGTATATTATTTTGGAGAGTATTACAATACATTTCTAGTATCTATTTCAAGCATAAAATAAATCCCATTCACTAAATTGCCAATTCATCTCCATGTAATACAATTCTCTTTCGGCAATCGATCACTCTCTTTTAAGCGCGGCCGTCGCGGTCGCTGACCCTTGTGGGGGTATCGTGGCTATGGTGGTAGACCTTGCTTTGTGAAGCTTTTTATGTAGATTGATGATTATACAATATATCTTTATATATCTATTTCTTCTTTTATTGCATTCTAGTGGTAATTAAGTTCTTGTGTTGACCATCTAGTTAACGACCCTCGCATGTGCGACAGAGACCCTTCGGCTGAAGCCAAAGAGGAGTGAACGAATGCTGTCTGGGCAGGTGTCTAAGGTGAATTGTGTATTGTGCATAGTGTCTCTATAGTGTTGTATCTTTAGTTCAGGATATTGCGAAACCTGTATACGAGAGAGCATTCATTGTCGACGGCTACCGTTAATCTATCGATATCGAGATATGGATATATTAAAAGCTTGTCCCGACCTGCGTTGAAGTCAGCGGCCAAGAGCTGGTTCAGATGTTGTGATAGCGGCTGGTTGACTTATTCGAATATCGTTCGTTCCCTCCAACTAGTTATTACTGATTCACAAGCGAATGGTTAACTGAATCGTTGACACCTTAATAATTTAGTTATTAAACGTTGATATGGCGCCCAACGTGGGGCTGTGCTTTAATTGAATTCATCTGTTGCAAGAATCGTAGTCATGAACGACAATCCTTTGATATCTTTGACCCCTAGTGGCTTTTACGAGCAAGAGACCAGGTTAATGGAAGATTCCTCCGTAGTGCCGGAGAGGCGGCCGGAGCTGATCAGTAATGTTTCTCCCTCGTCGAAATCTCCTGAGACTCCTCCTCAAATGGAAGATCTATTTGCCAAAATGGCACAAACTTTTGTAAATGCTATTCAGGACGCAGCACAATGCACGAATTACACTTATGACAAACCACGTAGTCCTAACGTGGAATATCACGGCTTAGACCATGAGAGTCCCGAAACTTTCATCAGAAATTTCGAAGACTATTGCCATAGAGCACGAATTTCAAATAATACCGATAAATTTCATCTGATAACTGAACAACTAAAAGGAGAAGCCCGAAAATGGTTCGATCAATACAGGACTTTAATCACTTCATACGAAGTATTCATTGAACGTTTCCGCAACAGATTCGATTCAGGTGATATTTATAACTCAGGCTATAACCAAACTTTATGGAGAGATGCAGAATGCAAGTGATTCTTCCGCAGTATTCATTACTAAGAAAATATGTCTTTTTAATAGGGTTGACCCCTTTAAACCGGAAGCTCTGAAGGCCAGTATCATACTGGACCCACTCAGACCGGAGATACGTTCTCGCTTACGCGAAACACATATTTTTAACACGGAGTCACTTGTATCTATAGCATCTAGAGTAGAGAGAGATATCGCTGATGAAGGATCTGCGGCACGTTCAATCGAATCAAAATCTAAGGCAAAATCTAACAATCAAAATTATCATCAACCATCTTCGGGCAACTCCTATAATGGCCGTGTTTGGCAAAATTCCTACAATGAGAATACCAATAGAGAATCCCAAGATGTCAGGAATCGACAAGTTCACTTCCAAGATCAGGCAAACTCTCGAAATCAAGTCCGTCCAAATTCTAATAATAATTTAAATATAAAAATTTTAAATTACAAAATTAACGTAATAGCCATATATAAATCACCCGCAATAAATTCTAAAGAATTTACATCAGATTTGCACCAATATTTGAAAACACTAAAAAATAAGTCAGACTATAAAGTGATATTAGGTGACTTAAATATTGATATTATGAAGGATAATGAAATTTCAAGTGAATATTTAAATACTATGTGTGAATATCAATATAAGTCTGTCATTAACCGATATACGAGAATAGTTGACGATTCAAAATCATGTATTGATCATATCTTTTTAAAAACAAAAAAAACACTTGCAGATGAAAATATATTGCCATTTGTAATTGAAACACAATGTGTAAGTGAACATTTTCCTGTAGTATTACAAATAGTCCTAACAGATGTTAAAAAATGCAACCGGTTTGATAATAAAAAATTTATTAAGTACATAAATTACAAGTCAATAAAAGATGAATTGATCTCCTATGACTGGAACAATGTAATTACCGGAGAAGATCTTGACACTGAAACAAAAAAGTTATAGATACATTAACTGCACTAGTACATAAACATACTAAAACATTTAAAAAAAAAATATGTAAAGAGACATGAGTGGATAACGAAAGGTATTTTAGTGTCAATGAAAAAAAGAGATGCTTTATATAAAAAAGTAAAGGAAAATTCAAACAACGAGGATATAAAGAAAGAACATACTACTTATAGAAATAAATTAACTAAAATTATAAAAAGAACTAAAAATAATTTTTATAAAATTCAAATAGACCAAAATAAGGATAATATGAAAAAAATGTGGGAAACTGTAAATCATAAACTAAAAAATAATAATCGACAAGACAAAACTATAACAAATATAAAAGATAAAAATAATGAAGTTCAAACGGATGAATATGAAATATCAAATGAATTTAATCGTAGTTTTCTAAGTGTAGGAAAAAATTTAGCCAGCAAAATAAAGCGAAAACAAAACTATATAGAGAGTAAGAAAATAAATGTACATTCAATATTTTTATACCCTTGTACTGTACCTGAAGTGGAAGGTTATATAAGCGAATTAAAAAATAAAAAGGCTCCCGGCTATGACAAAATAAAATCGGAAACACTTAAAGAAATAACAAAGTATATTTCAACGCCGTTGACATATTTAATAAATAAAGCTCTTAGTGTAGGAACTTGGCCTGAAAGCTTAAAAATAACGATCGTTAAACCAGTACATAAAGGGGGAGATAAAACGTTACCACTTAATTATAGACCGATATCATTAATAACGAGTATAACAAAAATCTTTGAAAAAGTACTAAAGGTCAGAATGTTAAATTTTTTAAATAAGCACAATATCTTGTCACCACAGCAATTTGGATTTAGACAGGGGAAGTCAACTGAAAATGCAATAACACTTCTCACAAAACATATATATAAAGCTTTAGACAACTCTAGACCTTCATTATGTCTGTTTATAGATTTAGCTAAAGCATTCGATACTATAAGTCATGCTTTACTAATGAAAAACTTGGAAGAGATTGGATTCAGAGGAACAGCCTATAAATTAATATCTAGTTACTTAACTAATAGAATGCAATGCGTGGAAATAAATGAAATTAGAAGTAATTTTGCGAAAATCGAATATGGAGTTCCACAAGGTACCATACTTGGCCCTATCCTATTTATTATTTATCTAAATAATCTTTTTGAAATAGATACAAAAGGTTTAGTCATTAGTTTCGCTGACGACACAGCTATTTTTTATGAAGGAGAAAATTGGGAGAGCTTAAAACAAATGGTCGAAAATTACTTTGTAAAAATAAAATCTTGGTTTGATTTTAAACTACTGTCATTAAATGTAGACAAAACTGTTTATGTACCCTTTGCCTCTTATAGTAGTACGTTACCGAAATTTAAATCATTAGAAATAATAGATAATGTGTCCAGTAAATTTACAATTATATCAAAACCGTTTGCAAAATATCTCGGAATCATGGTCGACTGTCACTTAAAATAGGATCTACATATCAATTATATAACGCAAAAACTAAGGGTACATATACATCTTTTCAAATTCTTAAAAGAGATCCTAAATATAAAATATTTAAACATAGTATATCTTGCACTAGTGGAACCTCATATAAGGTACGGTATAATAGGATGGGGAGGGGTAATGAATGTGTATTTAAATAAACTAGAGTTAACTCAAAAGAGAATTATTAAAATTATTTATAATAGAGAACTTACTTATCCTTCAGACTTATTGTATCAAGAAACATCGATCTTGGACCCACGAAAACTGTTTTTCTTAAGTCTATCAGTTATGCAGTATTCTGAAACAAAAAATTTCTCAAATCATAATTATAGTACCAGAAATAGACACAACTTAATACCTGAAAAAATTATGTTTAAAACAATTGGACAGCGATCTCATATTTTCCTCGCTCCTCGAGTATTCAATTTCCTTCCTGAAACGATAAAAGATAATTTAAATAAAAAAACATTCAGGAGAAAGGTCAAATCGTTCTTAAGAGAAACATCCAGAAGTCAAATAAATAATATAATAGATATAAAAAATACTTAAGGAAAGAAAATTAGTTCTTGGCGTATAAATATAAATAAAAAAAAAAAAAAAAAGAGAAAGAAAAAAAAAAAAATACTTACCAAATGTTCAACTGCAAAAATGTGTATAATGCGTGAATGTGTATATTGTATAAGTATATAATATATATTGTATAAGTATATAATATATTAGTTAGGTTTATAATGTTTAAACAATATTTTATCTGTTTGTAAGATTTTTAAACAATATTTTACTAATGTATTTTAATCACCTCAAGCTTTTATTAAAGCTTTGTGATTTTACTGTGTTTATTTGTAATGTCTTTACACAAAACTATTGTAGTCGAAAGATGTACTCTTGAAGCAAATAAACAATTTTATTATTTATTATTATTATAATAATACTAAAACGCCTCCTACTCCATGTCGATACTGTCCTGATGTACAATGGCACTACCATTCCGAATGTCCAAACAATCCTTATAAGAGACGACAACAGGGAAACTTCTCAGGGGGTCGAGAACATGGCAATCAGGGCAATTCCCTCAAGCACGCCTCGTCGTCATTAGACTCAATAAACCCATTTGACCACTTACCTGACCTGACGTCAGAATACCCAGAATATGCCAAAGACCCTGCCAGCTTTCAATCTATAATCCTACCGGAAGCAATCAATCATTTATCAAATTTTTATCCTTTGCCCCGAATCAAAATTATAGTCAATAATCAACTTGTATTTGCACTTCTCGATACCGGTGCTACAAGGAATATCATTCATCCGCAATTTCTCTCATCAGTGAATAATCTATCAGATCCTCAGACTTTTGCTCTCGCTTGTGGCGATCAAGTTATTGATTCGCAAGGCACCACTTCTCTAGACATCTTTATATTGAATGTTCGTTTCCATGTACCGTTTCAAGTTATCGAAGAACTGAATGAAGGAATAATATTAGGAGCTCCATTCCTTTATTCTCAACATGTCGTATTTGACTATCATAGGAAATGTGTGCATGTGGGAATAGACAGACGTATAACCGTGTTCTGGAATCAGGCAACCGATAGAGCATCTAATGAAGAATTGCCGGAAACTCTCAAAATTTCTAACTCAATTTTCAAACCACTTTTCGAAGAATTCTCTGATATATTTACGGTGGAATTGACTCAAGCAACCACCGTAAGTGTTAAACACAAAATTATTGTTAAGGACCATCGTCCATTCAATGTAAAGCCATATCACATGTCGCCTAGTAAAAAGAAGATCATGTATGATCAGATAGAGGAAATGTTAAAGGCCGGTGTTAAGAAACCGCGTTTCTGTATCGACTATCGTAGATTAAACGAAGTCACGCTTGACGAAGCATCTGTTTTACTAAAAATCTATGAAAGTATCAAGGACCTGGGGAAAGCTACAGTATTTACTGTACTTGATTTGAAGAGCAGATATTGGCAAATTCCTTTAGATGATTCATCCAAAATTTATACAGCGTTTACTACTCATGATGGAGCTGCCTATCAATTCAATGTTATGCCGTTCGGCTTGAAGACTGCCCCGTGCACATTCCAAAAATTCATGGCCAAAGATGTTCTAACAGGATATTTGCACCATTTCTGTAAGGTCTATTTAGACGATTTCATTATTTATAGTGAAGATTTGGATAAACATGTGGAGCACCTCAGGTTGATATTTGAACGATTACGGCTACATAATTGAAGGTTTCTCCGGATAAGTGCGTAATCGCTACTAATGAGATTACTTATCTTGGACATCAAATCACTTTAGATACCACTAGACCACTTGATAAACATAAATTGCAGCTTCAGAACTATCCTGTTCCTAACAATAAACGACAACTTCAGAGTTTTCTCGGGCTATGCAACTGGGTAAGGGAATATATCCCTAATTCCGCTATCATTACCAAGTCGCTAACCAGATTACTCTCGAAGGACGTCCGATATAAATGGACAAAGGAGGCCCAGAACACATTTATGAATATTAAGCAGATCTTAGCAGAACCCTTGGAACTTCATAGACCTGATTTGGACAAGACGTTTATTCTTCAGACGGATGCTAGTCTACTAGGCATGGCAGCAGTTTTATATCAGTTCGGCGATGGAGGTGAAAGACATATTATATCATATGCGAGTCATACCTTGTGTCCTACAGAGAGAAAATATCACATTAACGAGAATGTCTAAGTGTGGTTACTTACGTTAAGCGATATAAGATTTATTTAGCAGACAAACCTTTCATCGTCCGGACTGATAATAGGGCTCTCCTGTGGTTGGATAAGCACCGAGATGAGAAAACGAAGTTCACAAGATGGTCGTTGTTGTTGCAGGAATATTCTTTCAAAATTGAACACTGTCCAGGCAAAGAAAATCTTTTAGTCAGCGAACTATCAATGAGAGATCGGTTAGAGATCAGAAATTTTACTCAACTCATCAAGTAAGAAATGGGATACTTATGAGATTGATTTCAAACAAAATTTATTTAGTGGTACCTAAACGTAAGATTAAAGATATCATATCACATTTTCATGACAAGACTGGTGTCGGCCATCCAGGAAGAGATGAAACTTTTCGGACCATATCTATAATCTGTCTCACCAACAGAAATAAATAGGCTCCTCCCCTATAATTTTATAGTTGCGCAGAACGGTGTGCGCAATAGTCAGACGGTAAATGTTGAGATAACGGAATCTCCGATTTTCGGAATTTTTTTGCTTTTAACATACGTAGTTTTGTCTCCTGAACAATAAATTCTAAAAAAAAATCGCCGCTCGTCAACAGTTTTCGAGATATTTGGCCCCAAAGTCTCTGAAAGTCGTATTTCTCCACTGCCATAATCACTTATTTTCACCAAATTTTTCATTTTATGCTTATGAACACCTCTAATACAGACTTATTTAAACACTTTTAAATAGTTTCAACACATTTATAAAAGCCATGAAAACATAACCTAAAATTTCAAACAACACTAAGATCATTCGAGGTTATGATAGTGCCGTAAGATCTAGGGTACGGTATAAAACGAATATGTTCCTTCTTTGATATAAAAATATACTGCACCTGCCCCCGCCCGCCCGATTCGCGGAACTTGTAATGTTTGAAATCTAGAATACGCATAAAACTAATAATATGTTCCTTCTTTGAGATAAAACGATAAATATATTGCACCCGCCCGCCCCCGGGCGGGCGGGTGCAATATATTTTTATGTTAAAGAAGGAACATTAGTTTATGCATAACATAGATCCCGCGCCACTATCGTAATGTTTGAAATTTTTGGTTATATTTCAAAAAATTTAAAAAATCGGACGATCCGTAATGTAGAAAATTACCTTTGTTCTAAAGTATTGAAATAAACATTGGTGATAGTGAAAAAGTTAAGAAACGCCGAAAAAAATATCTTTTGCGGCGATGGCGGAAATGTCATATTTGGGGTATATTGACCCCCATATCTCGAAAAGTACTGGAGAGCGGGAATTTTTGACTTGAAATTCGTGTTCTACGGACAAAAATAGGTACTGAAAAAAAACTGAAAATAGGTACTGAAAAAAAAAAAAATTCCAAAAATCGGAGGTTCCGTTATCTCAACAATTACCAGTTTTACTTAATGAAATTAATGAAAGCTGTGATAGCCATCAGATTTCGATGAAAACCTAACCTTAAAAAAGAGCGTTTTAACATTTAATCATATAATATTAATCGTTTGCATTACATACCTTAATACTTAACTTAAAATACGCAAAACATATAAGGTTAATTTGACAGTTGACAGTTAGGCGGGCTCCCTATTTATTCACGTTTTTAATACGTTTAACGTTTATGCGTTTCGCGACAATCATAACATAAGCTGATTGGTCTGGTGCAAAAGATGTAAAAGTTTAACGCGTTCGCGAGTACGTTGTAGATTCGGCCTTTGTCAGTCAAATCTAGGGGTTGCTTTGTAATTCGGGTTCTATAAATACGACCAACAGAGAAATTCCATTCAAATTTAGCGGGCATTTTTGGGGAGGAGTCTATTTATTTCTGTTGGTGAGACAGACTATAGAACTTATTATTTTAACAATATGTCCAGACAAATAGGCCTATATATTCAAAATTGTTTAGTGTGCAAATCCGTTAAAGGACGACAAGTGCAGCCGGAAGCACCATTACGGTGTCATGAACCTCAATACCCTTTTGAGGTGATCAGTATGAATATATTGGGACCATGTTGTAATGATCCGTTGCTACGCCACTGATCATAACAAAGAAAAAAAAAAATAAAAAATTTTAATAAAAAAGATATTGGTTGGTAGAGCAAAGCGATGTGTCGATATACGCGAGAGTCGCAGCCTATCAACGGCCGAACGAACATTTATAAATGTAACATAATATTAATTAAGTTATAGATGTTTAATGGTAATAAATAATTACTTGTATTAGTGGTGTGATTAAACTACTCTGGTAAGTTAAAATAAGAAGGTTAAGAAAATATTAATTTCAATATATTTTCTTTTAATGATAGGAATAGCAATCATAAATATATGGCAGAAAATAAATCTGTTTGATGGAGTAATATGGCATATTGGGGTACAAGACAGTATTGCTGCGACAGGAGACCCGCAAAAGGAGCCGTTGTGAGCCGTTGAATATTTTGAATAAAATATATTTTTTAATTGAGTAAATTACATAGTAATCTAGAAAAATAAACATTTCATTTACATTTATAATTAGTAATAAATTTAAGAGAATAGCTTAGCGTACCTATACGTGTAGCAGTTGAGTTTAAGTATACGCTTGTTATGGTAATGCCATGTGATTCAAAATTACATAAAACAAAATAACAAGAGACATTTAGAATTTTAAGGTAGTATTAGCAGAGACAACTAGAGACGGGAAACTTTATATAAAAATCGGTTCGTTTTAATGCTATTTATTGTCCTCTCTTTCCAAGACATAATTTCTAGTATGCTCCTATCTTTGTCTATCATCTGGGAAAGTGTAGCAAGGGGGCGCTAGTTTATTTTCTATTATCTTCGGTTCCGTGATTTTTTACAAATGTCATTAATTCGCTTCGCTGTCATTTGTTGAGGTTAAATGGTTGTTGTGTTTAATTACCTTTGGCTTTATGTTCTGTGTTGTTATTTTGCTTTTTAGTTAGTAAAATTATTAGCGTCTGATATAAATACCTGTTTCAATATTAATTAAAGTATATTGAGGGTTTTCTCCAATTATTCTTGTAACAGGTAAGAGCGATATTGTTCAATTAAGAAACCTTTAATGCAACAATAAATTTTGCATTTCAGAAATCCTGGCAAAATGCCTCAAACATTTTGTTTGGTTTGTGGATCTGGGAGAGATGAAGTGGAACGAATACCTTGGTGGTGCAAAAGGAAGAATAGAGAACGACAGCTACAGCAGCAACGAAAAGATGCCAGATCATCCAGGAGAAAAGTTTCCAAATTCAAACACTAATATTTTAAGATTGCTATTTTTATATTTTAATACTAAGTACAAATACTATATATAGCATTAACGCTTATCCCGCCTAATAACTCATAAGTAAATTTATTACAATAATTTTAATACAAGAATATTTGACGGCAACAATAGAAATAAGTGTGTTGAAGTTAGTTTGTTTGTTGCTAAATCAGTATACTTTTAATTTTCATTATGCTTTTTTCATTTATGTTTTACATAGTAATGCTTGATTTAAGCTTTTTATTTTACATAACTCATAACTGTTATTATAGTTAGAGCGATGAATGTTTTACGATTACATCATCAATTTAAAATTTACTAAAATCAACATATCTTCCGCTACCAATAAGATATGAGTACCTTCTTTTTGAGGCTAGATAGAAAAAAAAATCTAGCAATTCAATGGGACATGATGGAAAATCCGTCGACCGCAGATTGTCATGTAGAAGCGTACATAATCTTACGTAAATTGACGCTTTTAGAAAACATTAATCGCTCCAACTATAGAAATGTTAAAATTTTTAAGAATAAACATCCACTATGTAATTTATTTAATATTAAAAACACATTTTTGTGTATTTCTCCACCTCTCTCTCTGTGTATCTATAAAATATTGTAATTAATTTATTTGGCAACTCGTGAACTGATCTGTATTTTTATATTTTACTTAATAAATAAATAGTATATACCCATACTCTTTTCTTTTTTTTTTTTTAAATAAAAATGAGTAAAATGAAAAAATAGAGAAACACCCAAGAGGCGTTTAAACGTTCCCGCCAATGCGCTGCGCCCTCTGCCTACACTTTCCATTACAGTGGACCAGTGCAGCTACGCGGCCTAAAAATTTACACACAGTTGCCCGTCTCTAGTTGTCTCTGGTATTAGTAAGTTTAAACTCACAACGGTTGTTGGCCAACAACGAGGGAATGTAGGGTGAGTTCTATTGTTTTAATATGTATTTAGGTTATTGTTGGTTTGTTATTTCGAGTGTTGCAATTTATAATTATTAAGTGTAGTCCGGTGTAGAACTAAGATTGTCTTTATTAGTGTTATAGGTAATCTGTATACGCAAATCACACAAAAGACAAAAAAACAGAGTAACTACGTTGAATCGGACCTTGTGATAAGGAATAAGAAATTATTGTTAATTTCTACAGTTAACTTAAACAATAAACTTAATTCAGTCAACTTTCTGTCTATTCTTGATATCAAAAGGAGAAAGAGACACCAAGGCCACTGGTAATCGATTTATAGTCATGACGGTCGATTTATTTACTAAGTGGACCGAAGCGCAAGCGTTCGTAAATAGCCCAGGGTCGATCCAGTCAAACCATGAACAAATTAGAGACAAGCTGAAATTTGGTATATAAGTTTGTATTGGGGTCCTTAAAATACCACCAAACCCCACCGGTAATCCGCCGTGCCTGTCACCCCTAAACAACCCCCGAAAGGGATGAAAATCGGACTTTTTCTAGTTATCTGGCAATATCTTAAAAACAAAGCAATATACGAAAAAATATGAAGATAGAAAAATTAAAGGGCATAAAATTTCCTATAAAATTACGTTCAGCAGATATATTTTGCTTTACCAGTGGCGGAGTTATGATATTTTTAATAATTGGGTATTTTGTAAAAATATTCTCTAGCCTTCACTTATTGGATTTTGACATTAAATATACATAACAATGTATATGGATATTTTGGTAAATACATTTAATACATTCTTACATCAATAAATTAGAAATAAGAAACATACCAGTGGAGTACTATATTCTAATTTCATACATTATTTTGTATTAGCTAATAGAACTTTAACATTTTAACAAAATAATTATTTTAAATATCCGTGGAATTTCTGTTACGAATTGAGAGGAATTATTTTTATATTAATAATATTAAGGACATATACCGCATGTCAAGGCAACTGAGTAGTTTTCCGCGTCGCCATTCGCCCCTGTATGTCTCTTCGTATATTCTCGATACGACTCCATTACGCTAAACAAAATTTGTATATGCTACGCCCAGGAAGAAGTTCGAAACCAAATAAAATTACTAATACTTCAAAGTGGAGCATAAGTTGGGACCTTTAATAAATGTTAAATAAATAAATAAATAAAGTGTAAGAATAGTATTTTGTACTAAACTTCGTCCATCAATAAAGACGTTTATTATTATTATTATTATTGCCATGCACGCCATTTCCGGATGTGATACTACATCTGGCCTGTTTACCAGGGGAAAAATTAATTTGGTCAATACTATGAAAAAGAAGAAGTTGGTTGACCTTTTTGAAGAATTTTACAATCCAAATATATCCAAAGACAGATTGAGGTCCTTTATTTCGACAATTTTTATTTCCGTATACGTCAAAAATAGAACAAGTACCGATTAACGATTTGAATAACGTCAGATACATTATCTACCAGCAGCAAAGCAAAGTTTAAATAAAGATTTTAATCTGGCTTCACTTCCACCGATCATAAATGCAGCTCAGTACCATGCATATAGGACATTTCATCCAGCAACTCTACATACATATTTTATTTACATATATGATTAACCTTTAGGTTCAAGAATGGTTGAATAATAGCTTACCACTCCAGGACTGGGGATAGATTTCTAGTGATTCCGGAATCTCTCCAGTCCAGATGGATCAAGATATAGACCCCAAAGGGTTCCTTAAACAAATTTTTTGCAACTGTTCATCAGGTGGTTGCAAAAGTGCATGCTCATGTCGTAACCTGTTTTAATAGGGCAGTTGAGGATTTACAGGCGGAAGACATCTCAACATGCAGTTAAAATATATTAGATAATAAGTAATTAAAAACATAGGTACATTACATTCATTTACTTAAACATCACCTGTAAGTATTTTAGTTTATTTAAGAAAAAGCAACTGTGCTACTTACTACATAAAAAACTCATATTTTATGTATTATTATAGTTTTAATCTGTTTTGGTGTAAAAGACGTAAAATATATTAATGTAACGTAATTATTTTGTAGGAAATGTGTATTTTGTTAAAATATACTGGAATTTACAATACGATAACTCCACCACTGGTAAAGCAAAATATATCTGCTAAACGTAACTTTATAGGAAATTGTATGCTTTTTAATTTTTCTGTCTTCATACTTTTTCGTATATAGCTTTGTTTTTAAGATATTGCCAAAAAACTAAAAAAAGTCCGATTTTCACCCATTCGAGGGTTGCTTAGGGGTGACAGGCACGGCAGATTACCGGTGGGGTTTGGTGGTATTTTAAGGATCCCAATACAAACTTATATAACCAAATTTCAGCTTGTCTCTAATTTGTTCATGGTTTCCTATATAAAGCTTCAGATCGACCCTGGGCTATGCGGTATTATGTCCTAAATATTATTAATATAAAAATAATTCCTCTCAATTTCTAACAGAAATTCCACGGATATTTAAAATAATTATTTTGTTACATTTAATAGGAACGTAAAATGTTAAAGTTCTATATTAGCTAATACAAAATAATGTATGAAATTAGAAATATAGTACCTACTCCACTGGTATGCTTTTTATTTCTAATTTATTGACGTAATGATGTATTAAATGTATTTACCAAAATACCCATATATATTGTTATGTATATTTAATGTCAAAATCCAATAAGTAATGGCTAGGGAGTATTTTTACAAAATACCCAGTTATTAAAAATATCATAACTCCGCCACTGGTAAAGCAAAATATATCTGCTGAACGTAATTTTATAGGAAATTTTATACTCTTTAATTTTTCTGTCTTCATATTTTTTCGTATATAGCTTTGTTTTTAAGATATTGCCAAAAAACTAAAAAAAAGTCCGATTTTCACCCCTTTCGGGGGTTGTTTAGGGGTGACAGGCACGGCGGATTACCGGTGGGGTTTGGTGGTATTTTAAGGACCCCAATACAAACTTATATACCAAATTTCAGCTTGTCTCTAATTTGTTCAAGGTTTCCTATATAAATCTTCAGATCGACCCTGGGCTAAAAGGTGAATGGCGAAACTTTAGTTCGATATCTGGAGGAGCACTAGATCTCTCGGTTTGGCTTGCCGAAGACCATCATCTCAGATCAAGGAGGACATTTTCAAAGTGGATGGTATACTCAGTTTAGTAAACGAAATCATATTCAAAATTGTATACGCCCATTTATCATCAAAGATCAAATCCAGTAGAAAGGTCAAGAAGCCAAGAAAATTTTAAAATCTCTTATGTTCAATCAGGCAAGAGACACATGGGATATGTACATTGTGCAAATGCTTTACAATCTAAGAACTAGAAAGAACGCTTCCACAGGATATACCCCGAGCTTTGCAGTTTTAGGATACGAACTCGCAGAAGCCGGCGACTGGCAGATTGAAAGCTATTTTCAAGAAAGACAACCCACATTAACCCGACCAGCTATCGTTCAAAATATAAGTCAAAATTCACTGCAGTATAGACAAAAATACGCCCCTAAGGAAGCCGTCACTTCTATAGTTTTGAAAGTTAGAGACAGAGTTATGGCTAAAAATATGCGTAAAGATAAACAGGCATTTATACCATCGTGGACTGGGCCACATAGGGTGACAGAGAAAGTGTCAATTGAGGTTTATATTATCCAGAAAGGCCAACATCTATCCCGATTACATGTGAACTATTTGAGACTTGTGAAACCAACGGAGGAAGTAGGATTCGCATCCAGTGAAGACGAAGATTCCGATGACTCTTCAGTGGGCGATCCTCCTAATGGACCAGAGCATTCCAATGATCCAATTCCCGTACAAGTCCAAATTCATACTGCTAATACAGCCAGCGTAGCTGTCTCGAATGTAAGAAGGCATCCGGCGTCGAAGCAGACAAAGGATAGCGTTTCCGAAGGGCCGGAAACCAGTTCGCAGCAAGCAGCTTCGCATGCTGATATTTCCATTCATGAAAGTTAATAAGTATATACAACACGAGTAAAGACTGTGTTCCTGAAAAAGTGTTAAAAAAGTGAAAAATTACAAGTTAATAGTTTATGTAGCGATGAAAAGTGTTATCTATGTGAAATAAAGTTTAAATCAATATTTATAGTATAATTTAAACAAATTCTAAAAGCTATTGTGTAGGTATGTGGTCTGCTTTAAATCTTAACATAGACAAGAAATTCATTGATAACGTTCTTATCTCTGAAAAAGTGAATATAAAATAAAAGAGCAAAAAAGGAAACTAACTAAATACTTCTTAACAGTTTAAACAAAGGACATGACCAACACCCTAGATGCTGATTTTAAAAAAAAGTTATTACAAACCATCGAGGAAGCTAATAAAAAACAAACAGAAGAATTAAAAGTATAAATCGAGAGTGTGACGCAAGCTGTTAAAGAAGAGGCAAACAAAAGAAATATATTAGAAGCGGAGTACGGGGCCCTCAAAAATAAATATGAAAATCTGGAAGTCACTAAGAAAAAATAATATCATTATTTTCGGACTGGAAAAAACTGCAGAAGAGATTTTGGTTAAATTTGTGGTTGAAAAATTAAATTATATTTTAAACTTAAACATAAATATTGGGGATATAAAAGATGTTTACACCATAGGAAAGAAGGAAAATAAGAAACCCATAATCGTAAAATTCGTTTTCTATCTTACAAAACGAGACGTCCTAAAAAATTGCTACAAACTCAAAGACATTAACAAAACTAAAAGTATAAAAATTTACATAGCCGAAGAACTTTCTCCACAGGAAAGAAATGAAAAAAGAATTCTTACGCAAAACTTAAAAGCTGCCAAATCACAAAAACTGAATGCATACATAAAGGGAAACAAATTACACGTCAATAATGAAATATATACCGCCCAACAATTAGCAGATAGCGAAAATGGACCAGTAAATAAAGAGAAACATGAGGAGATAGATAACCAGGAAAAGCTTGAAACAAATAGTGCACCAGCTACTCCTAACATCAGGAAAAAAAGAGAAACTGAAGCAGAAAATATTGAAAGTGAAAACCACTCGAAGAAAGCAAAAATGACTAACAAAGCCTCAACTGCTGCCAGATCTTCATCCAGGATTCAAGGAAAGGAAATCAAGACCCAAACAGGAAATCCAACGATACTAAGCAAGAAACAAGTGCAAAGGACATGAATAAAGAAGAAGAAACATAATGAAGATAATAACATATTATATTATGTACGTATCTATGTATTTATTTACATTAAAAAAAAAAAAAAAAAAAAAAAAAAATTAATCTTTATATAAGAAATTATAACGTAAACAAAATAGAAACGGAACTTTGTGAAAACATAAACCAATACAATAAAATAGAGGGTGAAACGAAACCTAATTTTGCTGTTTTTCATCTAAATATTAGAAGCTTATCAAAAAACATTGATGAGTTATTAATTTTCTTAGAACAATTTAATAAAAAATTTGATGCAATAATATTAACTGAAACATTTCAAATATCTGATATCTGTTTGTTTCATATTGATGGGTATAAATTAGTATATAATCGAGGTGCTTTAAATAAAAACGACGGTGTCGTAGTCTATATAAAGTCATGTTATACATTTCAGCCAAAAATTGACAAAATTGGAGATATAGATTCCATCACAATTAATATAAATATTCCAAGGCTTGAGCCTTGTAAATATTCAGCCAAATATTCCAGTTACTATCACCGCATTATATAGACCGCCAAGCACAAATGTCTATAATTTTAATACTAATTTGTTGAACTATTTAACAAATTTAAAACACAAAGGGACTCATATACATATAGCTGCACATGTATTGGTGCAGGATCTTTACAAGAGCCTAAGGCTCAATAAATAGACCGTTAGTGTGATCACACGCCTGGTTTCACAGGTGTTATTTAGTTTATAGACATTTTATTACATTACCCTAATAATTCTTCATTAATAAACCCCTAACAAGCTTAATATCTACATAAATACCACACAATTACTATTCTGGTTTGATTCTTTTCTTAACAAGCTTCGCACCAAGGGGTTCCAATCCAGGTAACGATGTTGAACTATTCCAGCTGACGGGTAAGAGTGAATGCAGGCGCAGCAACAGTACTAAAAAAATCCCAGTGGCCACCGCAAGGCAACCAGTGTATTTCTCCAACAATCCCACGGTAACTACACCGCAAATACACAGCCAGGGCCACAGCAATCCTAACAGCAACACAGGAGCCCCAGAGTAACAATAAGAACAGGAACAGGAACGATAATATAGAAGTAACGCAGTAGCAAGGTCGTAGAAATGCTGTAGCAGCGTCGTCACAGTGCTGTAGCAGCGTCTTAGCAGCGTCGTAACAGCGTCGTAACAGCGTCGTAAAAGCCCTTAGGTTTCGGGTGGGCTGAAAGTGTCTGACGTTGTCGTCGTCAGTGGCTTGATGGCTTGATTATCTGTTTCGAATACGGAAAGAACACCGCTTTGAACATGTGAAAATATCCGGATTAACCGTCGAATTTACAGGATGCTTCACCAAAAGGTCCCACTAATTTCGATTATCTCGAATGATTTGTAACCAATCCCCCAAAGGGCAATTACTTCACAAAATTGCTAAATTTTACAAATCACGAGTCGCACGTGTTCACGGTATTCCAAGCCAAGCCAAAAAGAAAGATCCCAGGAATTCGGGGAACTGCGTTGGTTTCGTCTCCCTAGTTCGTTCTGCCGTCCACTCCGAGTTACCCAAGAGTACCTCCAGAGCAATTCGGTACTGGTTTATTTTAACCAACGATATGAATCTCACAGAAAACGTGATTTACATAACCCTGACACACAAACCCAACTAAAACCACCAACATCACGACATGTGCTCCCCTATCAACCCTTCACGATACATCCCTATGCCTCCACGGTTTGACCGTCACAACGAACAGAGTCCCTGCACATCGAACCAGCGAACGTACCGCGGTCGAGATACACTACCAACATGAAACATGACAGGTCACCTGTTTGTTTACTTCAGCTACAAGCAAACCTAAAGTGCATAATAAATAATGTTCCTGTGGCCAAAGTGAGGTAAGTCTACATAGTTATTGCTAGTACAGTTGAGCATTATCTTTGTTTCTGTTTTGCATGCCCTCAAGCTCGTTGACAGATGAAATTATTTAACAAATATCCTATCTTGCAGTATTCCAGACGATGTCTAGTAGTGTTACCAGCCAAAAGTGGAATATAATTACCCAGTACAAGACAAAATTACCACCCTGATATCGCAGAAACACCGCAGAGGAAGACTTGACCAACGAAATATCCACACTGAGAAAAACCGTCCAATTAAACAATGTTGTTGGAAAAAGTTTAATTGGCACAGGTACTTTTTTAATTGTCACGGGTGAACGTTATAATAACAGCAGATGTATCAAGATTTCTGATCATGAGTAGCTACCACAGATGATCTATATACCTATCATAATTAAAGTAAGTCATTGAATATTCAGTTTTAATTACAGCAAGTGTTCAGTACACCTACAGTGGCAACTTAGGTAGCTATGGTTATTAAATTAGTTTTTCTGGAGAAATTGTAGTGTGGCAAGTGAACATATTTCTACGACAGGTTTATTGATAACTTGTGGCAGATGAGCAGTCACCTGCTGTAAGTTAACTAATATTTTTCCCACCCATCGAAAGCTACGTCGGGTGTTCCCGAGTTTATTCGAAGATACAATAATGTATAATTTATCAGTCAATTGCCTCCATAGTTCTGTTGGCTTCGACTCCTTTATGTTATGTGCACACCTATGTTTTGGACGCGTTCGTACGTTTGGTTTTTAAAATGTGTAAACTGTAATGAAATATGAGAAACTTCTTGTGCAGTGGGAATTACGGGATAATTTTACTGGTAAGTACGTAATATAATTATTATTAATTGATGTTTATATGTGTCATCCGGCCATCTTGAATTATTTTACACATATTTTATTAATATTAATACACCGGTAAATTAACGATAAATTCTGTATGAATTAATTATAATCTAGACTAGAGAATACCCTTCGTATTACCTACATATATTATTAAAAAGAAAAATCTAATTTAAATCTTAAATTAATCGGGAACGGTGCCATACTAAATAAATAATAAAAGAGATTTAAAAAATACAACGACCACCTGCAATTTCTACAATCGATCGGTTTTGATACACCCGAAAATCAGCAATTTTCAGTACTTGAACTTTCTAACCAAAGCTTGGATGACACAGCTTCCCAATAAAAGAACGAATATAGATACTTAGTTTATTTACAAATATTAGTTAAAACCTTATATTGCTTAAATAAATTTATATTGATTTCTAATAATTGTTCTTACAGGACCTTGAAGCGTCATTTATTAAAAAATAATCCAGTCGGAAGATTAGCTCCAGCCCTAATAACATTAAAGAATGCATCAAATAATAATTGAAGACCAACCAAGGAGTGAGATTCAAGAAAGCTTCTTTTCTATTTTAAAGATAATTAATTGTCTGTAGTCTGTATATGCACATAATGTTTACTTAACACAAAATTTACTATAAGTATTTGATGTATAATAATATGTAATATTCAAGTAGTACATGGTATGTCAACTCAGTATAGTACCTATAATGTAAAAAAATATTTTATATTTTTAAATTAATCTGTTTAAAATATACCCCATTGTAATACTCTTGTTTCATATCTGATGTTTTTATTGTCCTGAGAATTACAATAAATCGATAATTTATTTCCCATTTTTAGTATTTTAAGTATTATTTAATTGTGCCGTCTATCAATTTTTTAGTTAGTATGTTTTACGTCACAAGTGCCTTAATTTTGCCACTGCTTTTTTTCCTACTTGTCCCAAGTGAATGAATTAATGCAGGTAATTGAATTATATATACAGTATGTCCCACAAGAAACTCATAAAATTCCATAACTTTTCTTCTGTTTTGCATTCGCAAAAATACAAAAACACGTCGATTAATAATATCAGATTACTCTATTTGTATGTAAGGAAAAAATGTTGATACCTCACATTTATGTGACGTCATCGATATTTTTTTAAATGGAAAAACCGTTTTTTATTCTAAAAATTATTGTCTTTTACAAAGTAATTCAGTAACATAATTTCTTTTTTGTAAATATATCCTAGACAAAACTTTCTTTTCTATTACAATTATTACTATTCGAAACACGCACCATTAACAATTTGACAATGATGAAATCATTGTAATAAAAATGAAGTTTTGAATTCTAATAATTGTAATAGAAATTATATCACTTAATTCCTTTGTAAAGTGCCTATCAATTTTAAGAATAAAATATAGGATGTCATATTTAAAAAAAATTATTAATATCGTTAAAAATATGTGAAAAGTGTCAAAACATTTTTAATTCTTTCATATAAATAGAGCAGTCCGATATTATTAATTAACGTGTTTTTGCATTTTTGCGAACGCAAAGCAAAAGAAAAGTTATGAATTTTATGCGTTTCTTTTGGGGCACAGTGTATATGCAACCTACCTACTAAATAAAGTAGTTTAATAGTCCCAAGTGAATACTAAACTAGAGGCAGATATACAGTTTAATAGAGACAGCTCAACAGATTAATGATAACAGGTCAACAATGCACTAGTAACAGCAACCCAGTTCACCTATCTCTGGTGAACTCTTAATAAAATTTAATTACCACGACTGAAAAGTTTAATAGCAATGGAAACTTAGTTTAATAACACCAGCAACAAACTACACTTACCTCTAGTGAACTATATCCAATTAAAATTGTTTATCTATAGCAGGTGACTACTTTCAGAAATCTTCATTTACCTACCACAATTGACTTGTTTATCTGTCCCATATAGTATGCAACTTTTTAGCTGCCGTAAGTGAATGTTCACTTACCGTTATTAAACTTTTTCCTCAGTGCAGGAACGACTGTAAATAAATGGCCTTTTTAACCACTATCGAACTTCCATTGTCCTAATCAGGTGAACCCTCTATTTTTGGAAGATGATTTTTCAATACTAATAGTTGAACCTATTTTTGTAGATAAGAGCTACGGACTGAAGAGTACACCTCGATTTTCCCAAGATTGGGAGCAGCGTGACAATGATTTCGACCCTGCCGAAGGCTATTTATTTACAATATACCTTTTCTATATGTATCGTGATACAATAAACTAAGAATAGACCTTACCGCTTAGTTTATTTGCTAGTAAATTTGCCACTGAACCGTTAACCTACGAGAAAATATCTTAGTGTGGAAATAAATTGTAACAATCAACTGCAGGACCTGCCGTCAGGCGCCGGAGTCGCTCATGCATTTATTTACATGCATGCCCGATTTATGCGACTTCGGTCTACATCCACCGACATAACGCGGCTTTACGAGTGCTATACTACCATCTACGGCACTCGTACCAGATAGACCAAACACCAGTGTTGCCTTACGTCCCCGGAGATATCGAGTCCGTTGTCGAGAACGAGAAATGCCGGATTTACTGGAACTACTCGTTCCCGACAGTCAGGCGAACTAACGCCAATAAGCCTGACATAGTCCTCCTCGACCATCAGACCAAGGTGATGTATGTCATCGAGTTCTCAGCACCTGCTGAGACAAACATCGCCTTGAAGGAGGAGGAGAAACGGACTAAATACAGAGATCTCCGGTACGAGCTCCAAGTGCTATACCCAGGCTACTCTGTCAAAATGGTCGTCCTGATAATCGATGTACTCGGAGGTATGAAGCCCACGCTGCTCTCCGCATTGAAGACCATGCCTGCCTGCCAAACATCGGCAGAATGGTTGGCTGTCAAATGCAGAAAGCGGTCATCCTGGGATCCCTTGGTCTACTTAGGGCACACGAGTCTGGAATCTACAGTGACTAACCCTGCGGGATGTGGGGAGTTGCTGTAGATTATTCGCTGGCGCTCTCTCTGTGTGGTGTCGGAGGCCACAGAGAGACTGTCCAGCACTTTTGTTATGGGGGGCGGCTTACCTAAATAGGCCACGTGCGCTAGGCAGGGTTCAATCCCCACCTAAATATCGGGTCTCAGGTATTAACCCGGTACAACCCCAAAACAAAATTTTAGTGTTTTACGTGCAGTGTCTCCGAGCGCACTTTAAATTGAAGGGAGACCTCACACGGCCGACTAGTCAGGTCCGTGGGGTGGGTTTTCCTAAAAAAAAAATGGGGTGATTTGGAGGCAATAAAATAAGGCAATAAATCAACTACGAGCACCATTTAATAATTTTACGGGCACAGAAAATGGTCGAAACCTATAGATGCACATGCAAGAGTGCAGGATCTTTACAGGAGCTGAAGGCTCAATAAAAGGACCGTTAGTGTGATCACACGCCTGGTTTCACAGGTGTTATTTAGTTTATACACATCTTACATTGCCCTAAGTAATTGAAATCTCACTTAATTAATATACCCCAAAATTCTTAATTATTAAATCCCTAATAAACTTAATCTCTACATAAATACCACACAATTACTACTCTGGTTTGATTCTTCTTCTTAACCAGCTTCGCACCAAGGAGTTCCAATCCAGGTAACAATGTTGAGTTCAACGTCAGCTGACAGGTAAGAGTGAATGCAAGGACTAGCAGCAGGCACAGTAACGATACTCAAAATCCCAGAGGCCACCGCAAGGCAACCAGTATAATACACACTACACAGCCAGGCCCAAAGCAATCCTACCAGCAACACAGGAGCCCCAGAGCAACAATAATAACAGGAACAGGAACGATGACATAGAAGTAACGCAGTAGCAAGCGTCGTAACAGCGTCTAGCAGCGTCTTAATAGCGTCTAGCAGCGTCTTAGCAGTCACGTAGCAGCGTCGAGCACAGCCCTACAAATAATTATTACTCCAGTAACTTCCTACCTTGCCTAATTTACAATGTGACCTAATAGATGTCGAACATACCTTAGGTTTCGGGTGGGCTGAAAGTGTCTGACGTTGTCGTCAGTGGCTTGATTATCTATTTCGAATACGGAAAGAACACCTAGGAAGAAGAAAACGAGGGTCAATTTCAGCTTTATGCCCCAAGAAGACACCAAAAAAAAAAACCAGCTTATGTACTCACCGCTTTGAACATGTGAAAATATCCGGATTAACCGTCGAATTTACAGGATGCTTCACCAAAAGGTCCCACTAATTTCGATTATCTCGAATGATTTGTAACAAATCCCCCAAAGGGCAATTACTTCACCAAAATTGTAAAATTTTACAAACCACGAGTCGCACGTGTTCACGGTTTTCCAAGCCAAACCAAAAGAAAGAGATTCCAGGAATTCGGTGCGTTGGTTTCGTCTCCCTAATTCGTTCTGCCGTCCACTCAGAGTTACCCGAGAGTACCTCCAGAGCAATTCGGTACTGTTTTATTTTAACCAATGATATGAATCTCACAGAAAACGTGATTTACATAACCCTGACACACAAACTCAACCAAAACCACCAAAATCACGACATGTGATTCCCTGTCAACCCTTCACAATACATCTCTACAACTCCACGGTTTGACAGTCGCAACGAACAGAGTCCCTGCATATCGAACCAGCGAACGTACCGCGGTCGAGATACACTACCAACATGAAACATGACAGGTAACCTGTTTGTTTACTTCAGCTACAAGCAAATCCAAAGTGTATAATAAATACTGTTCCTGTGGCCAAAGTGAGGTAAGTCTACATAGTTATTGCTAGTGCAATTGAGCATTATGTTCGTATCTATTTTGCATGCCCTAAAGCTCGTTGACAGATGAAATTATTTATTAAATATCCTATCTTGCAGTATTCCAGACGATGTCTAGTGGTGTTACCAGCCAAAAGTGGAATATAATTACCCAGTACAAGACAATTATCACCCTGATATCGCAGAAACACCGCCGAGGAAGACTTGACCAACGAAATATCCAGGAACGACTGTAAATAAATGCCCTTTTTAACCACTATCGAACTTCCATTATCCTAATCAGGTGAGCCCTCTATTTTGCAAGATGATTTTTCAATACTAATAGTTGAACCTATTTTTGTAGATAAGAGCTACAGACTGAAGAGTGATACCTCTATTTTCCCAAGATTGGAAGCAGCGTGACAATGATTTCGACCCTGCCGAAGGCTATTTATTTACAATATACCTTTTTTTATGTATCGTTATACAATAAACTAAGAATAGACCTTACCGCTTAGTTTATTTGCTAGTAAATTTGCCACTGAAACGTTAACCTACGAAGCACCACGAGAAAATATTTTAGTGTGGAATTAAATTGTAACACTTTCTTTCGGAAACGGAACAAAAAAAAAATATATATATAATATATAATAATAAGGGGTGCGAAATGCGGACCGGCAACCTCCTCGCGGTGCACCCTGGACAGGAAGGGGCAACCCTCTCTGACAAATGTCGGACGTGGGATTTCAGGGCTAACCACCCTGTAATCCCAAAACCTCTGGTTCTAGATCACGACAGAGGACAGACCCCTCACAATCGACTCCATTCGGATGGCGGTCAAAGGCAGGTGGGAGGGGCCTTACCGGACGGTCTTCACAATGACGACCCTGCAATTGTTCAAGGACGCTTTAGGTGGACGAGGGAACTACGGGATGACCTGCTCAACTGCCATGAGAGCAGCGAACCTGCACGCAGGGGATACATGGCGCGATTACACCGGTTGTGGTGCGATATGCACCCGGAGTATCGCGCCTTCTCTCAACAACATCTAAGAGATCAAGTATCCTTCCTGCGCAGAACTGGTTACGTAAGGGCACCTCGTCAGCGTAAGGAAGTGCCTGCCGCACTTCCACCGCGGCAAATACCAGCTGACGAGGAACATCCTCCTGAGTACACCGATATCGCTTTAAGGACGAGGGTTAACCTTAACACCAGGGTTAACCCAAAGCCACAAGACCTGGCACGAATGGATTCGTTGATTAGTGAGGAGCTTCCAGAAGATGCCAACATCTGGCAGATCAACAGCGCGGTGTACGCTGCCGCCAAGCAACTCGTCCCACAACAGCGCCTGGCAAGCGCAGTTGATAGGGTCGAGAAAGCTAAGCGGCGCGTACAGAAGATCGAAGCTAAAATTCGATCAGCAAGGCAACACGCTTCTCGAATCCAGAGTGTGGTGGATTATATAGTCGCAGGTAGACCATTTACACCGAAGGTCCGGCGAGTGGCAGACGGACTGAGACGCCCACACCACACTCTAAATCGCACAGTGCTGCAGACCATCAAGCAGCACTGTCTAGATGGGATTCGAGCGCTTATATGGCTATTAAGAAAACTTTGGTCAGGCGAATGCGGAGTTTGGAACATAACAAATTGTTTCAAGAGCCACAGCGTGTTGTCGAAAATCCGCCGACTGTTGATAATGTCGAAGTCTTCTGGAAAGGAATCTACGAAGTTGCGAGTCCATTCGATAATGACACTCCAGCTATAGCACACTTCGAGGCTCTCTGTCGTAGAGTCTTAGAAGAGCCAGATGAAGTGTGCCCGGAAATCAGTAAGGAAGAGGTTCAACAAGCACTTGTTGGAACCAAGAACTTCGCTGCCCCGGGTCCAGATGGTATAAACAACTGGTGGTGGAAGAAGTTTCCTTCCACCCACCCACCCACCGCCATCTGGCCCGATTTTTCAACTCATGGTTGAACGAGGGGCAGCAAATTCCGGACTGGTTTGTCGAGGGGCGAACTGTGCTAATCCCCAAAAAGGGGGATCTGTCTGACCCAAAAAATTATAGGCCGATTACCTGCCTCAACTCCTGCTACAAGTTATTTACTCGTATCCGGTCTACCAACAGATAAACGAACAGCGTGGTGCCAAGAAGGGCCTGGCAGGTTGCAAGGAAAACCTGCTGATAGACCGCTGTATTACACAGGATTCTGTGCAGTACAAGCGGAATCTGTCAATGGCCTGGATTGATTATCGCAAGGCATGTGATACAACATCCCACGAGCTTTTGTTACACTTGCTCGGATGTCTTGCGGTACCAGCACCACTAGTGAGATGCATCGAACAACTGTTGCCGCTTTGGAGAACTTGCTTCACCATAACATCCGGTGCCGAGCGAGTTTCGACAGAGTTGGTGACATTTAAGAGAGGAGTGTTTCAGGGTGACTCTTTGAGTCCACTCCTCTTCTGCATCTCACTGCTGCCGCTATCTGTTGGACTCCGCCAAACCCGCGGGTATCAGTGTGGGCCACCCAGCAACCGGAGGCATAAGGTCACCCATCTATTTTATATGGATGACCTTAAACTATATACCTCCGGAGAGAGATAACTTCAAAATGCTCTCAGGGTGGTCGAGGAATACACGCGGGCAATTGGAATGGAGTTTGGGTTGGACAAATGCGCAGTCGTCCACCTCAAGAGAGGACGATGCGGGGAATTCCACGAAGATGCGCAGCTCGCAGACGGAAGCATCCTATGACATTTGGATGCCGGAGACACCTACACATACCTGGGTGTGGAACAACGCCACATCCATAATGTGAACCAAATAAAGGATTCTCTCCGTGGCAAGTACAGACACCGACTCCGAAAGATCTGGTCATCAGAACTTTCGGGGAAGAACAAGGTGTCTGCCACTAATATGCTTGCCGTTCCGATTCTGCTCTACTCCTTTGGCGTAGTCAAATGGGGAGTAGATGAGCTGCGTCAATTGGACAGGAATACCCGCAAGATGATGAATATTCATAGGAGTATTCATCCTAGATCGTCCGTTCCTCGTGTGTACCTCCCACGTCAACGGGGGGGCCGAGGACTCTTGAGTCTGGAGTGCATGCATGGCAGAGTGGCACTGAGTATGGCATGTAATGTCATCAGGAGCTCGGACCCACTCCTACAGTTAGTGAGAGCTCATGAAACTGTGGGAGTTGGCGCTTTATTGTTTAGGGCAGCACAGAGGGCCGCAGATGAACTCGGTCTCGTGTTCGACTACAGGCGAGAATGCCGGCGAGGTGACTCAGTCACTGAGCTTCCGCCTAATCGTCTGACAGCCCACATCAAAGCGGCCGAACAGAGAAATCTGTTCAGGCAGCACGTCGATAAACCCCTGCACGGTGTTTTCTATAACAACATAGAATCACTGGGTTTATCGACAGAGCTGACCTTCGCATTTTTAAGGTCAGCGGGGCTGAAGTCGGAGACCGAGGGATACACCAATAAGCCTGACATAGTCCTCCTCGACCATCAGACCAAGGTGATGTATGTCATCGAGTTCTCAGCACCTGCTGAGACAAACATCGCCTTGAAGGAGGAGGAGAACGGACTAAATACAGAGATCTCCGGTATGAGCTCCAAGTGCTATACCCAGGCTGCTCTGTCAAAATGGTCGTCCTGATAATCGGTGTACTCGGAGGTATGAAGCCCACGCTGCTCTCCGCATTGAAGACCATGCCTGCCTGCCAAACATCGGCAGAATAGTTGGCTGGTCAAATGCAGAAAGCGGTCATCCTGGGATCCCTTCGTCTACTTAGGGCACACGAGTCTGGAATCTACAGTGACTAACCCTGCGGGATGTGGGGAGTTGCTGTAGATTATTCGCTGGCGCTCTCTCTGTGTGGTGTCGGAGGCCACAGGCAGACTGTCCAGCACTTTCTTCCGGAAAAGAAAATGAAAAAATAAATATCAAATTTCATACACACATACAACAAGAAATGGTTAAATTACAAATAAACTTTAACATCCACAAAGTCTGTACGTGGTTTGATAAAATATACTTGCAAATTCTAGATAAAATATCATGTTACAAATATGTAAATAAATAATATTAAAAATATTGGTGAGTGTGCATAAGGTAAAAATATTTAAAAGTTATATTACGAAAGATGAGGAAGACAGGTGAGTAGATTATAAACAATAATCAAAAGGTAAGCGAGTGAGTAAAACTAAAATTAATATTAAAATTTAAAAATTAAAAAGTACAATTCGCAAGCATCAATACACATTATATTTTCATTTCAATAAGGTTTTTTATATATGAACGACTTGCGCTAATTAAGTATTTTTTAGTATTTTTTTTTGAATTGCATTATGGATTTATAATTTTTTATATTTTCAGGTAACGAGTTATACAGTCGTGGGGCAAGATATACATGATTTTTTTGTCCGATAGATTTTTGACAAGCTGGTGTTTGGTGATTGGTGAGCCTATGTCTGGTTTCGTAAGTATGCTTAATATCCACTAGGGTGTTTTTATGTTTGAATATGTGTAATACTACAGACATAAAATATAATTTTCGCATATCTAATGTTTCTGTTTCCTTATAAAGTTCATCGGAAGGAAATGTATGTTTTTTTAAATATATTATTTTAAGAAATTTTTTCTGGATAACTTCAAGTCTTCCAAGGTAACCATAGACGACACTTCCACATGCAATGATTCCATATTTTAACCTTGACTCTACAAGGGCATAATACAGGGTTTTCATATTTTTAATGTGTAATATTCCTCTTATATTTTTAAATTTGTAAATAACTGTCCGTAATGTTTGGACTACATTATTTACGTGATGATCCCATCTCAAGTGCCTGTCTATTGTTACTCCCAGATACTTGACAGTTTCAGCTTCCTTTATTTGGAAACTCGAACCTTGGCATATTATTTGGAGGTTATTGAAATCTGGTAAGCCTCGTTTGTTGCATGCAAATGGTAAATACAACGTTTTTTCAAAATTTATTGTAAGGCGCTTGTAATCAAACCAATTTTTTATTTTTACAAAATCTCTTTCAACTTCTAATTTTAAGTCATGCCAAGTTTTTTGTTGATAAAATACCACCGTGTCGTCAGCAAAACTGATTATAGTACCAATTGTGTGTAAATTAAAGAGGCTGTTAATATATATGGTAAAAAGAATCGGCCCTAGTACAGTACCTTGTGGTATGCCATATTCAACTGTTCGTTCTTCACTTTTGGTTGAGTTTCACAACATTGCTTTCTACCATTTAAATACGTTTGAAATAAATTCAGACAATGCCCTCTAAATCCTAAGTCTTCCAGTGATTCTAACAGTTTTATATGGCACACAGTATCAAAGGCCTTCGCCAGGTCTAAGAAGATACCCAGTGAAGGTATGTTTTGATCTATAGTAGGGCCAAAAAGAGTAGTCAGTAAATCAAAACATTCACCGGCAATTCTTCAAAGTATTTAGCTGTTATGGAATACAGAAGGGGCAGCTTTTTTTACCATATAATCCCATATAATTGAGAAAAATATATCAAGTTTTATCCGCCTACCAGAGATGAAAACCACAAGTAGTTCCCCCTGAGTTTACTGACTACTCTTTTTGGCCCTACTATAGTGCCGCATATATTCTTGTAGTTACTTGTGAAATTGCATCTTGTGTTGAAACATGCTCTTTGAAACCAAACTGCATATTAGATAGTAGCTGAAACTTTTTAGCATATTCAACAATTCTTCTTTTTAATATTTTCTCAAGTATTTTAGAAAAGTTTGTAATAAGTGAAATTGGTCTATAATTAGATGGATCTGTTTTATCTCCTTTTTTATAAATTGGCTTGATTACTGCCCTTTTAAACGCGGTGGGACATTCTCCAGTGTCAAAAATTTTATTTATTAAGTGAGCAAGATGTTCCGCTATATCATTCGCTATTTCTTTTAGTGTTTCAGCTTTAATGCCGTCAATTCCTGGCGCTTTGTTGTTTTTTAAGTCTATAATTGTTTCAATAACCTCTTTTTTGTTTGTAGGTTTTAAGAAGAAAGAAAACTGAGTTTTACTGGGAGTTCGGTATGCAGGTGCAGATGGTGTGTTGGTAATTTTTTCGGCGAATTTTTTTCCTACGTTTGAAAAATATTTATTAAAAATTGATGCTTTTTCAAAATCAGTCGTAATGACTTCCCCTGTTTCTGATCTTATTTCCTTGATCGGAATATAATTTTTATTTTTGTTGTTAATTTCTTTTACAATATTCCATAAGTTTTTTGAGTTAATAATAATAATAATAATAAGATGACTTTATTAGGCGAAGTTTAGTACAAGACTACTCTTACACTTAACCTTGTTGTTTTTATTACCTGTTATTTTTTCTTTGTAGTAGTTAGTTTTAGATGATTTTATTAATTCATTCAGTGTATTTCGGTACGTAACAAATTGTTCCTTTAATATACTATTATTTGGATTTTTTTGTAGTTGTTTGTACAATGTATCTCTTTTATTAATCGATTTAACCAATACCCCTGTTATCCAACATTTTCGTTTACGTTGTTTGTGTCTTAGAACAAGAGTATTGGTTGATTCTTTTATTACGTTTTGTGTAGTTTGAATTAACCAGTTTGTTTGTAAATTAACCTCTGGAATATTGTAGAAGTCACCCCAATTTACTTTCTTGATATTAGTTTTTAGTTTATTTTTGTCAATAGTTTTAATAATATTAGACGATAGATTTGCTTAATATTTTTCTGTAAGTATATTAAGGATAATTGGATAATGATCCGTTATGTTAGTTTTTAAGACAATTGGCAATAGACTACTTGTTATAATGTTATTGTCTTATCTTATATTTTATACTATTACCGCAATAGAAATTTGTTTAAATAGCTATTAATGTAACGAGATTATTATGCGATTTATAATAATCGAGGACGTCGCCTGGCATTGTCCGAGATGGTTTAAATCGCTAATAATCGAGTTACATTCAAAGCTTTATCGTATTTGAGAACTGTCAAAATATTCACGTCAATGTTTATAAATCATAGTTTTAACATAAAATTCGTATCTAGGGTATTATGATATGGTAACCAAAGTATTATATCGGGTGGTCCAAAAAAAACCGGAATTTTCATTTTACCTTATAACTTTTTTATTTTTTTCAGCGATTTTCAACTTTTTGGATTCGTTCGACAGCTAAAGCTTTCAGCTAAACGATTCTCTGCCAGAAGCTGATATTATGATCATAAATGTCAAGGCACACGTATTTAAACTTGAGCAATTTTTAATAACTGCTGGAATTTTGTTGAAATGCCGAATTTACAAACGGTTTGTTTCATCATCATGACTGGTCTTGTGGCAATATTTTGATGGGTAGTTTTAAAAAATCGGTCAAAGAACTACGGAGCTGTACCAAAAAATGTAGAGGCGTGTTATCAACGTCTCGGCAGCAATGGTAAAAACAGAAATTTTTATTCTCCTTCATAACTTTTTTGATTCCTTACCGATTTTAATTTTTTTTGAATCATATAAAACCCAAAGCCTTCCACTACAATATTGAATGGCAGAAATTGACATGAATCATAAATCCAATATGGCGGAAGTGGTCAAATTTACCTAATATTTAAAAGCCGCTGGGATTTTTTTTAAATGGCGAATTAAATGGCTTTTCTTTTTATCTGGAAGCCTTATTTTCTAAAAACATTTTCACGCATAGATCACGAAAATCGGTTAAGAACTTACAAAGATGTAGTTCATAACGTAATCATGTGTCCCATAACAACAGTATTAAATTAATTCTTAACAGAGTTACCTATACACTTATCGTCATGGTTACAAAACAAAAACAAATGAACATTGACACTTAACTGTCACTTCGGCTGTTTTTAAAGAGTGTTTTGTGGTACCTAGTTTTGTCAAATGAAGACAAGATTTTCATTAAGAATTTATTGATTCGCGGCTATAAAGTTTCGGAAATAATACAACAATTTCCAGACAATAACTTTTAAAAAAGTACTATTTACGACTTTGCACGAAAGTTTTCAGAAACTGGAACGATTTAAAGACGTCGAGGAAGTGGTAGGCCGAGATCAGTAAGAGTAGAAGTAAGTATTTATTGTAACATTGTGTAATTAGTTTCAACGTAGAGGCAATATAGAGTAACTTAATTCTAATATTTTTGAATATTTTTTAGAACATTGAACAGGTCGCCAATTTGGCAATTAGCCCTGTAAGGACACCGCATTCCAGTTTTAGTGTGAGTCAAATTGCTCAACTAACTGAAACGTCTAGCCGCGAATCAATAAATTCTTAATGAAAATCTTGTTTTCATTTGACAACACCATTTTAACAAAACTAGGTACCACAAAACACTTTTTAAAAACAGCGGAAGTGGCAGTTAAGTATCAATGTTCATTTGTTTTGTAACCATGACGATAAGTGTATCGGTAACTCTGTTTTAATCTAATACTGTTGTTATGGGGCACATGATTACGTTATCAACTACATCTTTGTAAATTCTTAACCGATTTTCATGATCTATGCGTGAAAATGTTTTTAGAAGATAAGGCTTCCAAATAAAAAGAATAGCCATTTAATTCGCATTTGAAAAAAATCCCAGCGGCTTTTAAATATTAGGTAAATTTGACTACTTCCGCCATATTGGATTTATGATTCATGTCAATTTCTGCCATTCAATATTGTAGTGGAAGGCTTTGGGTTTTATATGATTCAAAAAAAATTAAAATCGGTAAGGAATCAAAAAAGTTATGAAGGAGAATAAAAATTTCTGTTTTTACCATTGCTGCCGAGACGTTGATAACACGCCTCTACATTTTTTGGTACAGCTCCGTAGTTCTTTGACCGATTTTTTAAAACTACCCATCAAAATATTGCCACAAGACCAGTCATGATGATGAAACAAACCGTTTGTAAATTCGGCATTTCAATAAAATTCCAGCAGTTATTAAAAATTGCTCAAGTTTAAATACGTGTGCCTTGACATTTATGATCATAATATCAGCTTCTGACAGAGAATCGTTTAGCTGAAAGCTTTAGCTGTCGAACGAATCCAAAAAGTTGAAAATCGCTGAAAAAATAAAAAAGTTATAAGGTAAAATGAAAATTCCGGTTTTTTTTGGACCACCCGATATATTGTAACTAACGTATTATGTGCTACTAAGTTATTTGAAGATGTTGTGTTATGATGTTTATAATTATCAATAAAGATTTAACTTAAAGGAAACTTAATATTCAATGATACGATAATAGCTATTAATGTAACGAGATTATTATGCGATTTATAATAATCGAGGACGTTGCCAGGTGACGAGGCGCTAGCCGAGTCGCCTGGCATTGTCCGAGATGGTTTAAATCGCTAATAATCGAGTTACATTTAAAGCTTTATCGTATCATTGACATTTGAGAACTGTCAAAATATTCACGTCAATGTTTATAATAATTAACATAAAATTCGTATCTAGAGTATTATGATGGTAACCAAAGTATTATATATTGTAACTTGTAACTAACGTATTATGTGCTACTAAGTTATTGTGAAGATGTTGTAATGTTATGATATTTATAATTATCAATAAAGATCTAACTTAAAGGAAACTTAATTTTCAATGATACGATAAAAAATATAATGTAGCATAGCGACAGAATAATAAAATAGTTTTTGACAAGGGCTGAAGTATTTAATTTCGACTGTGATATAAATAGTACTTTAGGCAAAAACATATGGTCCTTCGAGCATTACTGAATTAACCATTGGAAATCATGTCTTTAAGAAGAAGCGAAAGGTTAAAAAATCAAGAAATAAGTCAAGCAATTTTGAATAGCCAAAAGGGTGAAAGAAGTGTCAGTCGAGGTCATAGTTCATGTCATTCTAAGACAGCAAGTTCTTCAAATGTCAGACGTCAAAAGCTAGAAGCACAAATAGAAATGGTGCAGAAGAAGAAAGAATTAGAACAAAAGTATTTAAGATGAAAAACAAAAACAAGAAGAACAGATACGGCAGCATGAAGAAGAATTATTGAAACTACAATTAGATTTAAAGATGGCCCAAATTGACGAAGAAAATGATATTGATGAAAGTGTCTCTTTTCAAAGCAAACATTCAAGTGTACGACAGGAGATCAATCGACAAGATCTACATGCACTCGAACAAGACGACAAGCAGATATATTTGTTGGGCTTGAAATAATTCGAAGTACTTTTTTAAGAAGGTTCAAAATTATTTATTTATTAACAACCTAATTTTGTTACAATACATTGACATTAACCTACCTATATTTTTTATATAAAAAATATTAAATAACTAGATTAAATTATTAAGTAATCTCAACACTCCCCCTAGAATCTAGTTTTAAGGTTAAACCCATTTTTCTAAAACAGTGGTAATCATTCTTTTTCTTGAATAGTCCTTTGGTTAATGCATCAGCAGGCATTTCTTCTGTTGGTACATGCACAACACTGATTTCACCATCTTCTATTCCCTGGCGAATAAAATGATGTCTAATATCGATATGTTTTGTTCTGGTTTTATATCCATCACATGTAGCTAAATTTATTGTACTTTTGTTATCACATGAAATAACCATGGGTTTTATTTAATTTAATTTAAATTCCATATCAAACTGTCTTAGCCATATGGCCTCTTGACTTGCTTGAACAAGTGCCATATATTCAGCTTCAGCAGTTGATAATGCTACTGTATGTTGCCTTTTAGATGTCCATGAAATACCTTGTGAAGTGAACAAATAACCCGTGCATGAACGTCGATGATCCACATCACTTGCCCAGTCAGCATCACAGTAACCTTTAATATCAGATTTAGAATCTCTTGAAAATTCCAATTTCGTCCCTGCGGTTCCTCTAAAATATCTCAAAATTCTTTTCACTGCTATCCAATGCAGTTTCCCTGGATTGCTATTGAATCTGCTCACTGAATTTACAGCATAAGTGATATCTGGTCAAGTACCTTGTGACGCGTATAAAATACTACCAACTGCTTCTTGGTATGGTGTATTTTCCATTTCTTTCTTCTCTGCTTCTGTTTTTGGTGACATTTCTTTACTCAATTTTTGATTAAAATCAGTTGGAGTACTTATGGGTTTGCATTCATGCATGTTAAAACGTTTTAAAACTCTATTTATGTATTCTTCTTGATCCAAATAAATCTTACCCTGATTTCTTTCTCGTGTAATTCTTAGACCTATACAATTTCTAGCTTCTCCCATATCCTTCATTTTAAATTTTCTACTTAATTCCTGTTTGAGTTTCTCCGTTGCATCCTTATCATTTGAAAAAAATCAGCATATCATCCACATAAACGGTAAGAAACATAATCTTTTCACCAGTAATGTTAAAATAAACACATGGATCAGTATTTTTCTAGTAAAGATTTCATTTTTATTTTATTTTGCATCTGATTCTCAACTAATTGTTTGAAATTATTGAATACTTCTGACACTTGATCTTTAGTTTCTAAAAAATATACAAATACTTTTCTGGAATGGTCATCTATAAAGGTGAGAAAATATTTTGAATTTCCGATTGATGTCACTTCCATAGGTCCACATAAATCAGAATGCACCAATTCAAGTAAATTTGCTGCTCGTTTTCCACTTTGTTTGAAAGATAAACGATGATGCTTCCCTTTAATACAAGATATACATGGTTCAGTGCTGCATTCATCGAAGTCAAGTCCTGTGACTAAATTATTCTTCTTTAATGTCATCATTCCTTTACGACCAAGATGCCCCAAACGACGATGCCATAACTCCCCTTTAGATAACTGCAACGTCAATAATGCCATTTCATTAAAATTATTCAATTTATATATTCCATTTTCTTCATTAGCAGTTGCCAAAATTTCACCATTTTCTGAAATTATCGTGCATCCTCTTGAGTCAAATTTCACTGAATGACCAATTTTAACAATTTTACTAATGAACAATAAATTAGCTGCTACCCCTGGTACATGAAGAACATCTTTAGCAATAACTTCATCGACTTTTTCATTGACTATTATAGGAATTTTTACATTTCCAATAAAATTTGCTTTCATTATCGAATTATTTGCTGCCAGAATATCAGTTGATATACAAGATCTTTTATTTACTAGCCAATTTTCATTAACTGTAATGTGTGATTAAGCACAGGAGTCGATAAACCAATCTGAGCTATTATTAACCTCATTTGACGTGTAAAGAGCATAAAATGCTTTATGTTTATTATCTTCTTTAAATTCTTTTCTTGATTCTTCATTTCTATCATGTTTCACATTTTTCATATTTTTCTTATTTCGACACTCACTTGCGAAATGACCAATCTTGTTACATATATAGCAGCGCACCTTATCTTTGTTAAATTTCTTATTTTTAACACTTTTGAAACATAAAGCAAATTCTGAACATCCATCTTTTGCTTTTTTATTAAATCTGATATCTTGCAATAGTTTTGTTTTTATCGAATCACCTGTTATAGGAGTTCCTGAACTTTCCAATCCCATGATCATTGGTGAATACTGTTCTGGTAAACCAGCCAATAAAAGTGTTCCAATGCATTCTTCATTTACATTAAAACCAAGTCCATTTAATTTATGAGCGGTTGTCATGATTGTATTGACATATTCTTCAACTGAATTACAATTATTTAACTGAGTAGTTACTAACTTTCTTAATAATCCAACTTTCCTCGTTAAACCGGAATCTTCAAAAGCTGCTTGTAACTTGTCCCATGCTTCTTTTGCCGTTTTAGTATCTTGAATATGCATATAATTTACCGGTTCCACCAATAAAATTATTCTCGAACGAGCTTTTGTAACTTTCTTAACTTGATTTGTGTAATTTTCATCTCCGATTACACACCCCCAGAGATCTTCAAGTTCTAACAATGCTTGCATGGCAAATTTCCAACTATTATAGTTTTCACGTCCCGCCAATTTTTCAATATTACTGGAACTTGAACTTGACTACGCCATTAAATAATCTCTTCTTTCCCTTTCTTTTTTTTTTTTTTATTAAATTTATTTACAACGTCTCTGGGCCCATAACCTGTTGGGCTTGAAATAATTCGAAGTACTTTTTTAAGAAGGTTCAAAATTATTTATTTATTAACAACCTAATTTTATTACAATACATTGACATTAACCTACCTATATTTTTTATATAAAAAATATTAAATAACTAGATTAAATTATTAAGTAATCTCAACAATATTCAAATGTACAACAGTGGGTTAATCAGACAGAACCACATACATTCACACAAGAAACCAATAGAACAACTGCTGAGATAACTACTAACTTAAGACTTCAAAGCCCTAGACAGAATGAATTAAATAAAGAAACTTTAGACATAAAAACAGTTCCAAAATTAGAACAATTTATTACCAGACAATCTCTAAGAAAAGATTTACCTATTTTCGACGGAAATCCCTTGGAATGGCCAAACTTCATATGTCAGTACAGAAACACGACAGCAATAGGGTTATTTCATGTTAAAGAAAAACTTAAAAATACCTATCAATTTGGATAGTAGAATATGCAAGAATAATGTATTGGTAAATACCATGTCTTTATTATTTGTTAATTATTCATAAATCAATAAAAAGCATCGTCAATAATTTCAAATTTTATTAACTTCTGACGTCACGGTTTAGAACTAAATCTAGGAAGATTTGTTTTTGTTAAGAGTCCAGTACCATTTGACACTTTGCTTTAGTTTGTGTTAGTTGATCATTTTTTACTATTATGGAGCCTAATTTCGTTAAAGCTAGCAGTGAAAATTTACCTGAAGTGAACTACGTTATGATTCAGGAATTCTTTGCGAAAAATATGGACTATTTCAGTGTCGAGTTTAAGAACGTGAAAAATGTGAGGTTAGTTTTCTTGAGATATTTCATCTACGCTATACTGCGCATGCGTAAACATTGACGTCACGGCTGTTGGCGGGAACTTAATATTTTCAAATTACAAACCGAGTTTAAAAATACGTAGGCGCAAAAAAAATACTTTTTTTCCAAATATACAGTATTTTTAAGTGTTCCTGATTGTACATTTAACATAAATATAAATTGTGAAATAACCCCATTTGTGCTTTTTCTAATGAGGAGAATCAAAATCGTCTACAAAAATGCATTAAAGGTAAAGCTAAGGAAGTAGTACAAACATTATTAATCCTTCCTAAAGCTGCCAGTAACCAACAGAATGCAATGGATGGAACACATACAAAATTCTGACAGTGTTAAAAACGGTAACAAATTAATAGAATTTCAAGTGTGGTTAGAACGTAAGTCAGAAGCCGCCTGTCAACTTCAGATTCCAAAAACGAATGACATTTCGAAATCAAAAAAGGAATTGACGTTAACAACTGTGCAAGAGAAGAAATTATGTAGCCTCTGTAAAATGACTTTTCATAATCTTAGTCGATGTTCCACATTCATATCTGCTGATGTCAATGAACGATGGAAATTTATAACGTCTGCACATGCTTGTATATCATGTCTTGGATATGGCCATGGAATAAGAAAATGCAGATATAGGAAAAATTGTGGTATAAATGGATGAGAACCACATCATCAACTACTTCATAAAGACGAGGACGGGGCAGCGAGCGGAGGACTGACTTGATTCACTTCATAGCGATATGAAGTTAAGCAACAGCTACCGCGTTTAGTACTTGGATGGGCTCCAGGGAAAGACGCGGTCTCGTTTCCCTACTTCTAGCGGCTTGTATATCAGCTATATCGCAGAAGCAATACAACTGTAGGCGAGAGGTGTATTGAGGATATACCATCCTTCGGAGAGGATGTAAAGCAGTCTATTAAATGTTAGGCAAGTAAAAAATCCCTACTCTTAGTAAGATAAGAGGTTCGGCAAAATTTCCAGGTTGGGGGTAGGTCGTCTCCTGGCGTCGGTGATTGGCCCTGGTAGCGGAAATAGGCCGACGTTAAATAAGTGATTAAAAAAAAAAAAAAAAGACGAGGACATAAATTATGGAAATTCACAAAATACTAGCAGTCAGTTGGATACAAACTGTCATATTTTACAATCTTCGACTAATATTCTACTTAAGATTATTCCTGTAAGACTAACTAGCCCAAGAGGAAACGTTGACACATATGCTCTTCTAGATGATGCTTCTACTGTCACATTATTGGATCAAGAGATTTCTAACCAATTAGGTTTAGAAGGGCCGAACTGCCCCCTCCATCTACAATGGACAAATGAAACAATTAGTCAAGAAGAAGACTCCAAAACAGTTAGTCTATCAATATCAGATATTAATAATATAAAGCAGTTTCAATTACGACATGTCAGAACCACTAGAAACTTGTCATTACCCACGCAGTCTATTGACATAGAAAAATTATCCCATCAGTATTCCTATATTACAAATACACCACAATTGTCCATGAATAATGCGAAACCAAAATTATTAATTGGACAAGACAACTGGCCTTTAATTGTGAGTAGAAGAATAATTAATGGGCCATGGAACGGTCCCGCTTTAAGCAAAACACTCTTAGGTTGGGTACTTCATGGTAATATAAGTAAGCAAAATGAAACTCAGACTAATATTATTTGTCTCACACACACTACTTGTGAAAAAGACGATATTGATATTCTCCATGAAATGGTCAAACACCAGTGGAAGATTGAAGATTTGGGACTAAAAGCAATCCGCGACACTTCTGTGTCAAGAGAAGATTTGAGAGCTCAAACGATTTTGGATCTAACAGCCAAGAGAATTGGAGAGAGATTTGAAATATGACTTCTTTGGAAATCAGAGAATATTCAGCTTCCTGAAAGCGAGCAGAATGCCTTCAAAAGGTTAAGATATACCGAGAAGAAAATGGATAAAGACCCACTTTATGCAAAAGCCTACTGTAATAAAATTAATGAATATATCAAAAAGGATTATTTAAGAAAATTGACGAAGGAAGATGCTGCCATATTTACTCCGAAAACTTGGTATCTACCGCATTTTGGAGTGATAAACCCAAATAAACCAGATAAAATTTTAATAGTATTTGACGCTGCCGCCAAATCGAATGGTGTTAGTTTCAATGATAATCTTTTAACAGGACCTGACTTTTATAATTCTTTACCAACTATTTTGCTGAATTTTAGAATAAAGAATATAGCGTTTGTAGCAGATATCAAAGAAATGTTTTTACAAGTTCGTATGAGAAAGGATGATTGTTGTGCTCAGCGTCTATTATGGCGTGGCATGAATCGGAATAATAAAGCCGATACATACGAAATACAAGTCGTCTTCTTTGGATCTGTTTGTGGACCATGTCTAGCACAAGAAATCAAAAATAGAAATGCAAAAGAACATTTAGAAAAATATCCAGAAGCAGCCTTAGCCATCCTAAATCAGCATTACATGGATGATTATCTAGGAGGTGCAGACAGCGAGCAAGAGGCAATAAAATTAATCAACGAAGTTATAACTATTCATAAAAATGCAGGTTTTGAAATTTGCAAATGGATATGTAATTCCAGGCATGTACAGAAAAATGTAGAACCATCTTTGGTGTCTTTGAATGAAAAGAATATGGATATTGACAACGAATTACCTATTGAAAGAGTTTTAGGTTTATGGTGGAATCCTGAGCAAGATTATTTTAGTTTTCAAACAAAATTTCACAAAGTAGATAACGAAGTTCTTATTGGTGAACGTCGACCAACGAAGCGAGAAGTATTGAAAGTTATTATGTCTGTTATTGACCCGCTTGGATTTATAGGTCATTTCATAATTCAAGGTAAAATACTATTACAGGACATTTGGCGTAGCGGATTAGGCTGGGATGACGAAATTACAAACGGTCAAGACATTAAATGGAAGATGTGGTTAAATGATCTAATGAATATAAATAAATTAAAAATAAGAAGACAGTATGCCAATTCTAGAAATAACATATTCGATTTGCATGTTTTTTGTGATGCTTCTGAAGTAGCTTACGCCTGTGTAGCTTATTTGCGATGGAAAGAAAATAATGAATTGAAAACTACGTTTGTCATGGCAAAAACAAGAGTTGCACCTCTAAAACCTATGTCCATTCCAAGACTAGAACTACAAGCAGCACTCATGGGAGCAAGACTTGGAAATTATATCGTTAAAGAACTTCAACTGAAACTAAATGCCACTTTCTACTGGTCAGATTCTAAGACTGTACTTCACTGGATCAAATTGGAAGCTAAGAGATACAAAATATTTGTAAGTCATAGGTTAGGTGAAATACAGGAACTGACAAACATTAATGATTGGTTCTATGTGAACTCAAAGACGAATATAGCAGACGAGGCAACAAAGAGACTGGGTGAAGTACATTTTTCAAATGATAGTCGATGGATGAAAGGTCCTGATTTTCTTCAAGGATCTTTTGAAGAATGGCCTAAAAACATATATACCTTTATGACAGATGCAGAAGACACAGAAATAAGAAAGAATATGGTAGCTACAATAACAGAAAGGACACAATTACAAACTCCAGATTCCGAAAGATTTTCAAAATGGGCAAAATTACTTAGAACTACAGCATGGATGTTGAGGTTCATTTCTAGAATTAAACAGAATAATTGGAAAAACAATAAAAGCATATCGTATGAACTAACAAGTGACGAAATTTCACAGGCAAAATTATTATTACTGCGTCGAATACAAGAAGATTCATTTTATTCTGAATTATTATTAAGAAATGGTAAAAATATATCTAAATCTAGCCGACTCTATCGATTATGTCCATTATTAGATGATAATAATATAATTCGTTTACATGGAAGACTCAATAATGCTCTGCAACTAAGCGACAGTATGAAAAGACCAGTAATTTTGGATTCAGCTCATTCGTACACAAAATTATTAATTCGTTATCATCATGGTATAAGGAGAATGGTATGCCCGCGCGCAGGTACTATGGTTATCATCATGAAGCCATGAATCATATTGGCACAGAAACAGTAATAAATAATATAAGACAGAAGTATTGGATTGTTGGCCTGAGACAAATTTCTTTTAATTGTCAAATTTGCAAAAATAGAAAGATCAAACCAATCATCCCAATTATGGCACAATTGCCGTCATGTAGACTTGAACCGACAGTACGGCCATTTATAAAGACTGGACTGGATTATTTTGGTCCACTGGAAGTTACCATTAAAAGAAGCCACGCGAAGAGATATGGCGTAATATTTACTTGTATGGTAACTCGTGCTGTTCATATTGAAATAGCCAATGATTTGTCAACTAACAGCTTTATACACATATATCGACAGTTTGGATGTAGACGCGGTTATCCAGAGGACATTTATTGTGATAATGGTACGAATTTTAAAGGTGCAGAACGCGAATTATGCGAAGAATTTAAAAATTGGAACCATGATATAATTACAAAGGAACTGACTATGAGAAATACCAAATGGCACTTTACTCCTCCACTTGCACCTCATATGGGTGGATCATGGGAAAGACTTATACAAATTATAAAAAAGAACTTGAAAGAAGTTCTCAAAGAGAGATACCCTCAAGAACATGTCCTAAGAACCTTTTTAGTGGAATGTGAAAATATAATTAATAGTAGACCATTAACACGTGTATCTCTAGACTATGAAGATGCGGAAGCGTTGACGCCAAATCATTTTCTCATTGGTTCAAATTATGAAAGTGCAGTATGCGCCAAAACCGATGAAAATGATTTAAATTTAATGACCAAATGGAGAGCTGCTCAGCGATTGACAGACATTTTTTGGAAACGGTGGGTAAAAGAGTATTTGCCTTCCTTAACAAACCGAAGTAAATGGTATGAAAAAACTAAACCTGTTAAAGTTGGAGACATTGTAGTTATAGTGGATCCTGATGGTCCACGAAATACGTGGCCCAAAGGCAAGATAGTAGAAACCTTTACAGGAAGAGACGGAAATATCCGTGTGGTAGACGTTAAAACAATCACAGGAATTTATCGCCGACCTGTAACAAAAATTGCTGTTTTAGATGTTGTTAGAAGTAATTCAACTTGACGTTTAATTACTGGGGGAAGCATGTTATAATGTTATTGTCTTATCTTATATTTTATACTATTACCGCAATAGAAATTTGTTTAAAAAATATAATGTAGCATAGCGACAGAATAATAAAATAGTTTTTGACAAGGGCTGAAGTATTTAATTTCGACTGTGATATAAATAGTACTTTAGGCAAAAACACTACTCCTATCTTGTGATGTTTTTATAAATAGATGGTCGATACATGACTGGCTGTTTGATTGAACTCGAGTATACTCGTTTATTGTCGATTCAAAATCATGTTCATACAATAGATTTAGATATTCATCTGAAATTTCATTTTTATTTATTTATTTATTTATTTATTTATTTAAAGGTACACCACCCCACAGTACATGACCAATTACGGGGTGAGAAGTTACAGAAATCAAATACAGAATAAGCAAAATTTAACACACATTACACCAAGTACATTAAAATAAACTTTTACATAAATCATTCACAAAAGTCTAGAACAAAAAAATCTTCTTGATATTTACAATATTTGTATGAAATATATCAAACTTATCTTGCAGAGAGGTATACGTTTCACACATAAAATATAAAGGAGAAAATCTAAGAATGTTAGTTCGTGGGGTAGGAAGATAAAATGTTTGTGGATGACGAGTTAAAACTGCAGGGGCGTGGAAATTTAACATATTTAGAATATTTGGACAGTCAACTAAATTATTAATTATTTTATACAAAAACAATTGAGAACAAAGTTTCCGGCGGTCTTGCAAGCTAAGGAAAGAAAACCTATTTAGTAACTGCTCGTGTGGAAAACCAATTGCCGGGTATACTTTATCAATTTTAAAAGTTAGGAATTTTAAATACCGACGTTGAATATTCTCGATACTGTTAGAATATTTAATATACCCCGGATTCCAAATAAGGGAGCCATATTCTAGTCTGGATTTAACGAATGCATTATAAAGCATATTCAATAATTGGGTGTCATCAAAACCAGTTGCGTTTCTTATTACAAAACCTAAACTTTTGTAAGCAGATAAAATCATATTTTCAACATGTTTGTTAAAAGTCAATTTTGAATCAAAAAGAATTCCCAGATCTGTACATTCCTCTAGTCTGTTTAAGATGGTACCATTAAGTTGGTAATAAAATTGTAACGGATTGTTCTTTCTACTAAAGGTTATGACATTACACTTTGAAATATTTAAAGGCAAATTATTTAAAGTACACCAATCATTAATATTATTTAAACTATTTTGAATTTGCTCACAGTCATAATCGTTATCAACAGTACAAAATAATTTCATATCATCAGCATATAGTAAACAATGAACGTCTACACAGGTAACTATATCATTAATAAATAAATTAAATAAAAGAGGCCCCAGTATCGATCCCTGTGGTACTCCCGATGTAACCAAAAATCGATCAGACTTGAAACCATGGTATTCCACAAATTGAATTCTGTCTGTTAGATAAGAGAATAATAGAGAAATCAATAAATCTGAAAAACCAAATAATTTTAACTTATTGAGAAGAATACCATGATCAAGTCTGTCGAAGGCTTTGGAAAAATCAGTGTATATCACGTCAACTTGATGGCCCAAATCAATACTCTCAGAAATAAATTGCGTAATAGAAAATAAATTTGTAACTGTCGACCGACCCTTTACAAATCCATATTGGAAAATACTGATCTGCCCTCGTATATTATTATAGATACTGTCGTATAGCGAAATTTCAAAAACTTTGGCAAAATTGCAGATTATTGATATAGCACGATAATTTTCAACGTTGAATTTATCTCCTTTTTTGAATATTGGACACACTCTTGATACTTTCCATCGATCTGGAAATATCCCAGATTTTAAACACAAATTGAAAATAACCGTTAGAGGATAAATAAATGCAGAGGCACAATCCTTAATAATAAAAGCGGGCACATCATCCGGGCCCTTCGTGAACTTAGGCTTCAGCTTTTGTAGTGCTTTAAACACATCTTCTTCACTGAATTTACTTATATGCAAGAAATTTGTTGAAAAATCCTGATTATTAATGTTAATATTAGAATTATTATTTACGGAGTATGAGGTTTTAAAAAAAGAAGCAAAGGTATTGACAATATCTAACGGATTGCTGTATTCAATGTCATTATATTTTATGTAATCAGGTATTGAAGACGTGTTTTTCTTAGAATTTACATAGGACCAGAAACTTTTAGTATTTGATTTAATATTGTTTTGTAGCTCTTTCAAATAATTGTTGTACGAAATACTAATGTCATTTTTTATTTTTGTTCTTAATAATTTAAACTCATTACGTGAAATTTCATTATTGAATTTTTTGTAGTCTTTCCAAAGTATGGCTTTTTTCTTTATATCTAATATTATACTACTCGTATACCACGGTGGATATTTTCTAAGACGAGACACTGATTTTGGTACATGTAATTCAAAAATATTTATTATATGTTTATAAAACTCCTCGCATGCCATGTTAGGATCATCAACTCTAGATAAAAATGACCAATCAGTGGTACTAAGGTTCTCATATAAATTTAAAAAATTTGCCTTGCGAAAATTAAAAGTCTCTTTGTCGTTTACTGGGAAAGGGTTACATTTTTCAGAATCTTTCAAATACATACATATGTTAAGAGCAGGATGGTGATCATCTTCCAGGAGTAAATTATCTTCCGATTTATTAACTTCACAATATTTATTAAATAATACTAAATCCAGCAGTCTGTCATTTGAATTAACTACGTTATTAAATTGCGTTAAATCGTAATAATTACAAAAAGAGTTTATTAACATGGTTTTTTCAGAAATTATATTATTCACGCAATACTCAGGAATATTAAAATCTCCCACAAAAAGAACATCACCAGCACAAGTGTGCTCAAAAGTTTCAAGACATTCAAAAAGTTGGCTATAATGTGTTATGTTCAGACCCGGCGGTATATATACTACAAAAATAAAAAATGTATAAAAGATAGATGTTATTTTAGCTCCTACTATATCTATGGAAGGAACAGCATTATGTATACAACCTAAATTAATTTCAGTCAATTTAATGTCTTTATTTGCCGCCAACAAAACACCACCGCCTCTTTTCACCTGACTATTTAAAATATTTCTATCATCCCTTAATACATTATAATCGATACTCATGAATTCAGAGTTTAAGACATTAGGCTGAAGCCAGGTTTCACTGAGCGCTATGATATTATAATGACATGCGTGTACAGCATTAAGCAGATCGTGTGTCTTAGTATTAAGTCCGCGTACATTCTGATAGTAGATATTTAAAGTGGGAATCGTTCTACAAGGTTTTAAAAATTGACTCTGATAATGATTCTTTTTCACATCCATCAAACCTCTAACAGGCAAGCCACACGGTAGTTGCTAGTTAGAAAATTGCAAGTGAGACTTAAATTCAGAAATTTTCTGTTTGAACACGAAACATTCCTTAGAGTCCCAGGCCGCATGGTTGATACTAATATTAGATTTATTTATTTCATTATATTTGACACAATTTATGCATTTTAAAACAGAATTTTTACAGTCTTTAACCATATGACCATCAGAACACAAAGGACAGTGTAATTGATTATTACAGCTCTTTGAAAAATGATTGAACCCACTGCAGTTAAAACATCTCTTAATTTCAATAGAATCATAAACATCACAGATATTATAACCCACAAACAGCTTACCATTACCGGTCGACATTATCTTATTATAAGAATCTACATCAATCTGCAAAACAGCTTGGTATATATCTTTATTTTTTTTTTGTTGATGAGATTTGGAGCACTTTACATTCAAATTTTGTGATTTAATGTTAATATTTATATCTCCTACAATTATATTATGATCGACCCTATCATTAATTATATTATTTAAATAATTTTTTAGTCCAGTCAAGAATTCTTTTGTACACATTGAGGGTGGTCTATAAATAGAAGTTATTATAAATGATTTGCTTTGGTAATTTAGTTTTGTTTTTATAAACCTGCACCCCATAACATCTATTATTTCAGTTTTAGAATTTATCGTATTTTTAATGAATATCGCAACCCCGTCATTTTGATTCAAGTTTCCCACACTGTATTCTACTGTATAACCGTTTAAGTGAAATACATTTATATCCTTTATTTGCCAAGTTTCAGAAAGTACTATAATGTCAAATTTTGTTTTTAAGGAATCTAACAAAATGTTAAGTTCATCAAAGTTTTTTGATATGCTTCTTATATTAACATGAAATATTTTAAAGTAGTCGTCTGAATTGCTTTTTACTAGATTGTCTAAATTATCAATATTAGTTTCTCACAGAGGAGTTATTCCTGAAGCCAGCGAACCACTACCACCACCACCACCAGTTTCTATGGTTTTTATTGGGGTATACTGATAATCTCGAATGTACTGATTAATTCTTTTTTCCTATATAAAATATATTAACACACTCACTTATAACAAAAAGAAAACAGTTAAATTCAATTTTATTTGTCTACCTATACCTATACTTTTTTTTTTCTCTTTTTTTTTCTATTTACTTATTTAAAATCATTTAAAAATTTACTGGCATAGTAGAATTTAAAAAATATATATAACACAAGCAAAAACAAATTAATTATACAGGATAAAAATTATTAAAATGAAATTATTTGTTTTCCATTAAAACATTTTTACTTTTTAATATTCAGTGATTGGAGCCTAGTTAATCTTCTTTTATTAGTCCCGGTTGCCTCTTCTTCAAAAGTTTGTTTTCTTTTGCCTCTTTCCTCAGTAGTTGTTCCCGCCGTCAAAGTTTTCTTGTTTTCTTTATTCTGTTCCTCTCCTTTCGTTCCTTTGTTAACGTTTGGTTTTGATTTTATAACCTCTCTATTTTCCTTATTTTCATCACCGTTTTCTTCTGAGCTCTCAAAAATATCTGGATTTTCTATTAACTGTTCATATAAGTACGTAACACCATCTACCAGTAGTTTGTTTTGTCTTATAGTTGCTTTTTTGTTATTCTTTTTGGCTAAGTTAAGGTGCTGACGTAAAACTTTATTAGTTTCTCGATCCTGTTCGCTTAAATCGTGTGTGATGCATAGTTTTAAAGTCTTAACTTCCTTAAGTTTGTATGCGTTTTGCAGTATTTCAATCTTCTTTAAATAAGACGTAAGTTCAATTTTTAGTGGTGTGCTTTTGTTATCCTCACGTTTTCCAACAAGATAGATATTGTTTATGTCCCAATCCTCTAAATTTACACCCAAAACCTCGATTAAGAATTCAATGTTTTCCTGTATAGATTTTTCTTGCGATAAACCAAAAACAATTATATTGTTCTTTCTACTGTGTTGTTCAAGCTTATTTATTTCCACTTTTAGAGATGTGTTTTCCGTTTCCAACGCTTTTATTTCTGTTTTGGTTTCCTCAAGCTCCCTACGTAGATTTTCAATTATTTGCTGTGTTTTGTCTGCCTTTTCATACAACACATCAGTCTTTTGTTCTAATGTGATTAACTTATTAAAAATATCAGCGAGAGTTATTTCATTTTTCTCATTCGTTGCCATTGATTTGCTGTTGACCCTTGCAACTCGTTGTGACAATGCTCCTACCTCTGCGAGATGGTTACTGACAGGTTTGTAGTAGGTGTTAAGACTAGGCACTGTTTATTATTTACAGTTCGTGACTGATAGGTTTTTTGTGACAATAGTATGGTGGGAACAGTTTATTGGAAATTGGTACTTACTTACGGCTTACATACAAACTATCCAGAACTATTTTCATAAAATGTTTACTATTATGCCTTAATTAAGGCCAGAGTTATTTAAGACTTGTTTATATGATTCACTTTTGTAAAAATAACAACTTTGTTAACACAGTTTTTTTTGTCTTTTAAACAGTTTTCTATTAATTAATTTTATAGACACTATTGACACACACACGCACAGCAGGTAGCAGCACGAGAATGGGTACAAATAATTTGTAAATGGAAATATAAAATGGTATAATTTATATATAATAAAAATAATAGAAGTGCACCTAAGAAGATTAAGAATAAGAAGTTTATATATGGGTGTTCTGAAAAACACTTGCAAAAATTCAGGGGCTGATAGAATTTCAAAAAATATTACAATTTGTTTCTATGAACCATGGGCGTATCTTTTTCCGTTTTCAAGATACAGGGCGTTAAAAATAATTTTTTATAATCTAGTTTCGGTCCATGATACAACAACACAAGATATGATATCAAAGCGTTCAAATTTCGTCCGGTTTGCGCATGACGTTACACAGTGAGTAATTTTTAAAATCTATGTCGCGTATCGAATTTAATATCAAATTTTGTTAGTTAGGAACTCTGTTTTATGGCTTTTATTCATAATATAGGTTCACTGATTATAGTGTAATACTAAGTTAATGGCGGCTATTTAAATTATTACATTTTAGATGAAATTTATTAGAGCCCAGAGATAACACTGATTATTACATTTGATATATTTTATGCAGAAATTTCTATATTATACGTGAATATAAGTATTAATAATACGAAATTAACTCCCAATTTATATTTTTCGTAGGCATGTATTTCGATTTGTAATTGTTGAATATATCTGGCCCTACAAATTAATAATTTTGGGGTTAATTGCTATTCGAAGTTTTCAAAATTAAAAAAATGGCAAGTCAAATGTAAAAAAGGATAAATTAACCATATATACATTCAATATATTTGATATTTAAGAATATTGAAGAATGTTTTTACGTAGAAATACAGTGCGATCGCTAGACAGTAGGTAGCATAATAGAAAACTTATTTATAATTAATTTCTCAAAAATTGTTTCTTGCCGAAAGTTAAAGTATATTAAGAAAAACCAGTTTTGACGTCAAATTTTACCTTTAATATGTAGGAAGTTAAAAAAATATAAAAATGTTAATAATTAAGGTAAAAAATGTAAATAAGCTTTCTCTAAATATTTTCTAGTTACTAAGAAAATTGATGCTAAATAGTACATTGTGTGCTTAGTAGGAGAAATTTAACATTCCCGGGCGACCGTGCAGATTGCTTGTCGAGGCGCAAGCAACACGGAGTTCGGAAATATGCTTTTACGATGGTACACATACTATTTTTTCTGAAACTGCGTTTCCATACACCCTGTATTTTTTTTATTTCAGGGAAATAAAAAACGTTATATCGTGCGTAGAATCTCTTGATTGATTATCAACATCACAATCGTACACAGCACATCTCATTTTTTTAACTTTTAAACCCAAAAATATCCGCAACAACTTGACAATTCTACCTGACACTCTTGACAGCCGGGCGTTTAATGGCGTCATAGCTCACCGACTGACGTCACGAGCTGCGCGATATCTTATCTCTTATTTATTGTATCATGGTTTCGGTCCTATCTTCCACAAAATTCGACCAAATGAGCTGAAATTTTGCTGTGTGGCGTTTCTGGGGATGCTAAATTCTCTGGTGTTATTAATTTTTGGCTATATCATACAGGGCGTTCAGTACAGTACTCTGTGGGAATATTTTAGGTCCTAACTTTTTTGAGATTAATCTTTTTGCCCCTTTTGTCACTTGCTGTTATGGCAAATTTTATTCTAAACAAAAAGGGTGCTCTTGTAAGAAGTTCTATCAGCCCCTGAATTTTTGCTAGTGTTTTTCAGAACACCCTGTACTATACAAAGAAGAGAAAATGTTGTGGTTATAGGACTAGAGGGTGATATAAAATAAATTTTACAGTGTAAAGACAATAAGAAATAAATTACGAATGTAAATTATAACTTCAAAATTATAAAATATTCATAACTAATACATATTTTAATTTCAAATAAATTTTTAATATAGATTGAACCTACTTCTAAGACAATTTGAGATAGTTTGGGAAAACAATATATGAGGAGTTATTTACAGTAAAGGAATAAGTATAAAATTTTGGCTTTCAAGGTAAGATTTTATTATCATATAATTTTTATTAATTTATTATTGATTGAAATATAAAAACAAATTTATTTATAAACAGATATAAATTTTAAATAGCGATATCATTACAAATGCAAACACAATAATTTATTGATATAACTGGGGCGTAGGTATGGCATTTTGAATAGTTTATGTACATATTGTATAATATAGTAAAATATTATATTGAAATGAAATAAACAATAAACTCAAATATAGTTTTATTTTACAATTAATACCAATCGCAGTATGAATAACGAAAAACTCAAATTAAAATAGGTGTAAACCCTTAACATTCAAGTGAAAAATAGTAAACTTAAGTTATTATTATTAGGTATGTACATTATGTCTGTATAATAAGCGTAATATTAACATGAAACAGAACTATACTTAAATCTACGCTAGATATAAAAAATCACTTAATATTTACTCTTCGTTGCAATCATCAGATTGATTCAAATGATATACAGGGTGTTAATTAAGTATGTACAATAAATTTAACGGGCGATTATTTGAGTGATTTTAAGACAGAAAGTTCATATAAATATGAGTCCGAAAATGCTTCGTTTTCAAAATACAGGGTGTTAAAGTTCTTAAAAAAATGTGGTTTTTCGTAAATATCTTGAATATCCGTTACCCAAATTTGTTGTAATTTAGCAATGTTATTTGTAGTGTTAAGGGGCTAATTACGCACTAACTTGATAAAATTTATTAAGTCCAGTGGCGTCCCGCCGAGGGGCACCTTAACAAATATTTTTGACAAAAAAATGTACTCCACTGACTATTTTGTAATTTTTATATTTTTTTTGGGTTAAGCAACTAAAAATACAACGTTAATGTCTCTTGCATTTTTTTCGGATCTTGCTTAGTTTTCGAGACAAAAAATTAAATTCAATTAATTGCATATCCCTGGACCATACAAGAAACATGGGGAAACGGATCTCTTGGACATAATAATTTTCTATAATTTTTTATTAATAATATGTAACAACAACAACAAATAAACACTAATTTAAATACATTTCTTAACATATAACCTAACGAATTTTACTAAAGTATTGTCACGATTTGGTTTTACTACGTTACGTTTGGGGGTTTAAACTCTCTACAATATGTCGTGACTCAAGGGTTAATTGGGTTAACTGAGACAAATACTAAGATACTCTAATATAGTTATTTTACTAGATTGTAGACTCGCTTGGCATAAGTTATATTAAGAAGTAGAATACTTTAATATGAATGACTCGCTTAGCACACGAGAGGGTTTTATTTATAAGGGTGGTATTTGGTAAATCAAAACATGGTGATAAGGTTCCAACAATAACAAGATTTATTAAAATAAAGAGACAATACCTAACGATTATGAAAATATTATTACTTACAACGGGGGTCAGAGTAACCTGGGGAGGAGAATGCACTTTAACCGAGGGGCCCTGAAGGGGTAAGCCTTGAGGCGTCTTGCCTCTTAAAACCCAAGAAAACAACTAACTCTAACATCTCATTTCTCCACCTACGGTCGCGAGTTTTCTCTCGTCAGCAAAACTTTTCAAACTCAGCAATTGTAAAAGTGATTGCATTAAATTGCTATTAAACTTATCAAAACATAAACATGCACTAGTTTTGAATGTAAACTTCATGTACAGGGTGTTGCAGCATATAATATTTAAAATGATTGGCCATTCATGACATATCTCCCCCACCTAGGAAAGCTGGCCCCCAGCTTTAAAAATGAGATAAAAACAACAACAATAGACAGTTAAAAGTATAAAATAAAAAACAAATTCACAACACATAATACACCTATCAAATTAATGCTACTTGTAGCAAAAAAAAATAAAGCAAAAAATATCAAGAAAAAAAAAATTTTAACGATCTTTCTAAGTAGAGAAAAGTTTAAATAAATTCATGTGGTAAACAAAAATGAACCATTTGCAATGATTGTTCATAATGGATTGCTTGTTAAAACTACTTCCTTAAACTTGAGGTCTGCAATGGGAAATTATCTACTGGGTATTATATGCCTGACGTCATAAATGCATTTAATATTTTTAAATGGAAAAAAGTAAAAAAAATTAGTGACGAAATAAGAATTGTTTACATATTTACAATTAATTTAAAATAGTTCTTCATAATTTTAACACCGCAGAATGAATTTACTCCAAATATAGATATAACCTATATTTGTGGCCAAAATAAAAGCAAAATGCAAAGGGAAAAATTATGACGACCTTACATGTGATTTAATATTAAAATAGAAATTATCAAAAAAGAAAAAAAATATTTAGGCGTAAATATAATGTCCCACGCTGCACGAATCATTGACACAAAATTGTCATAGCACACCTTTGTGACTGTTCGTCCACACTTATACCATTGTCTTTTCCACGGACTAGTTTCAAACGTCCAAACATCGGGCAGGATGGCTTCCACTACGTGTGTGGTGACAACAACCAAAGTATTCCTTTTGCCGCATTTTCTATCATCTGCTTCTCCATACCAGACATGCCGCTGTTGACCAGTCGGTTCGGGAACTACCCAACAAGCTGAGATAGTTGAATAACTGCCTGTCAAGCCGGGACATGAAAAATATCGGCGAAACATATTCACAACAAAAGTGTACCCACCATTTATGGGTTTGGAAAGTTGCCGTAAGAAATTTGTCCTCCCCTTGGCTTGGCTTGACAGACAGAGGAGCTCGTTACGAAAGCTACCATAACTGCTTGCTTCCAAGGCTGGTTTGGAAAATTGGCGGCTTTCATTTGGTTGCATTGCCCATCCGTCCTAATGTGACCATATTATTGGTCCAGACTGGTCCAGGTGTAGAGGGACATTTCCGTGCTATCTGTGCCATAAGCTCATGGTAGTGTTTTTTACATGAAAAAAAAATACAAACCTAAATGAATTCTTAAATAACACAAATTTCACAAAAGAATGGCAAAGTAAATTGTTAATATGATTGATGCATGATTGCTTGTAATAAAAAAAATTATTGAAAACGTATTAAGTCTTAATTATTAATGATCAATGCCTATCATACAGGCGTTTTGTTTTATCCTTTTCCCAGTGCAGACTTAAATAAACTTTATATTATATTTTTGTATTAAAATAATTTTTCCACTTGGTAGGACTTAATTAGGGCTTATTTCGCCAAAATGTTTTAAAATGAAAGAAATTATAGAATTGTTGGGACCTAAAATATTCGGTGATATAGGCTCGAGAAAAAGTAAATAAAAATCTTGACAAATTACTTGAAGATGAACAGGAAAAATGAAAAAGAGAAAATCTTATGTAAGAAATCCAGGAAATTCAAACTGAAATAGAACTGTTCATTATGTCGAATATGTAGCCCTTGTAATGAATTAGAGCATTTTTCAGTTGCAAGTTTAGAGTACAAATTGGGCACCGTGCCTGTTAGAAGGAAATTTGTACACATTCGTATATGCGAAATATTCTATGTACCATCATAGACGTACACGTACACTAAAATTAAAAAAAAAAAACAAAAGAAACATGAGTGTTTTATCTCCTACACCAGCATTTTATTTATTAAGGCCCCCACCAATTATCGCATTGTATGTACCTCGTACACTTCAAAATTTTTACCCATTAAACATTTTCCTACTTTTATCACATTCCTGCATAAAACTAATAAAAAGTGTGTTGAAAAACTAACCAACCTAGGTATTAATTAGTATATATTTATATTAATTATTTAATAAAACTTCTGACCTTTCCTCCTGACACCTCAGTTCTCTTTCATTGTCCTGGATGAGTTGCTTCCTTGGGGTTGTCTTGCACTTCTCAGACCCGGTACTCTTTACACCCGACACTCTTTTGACCCGATACAACACTTATTATTTTACCTTGGATACATTTTACATTTCTGTTTTATTATGCATTATTTTATTTTATTTCCTTTTCTCTAGATTGTTAAGGACTCACCTCGTATAATAAACTTTTACTTATATTTAGTACTATGGGGGTAGTAAATACAGACCTAGAGTCTCATGTCATTAAAAAAATGTTATTACGTCCAATTTACCGTGGGTGTCGAAAAGTATCACATGTATGTATAAGTCGTAATGTAAATCATTTATACCTAAATCTCTTACTTCTTGTTAAGTATTCCTTTTCATTCATATTTGAACAATTTTACTTTCCTTTTACCTGAAATTGAGCATTTCTATATGACTATCATTAATGAATAATTAATAAACTTATTGCGGAATGTTATGTCGAAGGCTCTTCAATAAAAAAATTTAAGAAAAATTAGAAACCAACGAAATGTTTCTTCATCGCCTCACGGGTGATGGCACTTTAGTTACGTGATCAGCGTATTCTAGTTGCTAGTTTAATTTTGATTGGGTTAAAGCCACGTCAGGTGGTCTGTTCCTTTACTCTGCCATTTATCTAGTACCTACCTAGTTAGTACTAGCTTAAATCGCCTAGTAACATCACTTCATTTCCCAACAACTCTTTTCCCAATTGAAATTTCCTTGATAAACGAAAAAAAATAAAAAAATATATTCTACCCGAGTTGGCACTCACGCCTTCGACCGTGACTTCCATATGGTGTGCACCTCCATATGTTACGTCTATTCGAAATTCGAAATTCATTTGTGTAGTATATTATAGTGGTATTTAATAACATTAATTTACGCACATACCTTTCGTATGTGAATCCCTTACTTTATCTCCTTGCGCATCTTCGTAGAATATTACTTCTCAAAAACCCATTATTCCACTATGCGCATTTTCATAAAACACCCCAGTACCAATATAAAAATTCTCAGAAACTCACTATTATTTCTCAGAAACTCATAACTCTTTGCGCATCATTATAAAATATCTTGGTATCTTTATACCTCCTTAAAAAAATCATTATTACCTCAAAACTCATTTAAATTATTATACAATACGTTTCTCCTTTTAAACAACTACTTCTCCGGCTATGTGCCACGATGGATATTGAATTATAAATAAAAGAAACGTCTTGTTTTATGGTTGAAAAAGGATATTTGGCCCTGGCTAGTTGGCCTACCCCTGGAACAACCATCTTTCCACATTTAGTATGTGGGATTGGCCTACACCTGAGCATGATGTGACCCCTATTATAAAATAATCGACAGGGCTGACGTTCAGTTCATTGTGAACCTTCTTCCACGTCCTCCTCATCTCCAATCTTAATGCGCGCTTCTCAAACAATACAACTTGGTACCTCTATACTTTATTCTCCAAATACTCATTTTTTAACCACATAATATTTCTCTACATAAAACTTCCTATCCTTCGAATATCACCACTTGCAAAATTTATAACATACCTTTAAATTTCTAACATTAACTACTCGTTTCAAAGTCTCAAATGCCCAAATAACATATTGGACTCAACCGATACCTCTGGAGTTCAAGGTCCTATTTACAGAAAAAAAACCCTACGTTGTTTCTTCCATACCCCGTATGCAAAATATATACCTCTTCTAATACATCAACTTTTCTCCTTGTTTAAATTATTTTAAAATTATCTTATTTCCTCGTTTGATAAAACCTCTCCGAAATACGTAACAATTTACGTTTGTCACGTCCTGATGAGACCTAGGCCACTGACCTACTTGGCCAATTGTTTTGTAAATGTCCTAAGTCAATATTTTTAGCTTACGCTTACTTTTATAATTTTATAAGTATTTAAATTACTCGTGCCGCAATAATTACATACCATCAGTAGATATAATAAATGCTGACTGGTATTTTATTAAATAACTTTACAGAATGTATTATTTCTTACCTATTTCATTATTTTTTATTAATTTGAGTAAACAATAATTGATATATTATATTAAAATGTTGTTTCACCTCAATACTCTCCAATACTAAAATTTATAAGAGTTAAGTACATTATCTAAAGAAAATTACTTTTAAAATTTCATTGCCTAAGATATTTATTATTTAAAATAAAAGAAGAACTGTAATAAACGATATTTACAACGTACAAATAACAGAAAAAACACATCAAATGTTTGATTGACATCGCTACTTATTTCTTATGACAAAATATACGAGTTTAATCAATAACGGAGGGAAAAATAGCTAATTATTATTATCTTTATTCCAATTCAATGGATCGATATTTTATTACTAGCGTGTTTATTTTAATATAATACCTCATGTAACCAAATATATTTCAACTATACATTGAGTAAAAAATTTTTCGAAGAAATTCGTCTGAGTTGTATTTATATTTTCTTAACGTTCTTACTATTTTTGACACTTTTTGTGTTCATTACCTAAAAATTATTTATATCCCATAGCAGAGCAAATTAAATTTACATTTTATTTTACCGTTATTTGTTTCAGAGCTTATTTTACGCTTTTAACCGAAATACCTCGCCTTTGTTAGCATAATTTCACTAAAATCCGGATTCATTCACTAAATAAACCGTTTATGAACTCTGTGAGGAATAACTTGCTTCAGGGTTTTAGTTAAAAAAAACTTTCCCAGAACATTTCCCCGCCAGCCTGAAACTGACTAAAATGAAGAGAAATGCGCAAAGTTCAGTTAATCTATTTGTTGAGCAGTGTTTTCTCTTCCCCGCCAGCCAAAGACTGACTAAAATGAGAGGAAGAGGAAAAAGACCAATCTAATAACCCATAAATTTCATTATATCTCTTAGCAACGAACTTCACCCCTATCAGCACATTTTTCTGCCAGCCAAAAACTGACTAAAATGAAGAAAAACATAACTGACAAGTGTAAAAATCCTTTCAAAATACTCTTTCCCCGTAGATTCAACCATATTTAGCTATAGCTTTCAAGTATATTTAATATAAGTATTAATTACCAAAATGTTCAAAAACCAGCTTATCCAAAATTTTAAGAAACTAAAAATTGCCAAAATAAAATGATCAAAATACCGCTTAAACCTCTACGCCGCAAAAACGCCGTTGTTGTCGTTATAATTGCCTAACGTTTATATGATTATTCACTAACCACACAAAAAAAAAATTTAAACCAGCGTGTTTTTAATGCAAATGTATCCAAGTATAAGTTTTCATTTTAAATTCAATAAATTAAAAATTTTATTTCCCGTAAGTATTAATATTGCTAAATCTGAACCTTACCACATGTTTGAACCATTTGAAAAGCAACAACATAAAATTAAATTAAATTAAAAGACATAACACTCTGTAATTTATGTTAAGAGAATTATTAATACCTGTTAATAGATTACTCCAAAATGCTTATTTTTAGTTTTATCAAATATACTATTGAAATAAGACCGAAATATATGTAATCAAAAAAAACCTTTCTTCATTTTCGTGAATCGTACCACCCTATGGTAAAAAATAAAACTCTATTTGCACAAAATTGCATAATTACTTGAAATTAAATTGAGAAAAAATTGATAATTAACAAAAAATAATTAAGAAATACATTTGGGATGTAGTATGAAGACTACAACCCCCAGAATCTAGCTAGGCGCCTCCACCATATGTCACGATTTGGTTTTACTACGTTACGTTTGGGGGTTTAAACTCTCTACAATATGTCGTGACTCAAGGGTTAATTGGGTTAACTGAGACAAATACTAAGATACTCTAATATAGTTATTTTACTAGATTGTAGACTCGCTTGGCATAAGTTATATTAAGAAGTAGAATACTTTAATATGAATGACTCGCTTAGCACACGAGAGGGTTTTATTTATAAGGGTGGTATTTGGTAAATCAAAACATGGTGATAAGGTTCCAACAATAACAAGATTTATTAAAATAAAGAGACAATACCTAACGATTATGAAAATATTATTACTTACAACGGGGGTCAGAGTAACCTGGGGAGGAGAATGCACTTTAACCGAGGGGCCCTGAAGGGGTAAGCCTTGAGGCGTCTTGCCTCTTAAAACCCAAGAAAACAACTAACTCTAACATCTCATTTCTCCACCTACGGTCGCGAGTTTTCTCTCGTCAGCAAAACTTTTCAAACTCAGCAATTGTAAAAGTGATTGCATTAAATTGCTATTAAACTTATCAAAACATAAACATGCACTAGTTTTGAATGTAAACTTCATGTACAGGGTGTTGCAGCATATAATATTTAAAATGATTGGCCATTCATGACAGTATATTAATCAAGTAATTAAGTAATATTCGTTAAGGTGCCGCTCGGGACGCCACTGGACTTAATAAATTTAATCAAGTTAGTGCGCAATTAGCCCCTTAACACTACAAATAACTTTGCCAAATTATAAAAAAGTTGGGTAACGAATATTTAAGTTATTTACGAAAAACCAAATTTTTTAAAAAAGTTTAACACCCTGTATCTTGAAAACGAAGCATTTTCGGACCCATGTTTATATGAACTTTCTGTCTTAAAATTACTCAAATAATCGTCTGTTAAATTTATTGTACATACTTAATGAACACCCTGTATATTACAATTTTTGACTTTGATACAATAACACCAATAAAAAATTGATCTTATAACCCATAAATATATACAGTGTATTCTTGAAGGTTTACAAACTTCACTCACATACAGGGTGTTAGGTACTGGTCATTACAAACTTTGAGGGATGAATCCCCATCAGAAATGAGGTCGAAAGAAAAAAAAACTCATGGTCCTAAAATGCTTCCTTAAAAAGATACAGGGTGTTGAAGTTAACTTTTTTAAATCGTTTTTTCACCGTAACTTTTGAACCGTTGGACCGATTTTTATCAAATTTGAACCAAAGTTTAGTAAAATAAGTATTCATCGAACAATAATACCGCGAATCATCACCGATGTGAAAACAGCAGCCAAAGATAGCAGCCAATACTCACGGAAGCACCCGAAGTCCCATAGACGTTCGTCAAAATATAAGAGGGGTCATTCGAGAAGAAATAGAGTTTCGTTAATTAGGGTGTAGGTAAGCACCCTGTGTAAATGTTGATAAATTGTTCAAACGGTTATAGGGAATAAACTCAAATTTTAAACAATTCAAATAGTTGAAATTACACAACTAATTAATTGCCAACAATTTCCCTTCGGCAGTAAATTTATTAAACAAGTAATTAATGTATACGTTTTGACCGACGATTTGACCGACGAAAAGTTGGAACCACCCTTGGAGCGAAGCAAAGAATTAGTAATTCCAAAAATCATTAAAAGATCATAATTTTATTTTCGCGGAGATTTATTTAAAATTTAAGTGGCATGGGGGTTTTTAGGTCGACTTTTAGCAAGTAGAAAAATTATTAATTTAACAATCAGTAAATTGTCTACAATTTTGTTTACACTGAGGGTTAATTTGGATGTAATATAGATGCAAGTAACTTGATTTATCTGAGGATTGAAGGGGTTGAAAAAAAAATGAGGAATATTGCTAACTTCGACAATACTTATTTGTCCAGAATTTCGCTTGGATGGGGGGTATACGGGGCATACGTAATATGCATTTAAATTTTGGTCGACTTGCAAAGGGTCCCAGGGGTCTAAACTACCCCTGGAGCCAATCGGAAAATCAATAACTTCGCGAATAATTAAAAGTCCACGATCTCGCTTCGATTGAAGGTTATTCGAGATGTATTATACATGCAAGTGAAATTTGATCGACTTGCAATGGGTCCCAGGGGGTGAAAATCAATTACGAAAATTGCTAACATCGGAAATATTAATTTGTCCAGAATTTCGCTTGGATGGGGGGTTAAGTAAGACATACGTAATACGCATTTAAATTTTGGTCGACTTGCAAAGGGTCCCAGGGGTCTAAACTACCCCTGGAGCCAATCGGAAAAGTAGGTCTTACTTAACCCCCCATCCAAGCGAAATTCTGGACAAATTAATATTTCCGATGTTAGCAATTTTCGTAATTGATTTTCACCCCCTGGGACCCATTGCAAGTCGATCAAATTTCACTTGCATGTATATTACATCTCGAATAACCTTCAATCGAAGCGAGATCGTGGACGTTTAATTATTCGCGACGTTATTGATTTTCCGATTGGCTCCAGGGGTAGTTTAGACCCCTGGGACCCTTTGCAAGTCGACCAAAATTTAAATGCGTAATACGTATGTCTTACTTAACCCCCCATCCAAGCGAAATTCTGGACAAATTAATATTTCCGATGTTAGCAATTTTCGTAATTGATTTTCACCCCCTGGGACCCATTGCAAGTCGATCAAATTTCACTTGCATGTATATTACATCTCGAATAACCTTCAATCGAAGCGAGATCGTGGACGTTTAATTATTCGCGAAGTTATTGATTTTCCGATTGGCTCCAGGGGTAGTTTAGACCCCTGGGACCCTTTGCAAGTCGACCAAAATTTAAATGCGTATTACGTATGTCTTACTTAACCCCCCATCCAAGCGAAATTCTGGACAAATAAGTATTGTCGAAGTTAGCAATATTCCTCATTTTTTTTCAACCCCTTCAATCCTCAGATAAATCAAGTTACTTGCATCTATATTACATCCAAATTAACCCTCAGTGTAAACAAAATTGTAGACAATTTACTGATTGTTAAATTAATAATTTTTCTACTTGCTAAAAGTCGACCTAAAAACCCCCATGCCACTTAAATTTTAAATAAATCTCCGCGAAAATAAAATTATGATCTTTTAATGATTTTTGGAATTACTAATTCTTTGCTTCGCTCCAAGGGTGGTTCCAACTTTTCGTCGGTCAAATCGTCGGTCAAAACGTATACATTAATTACTTGTTTAATAAATTTACTGCCGAAGGGAAATTGTTGGCAATTAATTAGTTGTGTAATTTCAACTATTTGAATTGTTTAAAATTTGAGTTTATTCCCTATAACCGTTTGAACAATTTATCAACATTTACACAGGGTGCTTACCTACACCCTAATTAACGAAACTCTATTTCTTCTCGAATGACCCCTCTTATATTTTGACGAACGTCTATGGGACTTCGGGTGCTTCCGTGAGTATTGGCTGCTATCTTTGGCTGCTGTTTTCACATCGGTTCTCTTATCCACTCTTACATGGACATACTGTATACTGTCGTGTATGGCACAAAGTACACTTATTTAAAAGTAAAAGGAAAAAATACTTGAAATTCATAAGTAAACAGTTTAAAAGAACTTAAATTAAAATTATAATACATGTGTAACAGCCAGTGGCGGCTGGTGAATTTTGGAAGTTCGATATTTCAATTTATAGAAACATGGGACCTATACCAAATTATAGGAGGTGCCATTTGGGATCAAAATGAGAATATTGGCGAAAAAATATTCTTATTTTGATCCCAAATGGCACCTCCTATAATTTGGTATAGGTCCCATGTTTCTATAAATTGAAATATCGACCATCGAAAATTCACCAGCTGCCACTGGTAACAGCATAAGATGCATAAACTATTATAGTACAAAACAAATACAGCAAAGTTATGATATATAATGTCGTGTATGGCACAGAGTACTTATTTAAAAGTAAAAGGAAAAATACTTATAACACATCAGTAAACAGTTTAAAAGAACTTATATCACAAAATAATCCCAATTACAACAGTTTACATTAATATTTCTGATACCATCATATTCGTCACTAAAATAAAAATATAGAAACAACACTTCGTTAATAGTCAAAATCAAGGAAATAAACGTAACTTGTTGTAAACGCATTTTTACATTTAACAACGTAACATAACTCTTAACGTATAATCAAGTAGTTGTGGAAGAAGTAGAATGAATTATTGGGAAAGAAGCACTGGCATTTTTATAGGGGAAAAGTATGGTTTAAAAATTTTTTACCAACAACCAAAATATCCGCACTTTCAGAGATCATAATAACATTATGGATTTGCACTACAGCTCGTCCAGTTACAAGACAATATGAATTACAATATGAGTGTGAATGTATTGACAGAGTAAAATTATCCAAAAAAAGTTTTTTAAATTGACTGCAATTAAGACAGCTAACAAAATCTGGTAAAGGCCCAAAGTTGTGATTTATTTTAGGTCCCTTGAAATCTGAATCGCGATTATTTTCACTAAATGACGAATTTATTTCTGTCAAGCGGCGGCATAATTGCTGTAGGGGTTTAGTAGGACCTTTGATTAAATTCTTTAATTGGCCCAGATAATTTTTGAATGGGAAACACGAAATATTATCTAGTGGACCATAATTGTCTGCATCATCTGCAAGATGTGTTAGCATATGAACATTATATATCAAAAATTCGTAACTATAAATTTGCTTGGAATGTTTAATAAAAGTATCCAACACTTTCTTTGCCAACTGAGAACCTAAAGTAGAAAGATGCTTCTTAGATAAAAGTATAACAAAGCCACAGTGTAGCAATTGCCACATAAAACTCTACCACTACAAGAAATGGCCACTCTCTTAACTGTGATAGATTATTAATTATAGTTATATGGGTATGCAATGCAGGAGAGAGGCAAATGAGCATGAGTTGTCTCAGGGTTTCTTTTTAGTGCGGCAGAAGAAGTAAAAAAAGAAGAAGGTACTTAGCTCAAAATTTGTAAAAAAAAAAAACAAAATTGTATGTATATATGTACACCCTATATATGGATCTATAGAAGTAAAATAACTTAAGGCTGCTAAATAATTGATAACAGAATAATTTTACTGTACTCGTTACTAAAACTTACCTACACTATAATAATACTAATCAGGGCCAGCTAATAGTGAGGCAGGGTAGAATGATAATAAAAAAAAAGGAATGAGCGCCACGTGATTTAATACTGATTAGATATTTTCTTAAAGCTTCATTCGCCGAAATCACGAAAGGCGCATGAAATAATATAGCGTTCTTTTTATCCGGTAACTTCCAGTAAGTAAGTGTAAATTTTAATGTTTAACAAAAAAAAAAAATGATTAAACAAAAAAAAACATTAGATTAAATGAAAGATATATGAATGTCCGAAAGAAGGTATAATGTATTATATTGCTGCAAATAGTAAATAGGTTTTACATGGTTTGCTTTACAAAGAAGTAAATTTGCCCTTAAGGAAAAATTAAATATGCAATGTGCATATCATAAAATTTTAAGTTAACATACAAAACTTCGCCGAGGATATAGCTATATGCTCGTTTACAGCGTATATGTACAATTATTAATTTTAAATTATTAATTGAACTATGCAAAAAAAAGAGTTTAGAATAACGTAGACTGGCTTAAACAAAAGAATAAGACAAAAATAAATATATACATAATATATAATTATACCTATGTAATCACTGGGGTTAATCGGCTAAATATCAAGACTCTAAGGTTATATTTATTTAGATGCGAAACTATTGGTTAACTATTTACTATCTATAACTAAATAAATTTAGAATAAAACAACCCTAAATTAAAATGAGACTATATGTTCTAGTAACAACTAATGACTATAATTACTTATATAAGGAACCAATTGTTCCTTTTACTTCACTGCACATAAAGAATGAATATTGGTTTGTTTAAATTAATTTCATTAAATTCTGACGAAACCGATTACTTGAAGAGTGTCTTTTGTAGTTAATAATCAATATGGAACACACTGACCTCAACATATAAAATATCCATGGTTTTCTTTTCCTTTTTACCCAACCTTCGATAGTATATAATCCGGGACACACAGACAGACTATGGTCGAAATTTCAGGATATAGTGGCCAGGGAAAATCGCTGGTAATTAGTGGTCCGGAACTAGGCAAGCGAACATGTAGTAAACCAGAACCAAGGCAAGTAGTAGCCTGGGCCGAGGAGATGTAACCTAACCCAAGGAGAAGTAAGCGTGGATCAATGATAAGTAAGCCTGGGCCGAGGACCCTAAAAGATAGTTAAACAAAAGGATACTATGGGTATGCTGATAGTTAAGAAAAATAGTAATGATTATGTAATTATTAATTTAGCATACCTCTACTGAGGGTCTTTAATAATGTGACTGTAAGCGGCACAGAAAATGTGGATTGGGTTGAGATTACTCTAGTACACTGCAAAGAATTGAACGTTCTGTTAATAAAGACTTTAGTAGTAAACGGAATGTACTTACATTCGAGAAATGACAACATTAAATCCTCCTAAAGAGAAAGATATTCACCAACATACGGATACACCATAAACTAAATAAAATACACCTATGTGAATATCACTAAAACTGCATGTGGATAAATCCCAAAACGATGGTTTATAAAATAAATTTTCCACTATCGCAGACAACGTGCCAAACTCGATGTTCTAGAAGGAATCTCCAAAAAACTGAACTTCCGGATTCAAAAAGAACCTATTTGAAATTAGCCTGTTAAAAATATCCAACGAAGGAATGGAAAAGTTACTAGTATGATCCGAAACTACCTGAAATTAGCAGAACCTCGGGTAGGAAAAGAGGATACAAAATGTTAAAACAATACAAATAGTTCAATAAACTCATTACTATGGTAGAATATTAAAATCTCTATATGGGGCACTTTATTATGTTGCATGGATTACTTGAATTGACAAGAAATGAATTAAATTAATAATGCAAATTTATGGAGTTAGCGCGCGCGCCTCTGATGCTCCATTATCGCTGATAGCAATCGAACATTTTTATATCCCTAACTTTGATAAGCGAGTACACCGCATCTACACATGTAAATAAACTGTTAACCTATACTACAATCTATCACCAACAATTTACTTGAGGAATAAGCGAGATGTTAATTAATAAAAATAAGGATCATCTGGAAACTAGTGCAGGTAGGTGCAGTCTAATTTTGGTAGATAATATTATAGTTATATTGAAATTTAAAACCAATTAAAAGGGTTAAAAGAATATTTTGGTTACCAACTCTATTTCTCAAATTTGTTGCATTAAACTAAATTAAATAATTCTATTTCAGATTGAGCAATATCAGGACTACTTGAATTATGGACATGAACAAGATTAACGCGGGCAAGTGTTTTAATATTATTTACTTGAAGAAGTTAATATTGTGCTTTTAATTTCAGGTAAACAAGTGTAGGGGCTAATAATTACAATATATAATAATTACACTAGACTTGTTAAAGATATAGGTAATAATAATAATAATAAAAAAGGTATGTCAAAACTTTATAGCTCTGTTATTATTTATTTTAATTGAAAGGTTATAGAATAGATAAAGGTATAGCAAATAAATAAAGCATGTTTATCTGGTTGCCTAAATCGAAGGCTTTTCTATGAGTAATTTTTAATCTAAATGAATCTATCAACGAGTCAATACCAATCAACCACAGTTTTTTTTAAAATGAAATTGAGGTATAAATTATGCAAAATAATTGAAACAAGATTAAAACCGTGACACAATAAAAAATGTTCGTAAACTGCCAAATCTACAATATCTTTTAAGACAATAGGGCCCACATAAAGAAGGAAGGTGCGAAGTTCTGTGGCTTTCCATCGGCTTAATTCTGCTAAAGTTCGAGTTTTCCTTGTGACGGGTGCTTGAGATTGGTCGATAAATAGACCAACCACGAACAATATAATTAAACAAAACCAAAAAAAAATATACTTGTGTTATGTGCTAGTGTTTGAACCGCGAGAGAGGGTCCGTCACAAGGTTTGCCGAGAGCTAGCTCAGCTCTAGTCGGCGAGAGGGGTAGGTTCCCTTTACACTACCGTATAATAATCAAGATAACTACTAAGAGAGGGCGCCACCAGCGATTAGCAACCTCGCCAGTAAGTTCCCTAGATGTTAGTGGGTGTCCAAACACTAGTTTAAAATTAAACGGTTGATATTTAAAGGTCCAATTATTAAGTTAATACCTGAAATCACATATGTAGTACTTACCAAATAAGAAAACACACGATAAATTAAAAAAAAAGAATAAGGGTTTATTGCCAGTATCACAGAATAATGAATATCACATAGGGTGAGCAGCGTAAATAAATATTTAAATATATTAAAAGTTGCAACAGCTGTATATTACCAGGCGTGATATCACGTTAGGCGTACATAAGTAAGTTATATTTTATATATATGAGAATATGTTTATATAGTGATACGGACTAGAAAAATAAAATATGCGACAGGTTGTTCGGGTAGTTACCCTTATACCTCTACTTAAAATTAACGATTACGTCTTGCAAAATTGGAACTGTAAATTTCTGATCATTAACTAGGTTTTCCCCAGTGGGGTTTAAAAATATCTACAATGTTACTGCATTAACTGTATATGACGTAAAATTTTATTGATAGCCAGTTACCTCGTGAGGCGAGATAAAGGGAATTATTTAATAGGCACAATTAAAACTAAAAATATGGCTTATCTGCTAGTGATTCTCCAGCCTCGATGTAGGTCACTCGTGCTGCAACAAAAGTGGTGGTCAACTATCCAAGAGGGTCCAAGATGGTCCAGGGGCAATGCAAGGGTGTCGTTTCCAAATAAGTCAAACCAGTGACCGTAAACGCTGGGTTTGCCCTACCATCAACCGATGTCCAGACGTTCCCTTAATTCGATAGGGTGTATTATCAAATCCCAGCTTTGCAATCAATCCTACAGGACAGTCGTGCCACACTTGTCTCACACCCAGGGTACAGGGGGTGAAAGCAGCCAACAAGAGTAGAGTGGAGGACTCAACAACGGGGAACGTAAACCAAAAAAAACAAGAAGGAGGAAAAAGAAAAATGGAAAAAAAGCCCTAAAAAAAAGAGAAGGGTGTTTTTATCCACTTACGCTTAGGTATCTTTTCACAAAAGAATGTATGACGGAATTTGACATCAGAATACTTACTGAAGGTTAGAGGGCGGCTTAATTCAGCGATCCAGGGTCTGTCTTGCCGACACTGGATATATCCTTCGAGGAGCAAGGCTTTTCAACGAGACTTGTTTCAAAAATCCGATAATTATCGAGGATCGTGTTCTTTCCACAACAATATCAACCAAACAACTGAACACCAATCCAGCGAACTTTTATAAATCCCACTTCAATAATGGTAAAGCACTAACGGCAATTTTACTAAAAATTCACTCCGAAAATCGTCTCGTTCATTCCACAACGGCCATTTTCTCCCTTCTTCAACAAGTCGTTTAACCACCAATTAGCGAGCACCTGCCAGACGCCTCTGACCTTTAAGAAACCTAACGTACAAGAAACCAAACATCTGTTAATTATCCGACCTCGACGGGTATGCAACCCACATTACCCTAAAGTAAATTTTTGGTATGTGAAACGTGAACGTTACAAATTCCCCCCTTACTTCAAAGAGAACTTCATAGAAATTCTAGAAAAGACCAACAAGCGGATAAGCTAAAGACACCCACAATTCTACTAAGACTACTCCTAACTTAACCTACATAGATTAAAAAGAGCTTCATAATCGCTCGAAAACAAAAACGGGGCTAGAAAAGGCATGGGTAGCCGGCCCTACAGCTATCCAATTGCCCAGAAGTGACGCGCGGGATTGTTCTCTGAGAAGACTACGGCGACCACCCTTCCGCCGGCAGCCGAACAGGAACCACTGCAGAGCATCGGGACGGGACATGCAACAGTGTCAACCAGGCTTCGACCTGGCTAACCAAACCGTTGACCTGCTGCAAGCCTGATCCACCCCGACGCTCCAGGCAACCCCCGTCGACTCCACATCCAAGTCAGCCGACGAAATGTGGACGCCCCCAGCCCACACAGAGTCCCTCATTGTCAAAACCAAAAAATAAAGTGGCCTTACCGGGGACTTCTACCCCGCACAGGTAAATCCGTGACGACAGTAGTCTTCCGCCCCTGTCGCAGAGCACAACCTTACACCGACTAACAAAAAGCCTTCCTTCAGTGGGTTCCAGCCACCAAAGCAAGGGGATACAAAACGACTAACAAAACTACACTTGACACAAAACGTTAACCTTAACCATAACCACATTCACGCTTGACTCCAGACCGATCATGAGATCTGTCTCCCAAAATCTCCTAACAACATTAATACCTCATAGATCATCTCGGGTAACGGTGGATTTAAGGTCCTTAACATTCCACACTCCCCGACTATTACCACGCGCATCCTTAAGTTCATAAGTCCAAGGGGACAATCTTTTATAAATTACGTAAGGCCCTGTGTATTTAGGCGCTAATTTGGCACTATAGTACTTACTGGCATCAGACAGAACGTAATTTCTCTTATAAACTTCTTGACCTATGACATATTCCACGTCGCGACGTCTCAAGTTATACTGACATGTCATTTTCTCAGAAGCCCTCGCTAATCGTTTCTTAGTATCGTTCAAAAGTTCTCGGAAAGCTCTACTTCGCGTTTCTGCTACCGTAACATCGCGTTTCACCTGAATATCCTGATCTAGGTTATCCACAAATTTAACATTATTACCGTTCAGAATCATCTCGCGACCGAAATTAACAAAGTAGGGGGAGTTTCCTAGAACTTCATGTTTCACAGAACGAATCGCGCAACCGACTTTAGCAAGCAATGTGTCCCATACGCGCTGATTATCTTCGATGAAGCATGATAACATAGTTTTTAGCACACGGTTAACCCTTTCAGTAGGATTAGCTTGTGCATGATAGTTAGCCGTAAATCTAATTTTGACCTGGTACGTTTCCATTAAATTTCTGAATTCGTTCGACCGAAATTGAGCCCCGTTATCGACAATAATCGAGGAAGGGACACCAAATAACATAAACACGTTATCTTCAATCTGTTTCACGATAGAAGCGGCCGTTGCTTTTCTAAGCGAAAAGAACAAAGGAAATTTGGAAAAGTAGTCCACAACAACTAAAATATACGAATGGCCTTGGTTCGACCTAGGCAGAGGTCCTACCAAGTCTGCAGAAATTAATTCCCAAGGTTTGTTAACATATGGCCGACCTACCATGAAACCAGCTGGAAGTTTCTGTTCGGGTTTATGAAGCGCACAAATATTACATTTCCGGACATATTTAGCTACATCTGATCGCATCTTAGGCCAATAATATAAATTACTTAACTTACTGAACGTCTTAAAAACACCTAAATGGCCCGAAGTAGGAACATCATGAGCTAAAGAAATCGCATTCCTGCGCTCCTTTGGTTAAGACTTTACGCCAAGCGTCTGTGTCAGGTTCAGACAAATCAGGATACTTACACTCGACATGTTTATACAACACATGATTCTCTAATCTCCAATTAGGGTATTTTTCCGGCTTCTGTGAAATCTTTTTACATAACTTGCTATACCAGCACCAGCCGTCACATTCCTTGTCAGAAATCTCATTTGCGGCAACAACTGATACTACAGGAACGGTTCGCGATAGGCAATCTGGCACAAGGTGTTCTATGCCTCTACGGTGAATGATATCAAACTCGTATTGTTGCAGAGCTACGGCCCAACGACATAAACGTCCGCGAGGGTCTTTTAAATTAGAAAGGCACAAGAGACTGTGGTGGTCTGTGATAACGCTAAACTTTACCCCTTCGATATAAGGGCGAAAACAAGAAATTGACCACAGAACTCCAAGACATTCTCGTTCACTGACCGTGTAATTTCGCTCATTACGGGACAAGGATCTGCTAATATAGGCAATTACGCGTTCACCCTCCGGATGAGGTTGCGTCAAAACTGCGCCAAGGCCGAAACCGCTCTCGTCGACCTGAATCGTAAATGGGTACTAGTAATTCGGGCAACTTAACACGGGTGCTGTCACCAGTGCTTCCTTAATCCTACGCAAGGCATCTTCGCACGCATTATCCCAGATAAATTTAACTCCCTTACGGGTAAGATTTGTTAGCGGACCCGTCAAGCTAGAAAAATTCGGTATAAACCGTCTATACCAACTCGCCATTCCTACAATACGTCGAACTTCAGTTACATTCGTAGGGGCCGGAATACTTAAAATCGCCGCCACCTTGTCGCTATTTACGTGTAATCCGTTCCGATCAACTATATATCCCAAATACTTTAACTCGGGTTTACAGAAGACACACTTCTCTTTACTAACCGTTAATCCTGCCTGCTTTAGTCTAGAGAATACTTCTCTAAGTACCGCCATATGTTTTCCGAAATCTTACGTTACTACTACAATATCGTCAAGGTAGACAAATACATTAGGTTCAAGGTCATTAGACAATACCTTGTCAATGCATCGTTGCCATGTGGCTGGTGAGTTAGACAATCCGAACGGAGGGCGCTTAAACTGGAATAAACCTCGATTAGGAACTGTAAAGGTAGTGAATGGTTTGGAATCTGGTTCTAACGGAATCTGGTGAAATGCTGATTTGATATCTAAAGTAGATAAATACCGGGCGTCTCGCAATTTATCAAGGGTTGACGGAATCCTAGGCAACGGGTAAGCATCTTTGACCGTCACTTTATTCAATTTTCGATAGTCTACACAAAATCGGTAGGTATTATCCTTTTTCCGAACTAAAATAATGGGAGAAGCCCACGGACTATTGGAGGGTTCTACGATACCATCCGCCAATAATTTATTCAATTCCTCGTCTATCGATTTCTGTACCACAGGAGATACAGGATAATATCTCTGTTTGATGGGTTCCGAATTAGTGACAATGCGATGGCAAACAGCGTTGGTGCAACCGATTTGATCAGGCATATCAGAAAAAGTTTCAGATATAAAGTTCTCTAAAATATCGTTTTCCTCCGGCGATAGAGTCGAACGCGGTAAAAGACTAGGAGGTCGAACGTCCATCGAGTCTACAGCAAACTTCCACACATCTTGACTAAGATTAGGTACAATTTCCATCAGTTTCCAAAAATCAGCTCCTAAGATTAACGTATGCGCTAAACTCGGAATAACCAGAATATCTATAACTTTTATCTTATCCTTCAAACGCACGGGCGCGGAAACAGATCCCAAAACACTACAACTTTCGCCATTAGCCACAGACACTTCCCTAACCGAAGACAAATTCAAGGGTACATTTAGTGATTTTAATTTTTCCCAACCGGGTTGACCTAATATAGTGCGCGACGCACCAGAATCCAGTAAGCCTAAAAAGTTAACCCCAAAAATCGATATCTCCAAATAAGGTCTTTCGTCACCTTTAGCATGTGACAGAATAAAATCCAAAACAGGTTTAGTACTACGAAAAAAATTGGTCGAATCTACATCGGCTACAGAGACGTCTACTCGACCACTTAGCGTCTCATTTGCTCGTTTCCCGAACGACTACAAGTAGGACATGTTCGAACCGTAACATTTGGCCAATTGCACTTATAACACCTACGACGTGGTGGTTGAGTACAATTCCTGTCAATATGCCCCGCAACATTACAATTATAGCATTTAACCGGTGGTCTATTATTAACTTCGTTCACATCTGGCGAAGACGAAGAAGAACTAGCCGCGTATACGTAAGCCAAATCTCTCTCTAACGTAACCCTAGATCTCGGTGGAGGTGGTACATATTCTTCAATAGCGATACGATTAGCTTCCAGATCACGACATAACTCTAGTAACGTATCCGTATCCTTAATCTCTTTAATTTTAAGTCCCAAACCTATTTTATAAAAAGGTGCCATATTCTCTAGCAATATCTTGAGTCGGGTGGACTCCGGTAATCTAACTGTAAGTCTTTCAAAAAGGTTGGTCATATACGCTAGGTAAATACCCATTGATTCATTAGGATGCTGTGTACGTTTCTTAATTTCCTTAAATAAATGATCGTTATAATTTCTAGGCTGAAACTGTTCCCTGAGCATACAAACAAGAGAGGACCAATCGCGTGCCTTCTTTCTTACCAAATAAGAGCATCATCGGTAAACAAATCATTGGCAGACAAAAATAAATCTTGCTCAGTTACGTGTCTAGATATTCTCATTTCTTCGACTCTCTCTAAAAATGCGCTTAAGGACAAGTCGTTTGTCTTGCCAGAAAATTTTAAATTCCATTGAGAAATCGGCACGGGTTTAAATCGAAAAGAACTATTAACGCGAGTACTTTCTAGGTTAAATGGTGCAACATTCGATTCATCCTCGGACGAACTACTACTCTCCGACAACGAAATTAAATCAATATCTAAAACACCCTGTGTTTGGTTAGCAACCGAACGTTCGTGAAGTTTCACCTTTTTATCTAAATCTGACTTTAAATTAATTATACTCACTAATAAATTCGACTTAATACCCTTTTCCTCTTCAGTAGTAGGTACACAACGATTTGCCCTTCCCAAAGCAAAAGCATATTTAGAAAAAATTTTCTTGTAGTTAGATTGACTAGAGCCATCGAAGTTCTGTATAAGATCATTTATTTCGGCAATTATTCCTTTAAGCGCCGCACTGTCGGCCTTAAAGTCAAAAGGATAACTCGGATAATCAATAGCGGTACCTTCGCGTTCTAGCTTTAATAAGTTACGTAAAGTTTTCCTCATCGTCTTTACCGTACCAACATTAGTAATACCTCGTATAGTTAACTCATAAATTAATTCCTCGGAAACGAGCCGATTTATCTCGTATTGCGGAGGCGCCATTAACAAAAAGGTATTTTAATTATGGGTACCAAACACTACAAATATCGTGATAAACAAAAAAAATTAAAAATACCTTATCAACTACTGGGCTATCATAAACACTTTCAACAAACTCGATAGCTAAAAATATATATCCTTATCAAATACACAAAACAAATGCACAAAAACAAATGCACAAAAACAAATGCACAAAAAACCAAGTTCACCTCAAAACATTTATTATACTCCGTAATGAACGTTACGATACCTGGACTACCCCAAAATGGCCATAAAAAGTACTTTGTTAAAGGGAAAAAACCCACTGGCCACTTGTTGTCTTATGACAACAAAACAAAAATTCCTTTTAAATATACACGGTGGACCAGCGAAAATATTCACCCAGACTCCAAATTCGCAAGGAAAAAAAAAAATTTAACTAGGCCCTACACGTTAGGCGCCAAATTTGTGACGGGTGCTTGAGATTGGTCGATAAATAGACCAACCACGAACATTATTATTAAACAAAACCAAAAAAAAAATATACTTGTGTTATGTGCTAGTGTTTGAACCGCGAGAGAGGGTCCGTCACAAGGTTTGCCGAGAGCTAGCTCAGCTCTAGTCGGCGAGAGGGGTAGGTTCCCTTTACACTACCGTATAATAATCAAGATAACTACTAAGAGAGGGCGCCACCAGCGATTAGCGACCTCGCCAGTAAGTTCCCTAGATGTTAGTGGGTGTCCAAACACTAGTTTAAAATTAAACGGTTGATATTTAAAGGTCCAATTATTAAGTTAATACCTGAAATCACATATGTAGTACTTACCAAATAAGAAAACACACGATAAATTTAAAAAAAAAAGAATAAGGGTTTATTGCCAGTATCACAGAATAATGAATATCACATAGGGTGAGCAGCGTAAATAAATATTTAAATATATTAAAAGTTACAACAGCTGTATATTACCAGGCGTGATATCACGTTAGGCGTACATAAGTAAGTTATATTTTATATATATGAGAATATGTTTATATAGTGATACGGACTAGAAAAATAAAATATGCGACAGGTTGTTCGGGTAGTTACCCTTATACCTCTACTTAAAATTAACGATTACGTCTTGCAAAATTGGAACTGTAAATTTCTGATCATTAACTAGGTTTTCCCCAGTGGGGTTTAAAAATATCTACAATGTTACTGCATTAACTGTATATGACTTAAAATTTTATTGATAGCCAGTTACCTCGTGAGGCGAGATAAAGGGAATTATTTAATAGGCACAATTAAAACTAAAAATATGGCTTATCTGCTAGTGATTGTCCAGCCTCGATGTAGGTCACTCGTGCTGCAACAAAAGTGGTGGTCAACTATCCAAGAGGGTCCAAGATGGTCCAGGGGCAATGCAAGGGTGTCGTTTCCAAATAAGTCAAACCAGTGACCGTAAACGCTGGGTTTGCCCTACCATCAACCGATGTCCAGACGTTCCCTTAATTCGATAAGGTGTATTATCAAATCCCAGCTTTGCAATCAATCCTACAGGACAGTCGTGCCACACTTATCTCACACAGAGTACAGGGGGTGAAAGCAGCCAACAAGAGTAGAGTGGAGGACTCAACAACGGGGAACGTAAACCAAAAAAAACAAGAAGGAGGAAAAAGAAAAATGAAAAAAAAGCCCTAAAAAAAAGAGAAGGGTGTTTTTATCCACTTACGCTTAGGTATCTTTTCACAAAAGAATGTATGACGGAATTTGACATCAGAATACTTACTGAAGGTTAGAGGGCGGCTTAATTCAGCGATCCAGGGTCTGTCTTGCCGACACTGGATATATCCTTCGAGGAGCAAGGCTTTTCAACGAGACTTGTTTCAAAAATCCGATAATTATCGAGGATCGTGCTCTTTCCACAACAATATCAACCAAACAACTGAACACCAATCCAGCGAACTTTTATAAATCCCACTTCAATAATGGTAAAGCACTAACGGCAATTTTACTAAAAATTCACTCCGAAAATCGTCTCGTTCATTCCACAACGGCCATTTTCTCCCTTCTTCAACAAGTCGTTTAACCACCAATTAGCGAGCACCTGCCAGACGCCTCTGACGTTTAAGAAACCTAACGTACAAGAAACCAAACATCTGTTAATTATCCGACCTCGACGGGTATGCAACCCACATTACCCTAAAGTAAATTTTTGGTATGTGAAACGTGAACGTTACATCCTATTGAACTCAACAGATATGTGACATTTTAAGGTTTCTAGGTGCTCAGAAATTTGTTTTACTTTAATGCTTGGCAACCTAGTTTTTAACGGTCCACCTACCCACATGTTTAATAATTTCCGCATGACCCCCAAACATCCGTTATGCATGTAATCAATTGGAAACATCTTTACAAGATCTATTGGAAGTTCAAGTAATGGCGAAACACCAACATGATGGTCATTATCCAATTGTAAACGAAACGTATCATCAGTTCGCTGGGGAGATAAAATTCCGGCAAATACCATTCTACCATTAATGGATTCCCCAGGTTCACAACATCTCTCACAGGATGAGTACCCAGCAAACCAGCTTAGATCAGTTATATCACAGACGCGGACATTGTAGAGAACTTTGGTGAATCACAATGTGTTATCTTCTTTATATAACTGCATCACTAGTATTTATAAGTTCTGTGCAAGATTATAAGATGTTGACATTACATAACAGTAATAACTGATCTATCACTATTACTTGTTTATGATATCAAACATGTTCATAAAGAACTTGAAATCACGTTACGTCCTTATTGCCTAATTGTTAAATGTACCAAATACATAAAATGGTTTTAAATTTGCTACAAAACATGTTATTTCCAAGTTCTAAATATGTAATAGGAATGTAATACTTACAGAGTAGCCGTGATATACCTTAGATGGGTTCATAATTACATGTTCTATACCGGGTGGTCAAAAAGAACCCGGAATTTTTTATTTCTCTAATAGTTTCGCCAATTTTTAACCGATTTTAATTATTCAAAAACTAAATTATAACTAAAAGATCACGTTATGACGTAATATAAATATATTTTAATTATTATTAAAATTGTAGATGGCGTTAGTCATCAAACTTGGGCCTTCTTTAAGATCGGCTGGAACTTTTTTTGCTAAATAAACAATGAAAAGATTGAGGAAGTATAATAGAATAAACATTTGTGAATATTTTAAGACATCAAACACTAAAATCGACCAGTTGGTTCCGAAGATATAGTCCGTAACATAAAACCGTTTTATCACAATTTTGTTGATATTCTATGCCACTCGTCTAAACACCAATATTTATTTTAGTCAAAACGGCATTAAAATATATTTATATTACCTCATAACGTGATCTTTTAGTTATAATTTAGTTTTTGAATAATTAAAATCGGTTAAAAATTGGCGAAACTATTAGAGAAATAAAAAATTCCGGTTTTTTTTGGGCCACCCGGTATATAGTTTTGCTTTTTTATTACTACATATTTATAATATTATGAACTGACTTTATATCAGTTCCAGATATGTAATTTGTCATCTGTGATATCTACATCAAATAAAAAAGTTATGTAACTGACCCAATATTTTTTGTATGACGCTTACAGCAGATTTCGTCATAATTTTAACCTCAAATTATTTCCGCATTTAATAATGAACGTTCGCGTCAAATCTTGTGCCGTGTCTATTTTTAAGAAGAAATGAATTTTCGCAATTATCTATAGTGTTTAGTTTTTGAACCGTAAACAATTAGTGCCATTGCTATCCTGGAGAGAGTTGGAACATTTGGTGTTATAGTAACCCCGACGTAGTTTCCACAAACACCAAAACAATATTTTTGCACTAGACGCGGGTTTGGCCAATCAAGTTGGCATCATCTGGAGATGATTAAATCTACCTTATATAGATAATAGAAGGTTAGTTTAGTTAAGGTTAGTTTTAGTCACCTCTAGATGATGACAACTTGGTTGGTGAAACGCGCGTCGAGTGCAGAAATATTGTTTTTGTGTTTGTGGAAACTACGTCGGAGTTAGAGTCTGTTGTCAATTTTTAAATGTGTTTATAAAACAATGTATAGTTATATTTTGACTTGCTTCATGGTATCTCTTAGTTTTAGAACAACATTGGGCTGTAAATTGCTTGGCACCTCTAGGCAGGTCATATAAACACGTTGATGTCTATTACAGGTAGTAGCACTGACCACCAGAGGGCTATGCTTATCTCTCACCACCTCGTCTTGCCTTGGCCTGCAGGTTTGCCATTATTATTTGTCCGTTCAGTCATCTACCAATTTCGGATTTGCAGTCTTGGACACCGAGGGATGCCTTGACAATGAAACTACAAGAGGCGTTGTCTTTGCCTAGAGAGGGGTACTTTACTCTCACAACTTTTATAGCCAAGTTATAATTAATTTAATTTGTTCCATCCATGTTATCTTAGTTTTAGAACAAGGAAGATTTGTACTGTTTGTAGTAACCTCATTTATCCGATATATTCTGTATATATATTTTATATGGAACCATTTCATATATAATCGAATTCTATTAAATAAGAAAGAAATACAATGAAATATTTATGCAATCTGAATGTTGCTTCTATGCAGATGTTTGATATGCGTTTTGTAATGAGGATACAACAAGGTTCTGTAAATATGATGCAACCAGAAAATAATTTGAGGCAGACATTACTGAGCAGCAGAACTAAATATGAACTTTCCTGGTGATGTAGCAGTTGCTTAGGAAAGATCCGAATTTTTTAGTAGTGATGTATCTGTTACAAGTTTTGGTAGGCACAGTGAGTTTTAATGCATTTTAAATATGCTCTAGCTGGAGCATCGCACATAAAAGCATGAACAGCTATTGAATATATATTTTTTGAATATTCAAATCCATTTTCTAATGAGTCAGATAATTCATATACAAACTCTTGTAGATAAAGATGCAATGGCAATGGTTTTGAATTTTCGCAAAAAACTCCAATTACAAATGGTTCGTTTTTGAAATCCGAAATTTTTCCCAAAATAGGCCATAGTTGCAAATTTTTACTATGGAAAAGTGGAAGTCCATCAATGTTGAAAGTCAAGTTTAGGACTTTACCCGAAAATGTACTATATCTCTGAAGAATAGTAATTTTCGTCACAAGTCCGGAAGGTGACTTGTTACAGTCGAGTAGATATTATGGACGAGGCGACGTCAGGAGCCGAGTCTAGAATATCTAAACGAGGCTGGAACAACACCTTACGGGCGTGTGTCGAATGATATTTTATTTCATCCCGTCATTTCTTGTATACTAGTATATTTGTATAATTTGACACTTGGTTATTTTCTTATGTCATTTGACATTTGACACTATTTTTTAATTTACGGTCGATTTTTATATGTCAAACAACTGTCAAAAGGTATAATAACAGTTTGTGATTGGTTCGTAATAAGTTTCCGGTGGTTTCCGGTACTTTACCGGCTCTGATACCGTAATGTCTCATTTTCCGGCCTCATATGAATACTGTACTGTTGTACTTTCCGGACGGGATGAAATAAATTGTTTTAGGCAACAATTAATGCCAAAATAAATAAATTCGCCTGTATCCAATTGTTTACATTCAATATGAGAAGGGGTTTTCAGTAAAGTTCTACTATCTAATGGTAATTCTGGATGATAATGATTGTAAAATATGCAAGAGACTAGTAATATTTGCGTGAGACACATTTCGAGTTATGGCCCAATGCCGTAATTGCAGACAAATAGGTAAATTTTGTTCTACAGATGGAGAGAAAAGATTTTCATGATTATTATTTGAATCCTTGGGTTCAACATCAGAGTTTAACTGTAAGTCGGGTATCAAATAAAGTTTATTGTGGTTGGGCTCCTCAGATAAAGATTGAGATTCAACATCTACAACATTATCTGACAAAAACAAATTATTATTGTAACCAATTGGATCTTTTACATTGCCAGTGTGTCCTTCCGTGTGAAAAGTTTTATTTTCCACAGCTTCTGCGATCCTCCTGTAGATCTGCCGAGGACCTACAATTTCTTTTCGGCGCCTCCTCATTCCCTTTCCTTAGCAGACTCAGTTTTGTGACGTTGTGGAGCGTGTTTCAACCAGACTTTAATATGGTCTTCAATATCCCTTTCAGTGGTCTGTGGATTTTTACTTTTTACGGCACCTAATTAAAACAAAAATAAATTTAAAAATCGATTATTTCATAATATATAACTTTACTTACGAACAATGGAATCATTGAGACGTAAATTCGCAAACGCCTTCTTTTCTCTTTTTCCACGAAAACTATAGTTACATGCCAGTTCATTAGTAATACGCTCATTTAGTGAAAACGTCATCTGACAGATAATTGGATGCAAACAATGTTTGAAGTTAGTAAAAGCGATAATAATTTAATTAAATATAAATATTTAAGCACTAAAAAGGTATGTATATGATTGATTTACAAGTATTTTATAACCTGTTATAATATAACGTAATATAATAAAGATTTAAATTTATAAACAAAAATAAAATAGTCTTGTACATACCTTGCAAATGGTTATTTATAAATAAATACAGTTTATTTGATCAATTTTACAAAATTACACGTGTTTATATCAGTAGATGTTATAAATTCATAAATTGTTTGCATCCAATTTTGACATTACATGACTTTTATAGGACGCGCACTAAATGTGCGTATTACATGTTTCAAAATATTATTGGTTAATGAAGTTACATCCTTGCCTCCAAGGGATGAAAAATAAGACACCTGAAAATATATAATTATTGTTATTTGATTACAATATCGTAACCATCGAATATAAATTTACCAAAGCAACGGCCTTTCCTTGATCATTAAGAAAATTATCAAGTAGATTTAATTCGTCTTCCTTCTTAAGAGGCAGTGAGACGGGAAGCTCCGGTAGATTACCAGAATTGGAAATTGAATTCTGTCTATTAAGATGCAGCAAAATTTCTTTGTTTTGTTCTTTAATTTGTTGCAACAATGTTATGACAGCCTTGTTTGAAGAGTCATCTATAAAAAAAAACGTCTTTGTTGTTTAAATATTTTGTTAAATGTTTTTTATATTCTTAATTTAATAATGTTATCCTTTTTATTAAGATTCTTTTATTGGTTTTTATAGTCTAAATACTCTCTGGTTACTCTCTGTGATTTATTTTAAAGTTCAGTTAATTTCAATATTTTAATAATTGCTTTATATTAATTCCTAATATTGTATTATGTCACTGTGTTATTTTATTTTATTAATTGTAGTTCTTGTGTCTGAAGATGTGATGCAAATTTTGGTCACAATAATAAAGAAATTTTGTGAGAATTATTCTTTTTCTTGGCAATATGAACAATTACTCACATAGGATCAATTTACCTACGTTAAAAAAAAACACTATTTTAATACAATGACTAGACTAGAACAATAACAATAATCAACGAATAAAGCAAATTTTGTTATACAATATTAAATTACGGCATTTAAGCTCTTCAGTTTGAAAACAAAATGTTTTATAAAAATGTAATAAGATGTAACATTCTAACTCACCTTCTATTTCACTAAGCGCTTTTCCACAAATAGGTGAACTTCTGGAAGAAGAGGGCGATGAGTAAGAAGGTGTTGCTGTGTTTCTTAAAAAAGAGGTTTTGACTGAATTTGTGCCTGAAACAAAAAATAAGCTAGACCAGCAAAGACCATGAATAACGAATATTTACCAGAAATGACTGTAATGGGTTTTTTTATTATTTTTATTGGTGGGGGTCGTTCAAGTGGTCCTATATCATCCTCATCACAACTACTATCATACAGTTTTCTAGTTACTTTCCTCTTCGGCCTATGAGAGGTTAATATTTCATCATCAATATCTGACTGGAGATCAGACGTTACCTCCGCTTCTTTTATTTTTTTTAGAGCTTTTTCATAATCATCTATAAGAAATGTAAATAAATTAAATAGGCTTTTATAAGAAAAGGAATAATTTATTCTCCTAGGTTTCACTCGGGAAAATTTAATACGCGATGAATCTTGCAAAAATAAAAAGAAAAGTTCTTATGAATTTGTATGTTTTAAAACTTCGTTATTGAGATACATGGTCTTACAGTTAATTTAAAAAACAACTAATTTTTTCAAATATTTGGCCGATTTTGATAAAACTTTTCATATTTTTAGTAATAAGGAGCGTAATTTGATGTATAGATTGAGTAAGTAATTCAAAATACAATTTATTTATCTCTTTTGTCTTTTTTATTTTTTTTCAAGCACGTGCTAAAATTTTGCTTTAAAATATTTAGTTAGAATATACCAGCGCCACTCCTGGAATTGTTAAATTAAATCTAATTAGGTACATGAAATTAAGTTCTTTATTTATTGCTATCAACATGCCAAGTTTTATCAAAATCGGTCAAGTAGTTTTTAAGATATTTGAAGAAATAAGCTATTTCTTAAATAACTCTAACACCCTGTATCTCGAAAACCAAGCTTTAAAACATACAAGTTCATATGAACTTTTCTTTTTATTTTTGCGAGATCTATCGCCTATTCCCGAGTAAAACGTGATATATTATATATTATATTAATAAAAAGTATTAAGTGGAAAACAATTTGTTAACTAACCAACTGCAAAAAATGTTTTTTAAATTTTATACGTCTGCCATGAGGTTTCATCTGGCGTTTCTCCGCCTCTTAAAGACTTATAATACTTTTCTTTATTTTTATGAGGGGGCCAAAATACATCTGATTTCCGTGGTGACAGCCACTGGTTCGACACCAACGCAATACCTCCTCCTTCACTTTCTTGGAATTCAATTCCTACGAAAGCCATCATGCTTGTGAATATTAAATTATGTTAAATAGACCATGGTCTATTCAATCTCAAATGTATGTGCCGTAACAATTCAACAGTGGTTATGTTGATATTTTCCCCATAAGAAACCAGTTCGAACAAAGGTGCTGTTTCGGGCACTTTACTTATACTGCTTAAAGAATTTAATTTAAATAACTAGGAAATTTCTTATGGGTGACATCAACTGTCTAGCTATAAAGGTCGGGGTCGATATTTATTGAGCAGACAAGTAGTAGGTAAAGTAATAATAATGGCAATAACTTGGAGCACAATTAAATTTAATTCTAATTATTATATTTGTTCTCGTTTCACGTGAAATCTAAGACAATGTAAGGTTATGATAGGTATTCTAAATGTAAACCATGCACTTTGATCATACAATCGTACCTACATCTACGTTGATATGAATATAATATATCATAACATAAAATAACATCTTTTTACCTTTAATAAAGACACAGCACAATAAGAACTATATAAGAAGGCACAAGCACCCAGCACAGCAATAAAAAAAGCGTCCTCGAGATTATCTTGCCTCGGCCGCAAGCGGCCTCGGCGATAATTCTTCTCTCGGTACACTAAAAAGAATTTCGCAGCCTTGGTATAAAAATAACTATTTTAAATCCAAAAACTATGAAATTAAGATTAATTAACTCTATTTTTTAAATAATTTTCAGCGACATTAAGAAATGTCATAATTATTTAAAATTTTAAGTGACCTTAGGAAATGTCATAATTATTTTTAAATGTCAAGTCGGAATAATTTTTTATAAGAAAACCATTATTTTTAGCAATAATTATAATAGTGATAATACAATTCTGAATTTAAAAAACTGTATTTATTTACCTTTTGTTACAACACAATTATTAGGTATCACAATCAATAAAAAATTAATGTTTACGTTTATCTGTCGCCTCGGCCAACTACAAAAATCATACAATAATAGATTACTTTAATGACTATTTCTATCACTTTAATGACGATTTTGAGGTACTTTAATGCCGATTTAAAAAAAATACCTTTTTCTACTACCGATCGTAAAGTACTAACTTTCCGCACCCTGAAGAGTGCGTAAAGTTAAAGTTAAACTTTACGCACTAGTGCGTAAATTGTTTTTACCTTTCGCACTAGTGCGTACCATACTAAACAATTGCATACCTATTAGAGCACCTATAATAATCATATCTTATTTTAAAAACGTTGAATGTGGTTATTTAATTTTATGTAGTACATTTATTTAATATCACGGTATTATTATAAAACATACCACCTATTTTTCAGTATTCTTTAACAATAATGATTGAATTTTTTACAATTCTGAAGTTTCATTTATATTCTTGACATTGACATTAGACAAAGAAATAATAGACATTGATTAATTTCACTCATTTAAAATTAAGTAGGCTATAACAGTATTGTGATTTTTTAATGACATATGAAGTTTTGACGTAATAGGTAAGTTTTGACGTTTCACATTATTATTAGATAATTTAGGTCCATTTCGGTAGTAGAAAAAATATTGTATGCAATTCGTGCGAAAAGTGAGCTTTTTTCACTCATGGGATTGTCGCATTCGCCTACAAAATTCCCGTTTGTGAAAAAATCTCACCTTACGCACTTGTTGCATAAATAACTATTTCACACTTATATAAAATTATAGAGATACACTGTTAATTTGATTTTTATGTACCTATCAGAATCGTTTCTGTCATATTCAATTTAAAAAAAATCATTTAGGCTATATAGTGGATTCTTTGTTAATATGCCTTTTAATTTATTTTTATATTTCTGCAGTGGTAGAATACGTAAACACAAAGGCAGAGAGTTGTATAATTGAATGCCAATGTTTTCCAATTTTTTCAATCTGGTTAATGGAGGGACGATATTCATATTATTGCGTGTATCATGGTGATGTACATCTGAATAGGATAATTCAACGGATAATGATAAATATTTTTCCGCATGTATAATAGGTTTTGATAAATGATTGAAGAGAAAACTGTCATTATTTTCAGAGATGTAAATATAGGCTTGCAGCTGTCACCATGTGCAGCACTTACTATACTCCTCACAGCAGATTTTTGAATAATTAATATTTTTTCTATATGAGTATGAGATGCGTTTCCCCAAGTCATTATACCGTAATTCATAGCTGAATGAAATAGTGAATAGTAGGTAGCTAATGCCGCTTTTTGGTTTACAGTATTTCGAATTTTTTTAATAGCATATTATACGATCTTAAGTAGATAAGTAATGACAGAGCTGCGTGTTCAGTTGTGATCAGATCATGATCAGTGATCAAGGTCACCCCCCTACCCCCTCAAAAACACACCCCCTCAAAAAACCACCCCCTCAAAAAAACACCCCCTCAAAACTACCCCCTCAAAAAAACACCCCCTCAAAAAACCACCCCCTCAAAAACCACCCCCTCAAACAACTACCCCCTCAAAACCACCCCCTCAAAACTACCCCCTCAAAACCACCCCTTAAAAAACTACCCCCTCAAAAACTACCCCTTCAAAACCACCCCCTCAAAACTACCCCCTCAAAAACTACCCCCTCAAAACCACCCCTCAAAAAACTACCCCCTCAAAAACCACCCCCTCAAAAACTACCCCTTCAAAACCACCTCCTCAAAAAACCACCCCCTCAAGAACCAACCCTTAAAACTACCTCACACCCCCCTAACCCAATCAACCATATCGGGTTACAACTTGTCGGGGCAAGTTTGTATACATGTCTAGACGACATCCGGTTAATGCACAAAGATGAATGACCTTTAATAATAACCGGAGGTATCAAATGCGGGGTCAATGTATTTAGACATCTGGTGAACACGTGAGACCAAATGCAAACGTCTATTCCCACGTAGATGTATAACAGTATAACATGTGTTCAACACGTGTGCGGGGTATTTAGACATCTGGTGAACCCATGCGTGAGACCAAATGCAAATGTCTATTCCCATGATAACACGTGTGCGGGGTCAATGTATTATACATGTCTAGACAGCATCTGGTGAGAACCGTAGCAAATGTTTATCCCAGGGATCATATAACATGTGTTTAACACATCACGTGACCCCCCACCACGATATATAACACAGCGATAAGATAGTTCTTCAGTCTATGTTTAAACTTTATACAGCAATGAAGTGTGAGCATTGTGGAAACGGTTTCTCATGTCAAAGTAATCTAGTTCGGCATATTCGTCAATATTGTTCTGTTCTTCATGACAACAAAAAACGGAAGGCTGATAGTATGCCTTCTACAAGTGGCATTAACAAAAACATTTGTGAACATTGTGGAAATGATTTTTCATGTCAAAGCAATTTAGTTCGACATATTCGTCAATATTGTTCAGTTCTTCATGACAATAAACGAAAAAGTGACACTGTACATGACCAAAACAAAAAACAGAGGTTTGATAGTGGGCCGTCTACAAGTGGAGCTAATTCTAAAAGTGGTGGAAATAGAAATATTTGTAATCATTGCGGAAAAAGTTTTTCTTGTCAAAGCAGTTTAGTTCGACACATTCATCAATATTGCCCCGTCTTAAATAATGCAATTTCATATGGTAATAAGAAAATTCATCGACCAATTGTTCAAAGTGTGGGACAGGGTGTTGACAAACTTCATCATGCATTTAAGAACAGGATAGCTAGCTACCGTTTTACTAGCCCTAGAACTCATATCGACTACTCTGATTTTTTGGAAGAAGTGAAACAAAAGGTACTTGGAATAATTAATGAATACCTGCAGAAATACAATAACCTCAAGATTAATTTCGAAGTGTTTGGGCTTTATGTCATACCTGAAAAGGAGTTGTCTGACATTAAGTCATTTAATACAAAAAATAAAATAATCACTATTTCAACAAACCTGCAAGAGACTTTTGAGGATTTCGGGGAAGAGATGAAGCTGCAAGCATCTGAATTTCAAGAAAGGTATTCTGGCTGGACACTAAAACATATAATGTTTCTTGATGTGAATATAAATAAATATACACCAATATCTGCTTCATCATATATTAAGTTACCCAAAGCCATAGAAGTAAAAAAGCGGTTTTAAACATACAAAACACAGACAATGCATGTTTTGCTTGGTCAATTAATGCATCCATTTTTCCTGCAGAAGGTAATCCAGTGAAAACAAGTGCATACCCACATTATAATACTTTACTAAATTTTAATGGATTAGAATTTCCTATGAAATTGAAAGATATCCCTAAATTTGAAAAACTGAACAACATCTCTGTTAATGTGTTTGGCATTAAATCAGAATTCAAGGATGGAAAAATGATTACTGAAGTAGTTGGACCGCTACATTTTACATCATGTCGCCAAGCTACACACATTAATTTGCTACTTGTATCAGATAATACAGGTAGAAGCCATTATACTCTCATAAAAGACCTATCAAAATTAGTTTCGAAACAAAAATCGAACCATGATGGACGGTTACATATTTGTGACGGATGTCTACAATCGTTTAGAAAAATGGAACATCTGAAAGCACACGAGAAAAATGACTGTAACCATACATGCACGAAAATACCAACTACCGATTTGAAGATAAATAAATATGGAGAATCAGTTCCAGAAAATATTCTTAAATTTGTAAATTTTGAGAAACAGTTGCCGGTACCTTTCGTAATTTATGCCGATTTCGAGAGTTTGCTGAAACCCATCCATCATAATGAACCTTGTGATGAAAAATCATTTACAGTGAAAGTATCTGAATATGTACCATATTCTTTCGCTTTTTACGTGAAATGTAATTTTGACGATAAATACTCGAAAATTGTGACATATCGAGGTTCCGATGCTGCTGAAGTATTCTCTAAAAAATTGGATGAAACAGCTCTGGATTTATATAACACACACTTAAAACATGTTAAAGAGATGCTCATTTAGTGAAAACGTCATCTGACAGATAATTGGATGCAAACAATGTTTGAAGTTAGTAAAAGCGATAATAATTTAATTAAATATAAATATTTAAGCACTAAAAAGGTATGTATATGATTGATTTACTACAAGTATTTTATAACCTGTTATAATATAACGTAATATAATAAAGATTTAAATTTATAAACAAAAATAAAATAGTCTTGTACATACCTTGCAAATGGTTATTTATAAATAAATACAGTTTATTTGATCAATTTTACAAAATTACACGTGTTTATATCAGTAGATGTTATAAATTCATAAATTGTTTGCATCCAATTTTGACATTACATGACTTTTATAGGACGCGCACTAAATGTGCGTATTACATGTTTCAAAATATTATTGGTTAATGAAGTTACATCCTTGCCTCCAAGGGATGAAAAATAAGACACCTGAAAATATATAATTATTGTTATTTGATTACAATATCGTAACCATCGAATATAAATTTACCAAAGCAACGGCCTTTCCTTGATCATTAAGAAAATTATCAAGTAGATTTAATTCGTCTTCCTTCTTAAGAGGCAGTGAGACGGGAAGCTCCGGTAGATTACCAGAATTGGAAATTGAATTCTGTCTATTAAGATGCAGCAAAATTTCTTTGTTTTGTTCTTTAATTTGTTGCAACAATGTTATGACAGCCTTGTTTGAAGAGTCATCTATAAAAAAAAACGTCTTTGTTGTTTAAATATTTTGTTAAATGTTTTTTATATTCTTAATTTAATAATGTTATCCTTTTTATTAAGATTCTTTTATTGGTTTTTATAGTCTAAATACTCTCTGGTTACTCTCTGTGATTTATTTTAAAGTTCAGTTAATTTCAATATTTTAATAATTGCTTTATATTAATTCCTAATATTGTATTATGTCACTGTGTTATTTTATTTTATTAATTGTAGTTCTTGTGTCTGAAGATGTGATGCAAATTTTGGTCACAATAATAAAGAAATTTTGTGAGAATTATTCTTTTTCTTGGCAATATGAACAATTACTCACATAGGATCAATTTACCTACGTTAAAAAAAAACACTATTTTAATACAATGACTAGACTAGAACAATAACAATAATCAACGAATAAAGCAAATTTTGTTATACAATATTAAATTACGGCATTTAAGCTCTTCAGTTTGAAAACAAAATGTTTTATAAAAATGTAATAAGATGTAACATTCTAACTCACCTTCTATTTCACTAAGCGATTATACGATCTTAAGTAGATAAGTAATGACAGAGCTGCGTGTTCAGTTGTGATCAGATCATGATCAGTGATCAAGGTCACCCCCCTACCCCCTCAAAAACACACCCCCTCAAAAAACCACCCCCTCAAAAAAACACCCCCTCAAAACTACCCCCTCAAAAAAACACCCCCTCAAAAAACCACCCCCTCAAAAACCACCCCCTCAAACAACTACCCCCTCAAAACCACCCCCTCAAAACTACCCCCTCAAAACCACCCCTTAAAAAACTACCCCCTCAAAAACTACCCCTTCAAAACCACCCCCTCAAAACTACCCCCTCAAAAACTACCCCCTCAAAACCACCCCTCAAAAAACTACCCCCTCAAAAACCACCCCCTCAAAAACTACCCCTTCAAAACCACCTCCTCAAAAAACCACCCCCTCAAGAACCAACCCTTAAAACTACCTCACACCCCCCTAACCCAATCAACCATATCGGGTTACAACTTGTCGGGGCAAGTTTGTATACATGTCTAGACGACATCCGGTTAATGCACAAAGATGAATGACCTTTAATAATAACCGGAGGTATCAAATGCGGGGTCAATGTATTTAGACATCTGGTGAACACGTGAGACCAAATGCAAACGTCTATTCCCACGTAGATGTATAACAGTATAACATGTGTTCAACACGTGTGCGGGGTATTTAGACATCTGGTGAACCCATGCGTGAGACCAAATGCAAATGTCTATTCCCATGATAACACGTGTGCGGGGTCAATGTATTATACATGTCTAGACAGCATCTGGTGAGAACCGTAGCAAATGTTTATCCCAGGGATCATATAACATGTGTTTAACACATCACGTGACCCCCCACCACGATATATAACACAGCGATAAGATAGTTCTTCAGTCTATGTTTAAACTTTATACAGCAATGAAGTGTGAGCATTGTGGAAACGGTTTCTCATGTCAAAGTAATCTAGTTCGGCATATTCGTCAATATTGTTCTGTTCTTCATGACAACAAAAAACGGAAGGCTGATAGTATGCCTTCTACAAGTGGCATTAACAAAAACATTTGTGAACATTGTGGAAATGATTTTTCATGTCAAAGCAATTTAGTTCGACATATTCGTCAATATTGTTCAGTTCTTCATGACAATAAACGAAAAAGTGACACTGTACATGACCAAAACAAAAAACAGAGGTTTGATAGTGGGCCGTCTACAAGTGGAGCTAATTCTAAAAGTGGTGGAAATAGAAATATTTGTAATCATTGCGGAAAAAGTTTTTCTTGTCAAAGCAGTTTAGTTCGACACATTCATCAATATTGCCCCGTCTTAAATAATGCAATTTCATATGGTAATAAGAAAATTCATCGACCAATTGTTCAAAGTGTGGGACAGGGTGTTGACAAACTTCATCATGCATTTAAGAACAGGATAGCTAGCTACCGTTTTACTAGCCCTAGAACTCATATCGACTACTCTGATTTTTTGGAAGAAGTGAAACAAAAGGTACTTGGAATAATTAATGAATACCTGCAGAAATACAATAACCTCAAGATTAATTTCGAAGTGTTTGGGCTTTATGTCATACCTGAAAAGGAGTTGTCTGACATTAAGTCATTTAATACAAAAAATAAAATAATCACTATTTCAACAAACCTGCAAGAGACTTTTGAGGATTTCGGGGAAGAGATGAAGCTGCAAGCATCTGAATTTCAAGAAAGGTATTCTGGCTGGACACTAAAACATATAATGTTTCTTGATGTGAATATAAATAAATATACACCAATATCTGCTTCATCATATATTAAGTTACCCAAAGCCATAGAAGTAAAAAAGCGGTTTTAAACATACAAAACACAGACAATGCATGTTTTGCTTGGTCAATTAATGCATCCATTTTTCCTGCAGAAGGTAATCCAGTGAAAACAAGTGCATACCCACATTATAATACTTTACTAAATTTTAATGGATTAGAATTTCCTATGAAATTGAAAGATATCCCTAAATTTGAAAAACTGAACAACATCTCTGTTAATGTGTTTGGCATTAAATCAGAATTCAAGGATGGAAAAATGATTACTGAAGTAGTTGGACCGCTACATTTTACATCATGTCGCCAAGCTACACACATTAATTTGCTACTTGTATCAGATAATACAGGTAGAAGCCATTATACTCTCATAAAAGACCTATCAAAATTAGTTTCGAAACAAAAATCGAACCATGATGGACGGTTACATATTTGTGACGGATGTCTACAATCGTTTAGAAAAATGGAACATCTGAAAGCACACGAGAAAAATGACTGTAACCATACATGCACGAAAATACCAACTACCGATTTGAAGATAAATAAATATGGAGAATCAGTTCCAGAAAATATTCTTAAATTTGTAAATTTTGAGAAACAGTTGCCGGTACCTTTCGTAATTTATGCCGATTTCGAGAGTTTGCTGAAACCCATCCATCATAATGAACCTTGTGATGAAAAATCATTTACAGTGAAAGTATCTGAACATGTACCATATTCTTTCGCTTTTTACGTGAAATGTAATTTTGACGATAAATACTCGAAAATTGTGACATATCGAGGTTCCGATGCTGCTGAAGTATTCTCTAAAAAATTGGATGAAACAGCTCTGGATTTATATAACACACACTTAAAACATGTTAAAGAGATGCTCCCCCTTTCAGACCTAGAGAAAATAGAATACGAAAATGCCGTATGCTGCCACATTTGTAAGAAAGACTTTAAGCTTGGTGATATAAAAGTACGCGATCACTGTCATTTAACGGGTTGCTTCCGTGGAGCCGCACATTCAATTTGCAATTTGAATTATAAAGTTCCGAAATTCATACCAGTGTTCTTCCACAACCTGACAAATTACGACAGCCATCTGTTTATAAAAAAGTTGGCCTGTAAAAAGGAGAGTGTTTCCGTCATAGCCCAAACCAAAGAAAAGTGCATATCATTCTCCAAATCAATTCTTGTCGAAAAATCTGCAGATAAGAAGATGCCTGACACATATTTGAAACTAAAATTTGTAGACTCTTTTCGATTTTTACCAAAGTCCTTAGACACATTGAGTCAGAGTTTAGAGTCCCATCAGTGTGAGGAAACTAGAAAGCACTTTGAAAAGGATGATGAGTTTAATTTAATCAGGCGGAAAGGGGTCTTTCCTTATAATTATGTGAATTCTCTTGAAAAACTAGAAGAACCACAATTACCGTCAAAAGATAAATTTTACAATGATTTAACAAATGAATCTATTTCTGATAAGGATTATAAGCGAGCTAATAAAACATGGAACACCTTCAAATGCAAAACGTTGGGAGAGTATGCAGATATTTATCTGAAATCGGATATTCTATTATTAGCCGATGTGTTTGAGAACTTTAGAAAATTGTGTTTGGAACATTACAAATTAGATCCGGCTCATTATTTAACAGCTCCTTCTTTGAGTTGGGACACCATGTTACGTAGTACCGAAGTCGAACTCCAACTTTTGACTGATGTAGACATGATACATTTCTTTAGAAAAGGTATTCGAGGTGGAGTGGCTCAATGCAGTAAAAGAAAAGCTGTGGCTAATAATAAGTTCTTACCAAACTATGATCCTACGAACCCAACATCATATATTATGTACCTGGATGCAACCAATTTATACGGAGCAGCAATGAAAGAATACCTACCCACCGGCGATTTTAAGTGGCTTGAAAAAGCGGAAATTGAAAACTTCGACTGTTCAGCCATTAAAGATGATTCACCAAAAGGCTATGTTTTAGAAGCTGACTTGGAATATCCACCACACTTGCACAATGACCACAACGATTTGCCTTTTTGTCCAGAGCAAATGACCCCTCCGAAAAGTAAAACTGCCAAATTAATCCCGAATTTGCGTAATAAAGAAAAATATATTATTCACTATAAAAACTTAAAGCAGTGTTTAAAATATGGATTGAAACTAAAGAAAATACACAGGATATTAGAATTTTCTCAATCGACTTGGTTGGGGTCATATATTGATTTGAATACAAAACTTCGAAATTCTGCAAAAAACGAGTTTGAGAAGGATCTATTCAAGTTGATGGTAAATTCAATATTTGGCAAGACAATGGAAAACGTTGATAAAAGACAAAATATTAAACTGTATTCGTGCTGGGAGAATAAAAAAGGCCTATTGGGTGCAAGAGCGTTAATAGCCATGCCACATTTTAAATCCTGTTCAGTATTTGATGAAAACTTAGTAGCAGTTCAATTGAAGAAATTGAAAGTTGTTTATGATAAGCCACTCTATGCAGGTTTTTCAATTTTGGATATTTCAAAGACTATCATCTATGAATTTCTATATGGTTACATCAAATCCATGTATGGGAATAAAGCAACTGTTTTGTATACTGATACCGACTCGCTAATTTTGGAGATATTCACAGACAATGTTTATGATGACATCAAAGAGAACATTCAATATTTTGATACGTCGAATTATAGTATTGACAACATCCATGACATGCCCAAAACAAAGTCTGTAGTCGGAAAAATGAAGGATGAGTATGCTGGAAGACCTATTGAGGCCTTTTATGGTACCGGTGCTAAAGCATACTGTGTTAAAGCTGGTGATGTCATGAAAAAGGCAAAAGGGGTTTCCAAAAGCGTTGTTAAACATCAAATACATTTTTCTGATTATGTCCAGATTGTTGAAAAGGGTGGTATAATATTTCGTAAAATGTCTATATTTACCTCCAATTTGCACACCATTCACACCGAATTAAAAAATAAAGTAGCGCTATCTTCTGCTGATGACAAAAGGTATGTCTTACCTGGAGATGTTAGGACCTTGGCTTGGGGGCATCATCATCTAATTACTGGAAGTAGTGACAGCAAATTAGAGGTTTTACTAAAATATGCTGACCGTTTGATGGAAATGGAAGAGCCTGAAGAAGGATGGGATAGTATTGATTTGGATTCATTAGATTTGTAATTTATAAAATAAAAAACATATACATTATAAATTGTTTTATTTGTTTTACATACAATGGTAATATAATAAATATAACATTAAAATTAACCACATCTTTCCAATCCCCACTCACATATGTGGCATTTAGATTGTCTGCATGGAGGACCATCTACATGACTATGCCATTCGGGACGATTGTGATGTACAAAACAAGGTAGTTGAATTTCAAGTTCGAAATTTTGTCTATGTTCTCGTGGTAGCTTATGCCATGAATACAGAAGCTCAATTGGACCAACTTTTTCAATTAGATACTGCAGTGGAAAACTGCGAAGTTCTTCCTCAGTAAAATCATACAAATTTTTACCATTCCTATGCTTATCTATCAACTCCCTCGTTAGACAATTCGAACAAGTCAGATGTTGAGCCATTTTAAAACACTTGTAAGTATTAAGTTAAGCACGAGCGATGAACAACAAACTGCTATATACCAAATTACAAACTGATTTGTGTCATGATTCATTTGAGTATTTGTACTATTATTAATAGTGGTGGGGGGTTTGCTATAGAGTTCCAGCCATTCCGAATCTTGAGTGAGATCATTGGCTTTTCTTAGTTTTAGTTTATACATAGTACTATTGGTGGGTATTGGATATCTGAGGGTTGCTGCATTAGTAGCTGCATATGGTTCCATTCTACCCCATTTAGAAGGCCAGCTCTCATTTCGGCTTCCATTACTATCGAAGCATATAAACACTTCTTTTGCGCTGTGAGGGTATTGTATAAAAAGAAAACTTTGAAAAATTGCTTGTAAAGCTATGAATTGTGAAGCTATCATCGTAATATCTATAAACACACTAATGTATTTTTAAATCGTTATGAATTTATATTCTATTATTGATGAGGGAGAGGGGGTAAACATTTAATGTATAGTGTTTTACTGAATCTATAAGTCAGGTTGGCCGAGCGGTCCAAGGCGTCAAACTTAAGATTTGATTCCGTAATAGGAGCGTGGGTTCGAATCCCACACCTGACATTTTTCTTATCCCATAACTGATTTATACATCTGATTCCCTGTGGAGAAGGAGAGGGGCATATATATTTAATATAAAAAGTTTTTACTGAATCTATAAGTCAGGTTAAGGCATCAAACTTAAGATTTGATTCCGAAACGGGAGAGTATAAACCATTCTTCTTCTCCATCACCACAATCACAATCCCCGTAACATCCTAATATTTTAATGTAAGAATAGTTATCTTTTAGATTAAATGTTTCTTTAACACATTGAAGCTTATAACTCTCCATACATTCTTGACCAACAAGTTTATCGTTTTCATCATAAAACTTGATTACAATAAAGAATGAGTAACCCATGCTTCTAATTATAATTATAATCTTCTCACTGTAACATCTGGCGAGCAACTGAATGATGACTCACAACATATGCCTAATTAACTTGTCTAGACAAGATATATCCGGCGACATGTACAGGGTGTCCCAAATTGCTTGATTTTGGCTGGTTTTCCTATTTCCAGACCAGGTAGAGAAAAACTGACATATGAGTCTAGAGCTCGATTTTTGTGAAACGCCGATTGGTGAAAACCACATTTCGATATCTCTAACCGTTTCCGAGATATCGGCAAAAGTTGACATTTTATAGATTCCGAAAAACTTTTTTTAACGTTAAAAAATGTTATTTTTAAAGAGAAATGTGTTATATTGGCAGCAAGGATGACTAGACATATCTTGGCATATATATTTTTGGAAAGCTTATTTTTTTTCCCTATTTTCTAAAGTCAAAGCCAAAACTATGGTTTCCATTTGAAATAACAAAGTTAGCTTTGATATCAAACAATCGAAAAGCGATATATATTTTTTTAAAATGCATCTTATTCTACGTCAAAAAGTTTTTACCGTTTGAAAAAAAATCCAAAAATAAAAAAGTTGACAATTTTTCGGAATCTGTAAAATGTCAATTTTTGCCGATATCTTGAAAACGGTTAGAGATATCGAAATGTGGTTTTCACCAATCGGCGTTTCACAAAATCGAGCTCTAGACTCGTATGTCAGTTTTTCTCTACCTGGTCTGGAAATAGGAAAACCAGCCAAAATCAAGCAATTTGGGACACCCTGTACATAAATGTTACACGTGATAACATCTGGTGAACAGATGGTGACGTTGAGGTTAATGACTCTCGTCTGGTTTCGTTAAATGTCTAGACTTGATAATAAATAAAAATACAATAAATATGTTTCATTTTTTATTATGACATTATAAAATTTTCATAAAGATAAAATACATTTGACAAAGAACACATACATTTAGATTTTAAATGATAAAAACATCGAGGTTCAGAAAACTGGAGCGGTGGATGGTCTTCTAACTCGTATACAGGTTTAGATGAATATTTTCTTATGTACGAGGCCTTTTCTCCTCCCTTTACATGGATTATTTCTTCAGTGTCGGTTAACTCTCGGACATTTTTCCCAAACTTGAAAAATGGAGTACACCCTTCATTCCAATTAATAAAGTGATAATTATGTGTTAACCACTTCACTTGCTTCTCCAAATCTGGTGGTAGGAGCTTTATAGAAAATGGAGGTTTAAAAATATAATGTGCTGTTTTATAACCATTGTAGGCTGCCAGTTCCTTGACAATAAACTTATTCTTCTCCACTTTAAACCCTTGCACATCCAAAATTAAGGGCATATTTTTATGTTTGCTAGTTTTCTAATCACATAAACTTTTAAACTATATATTTCAACTGCTTTTTTTAAGTCTGCAAGTTTTTTCTGGTGTTCTCGCAACGACTTTCTATACTTTGAGATCATCATGAACTAACTGGGTAGTCTGCATCGTTTTCCTTAAATAAGTTAGGCCTGTCTAACTATTTTTGTCATTGGATTATACCGGAATACACGATCATGCAAAATTAAGCAGTATGCTGTAGTATCTTTTGGAATATTTTCGCTTGTTTCAAATTCGATGCGCATGACAACTGATCCTGACTGCACAGTCTCCTTTTGAAGAGAACAGTCGATGTGAGTTATGGGTGAAATAGATTTGAATTCTTTAGGTGTAAATATAGGTTCGTTTCCAGTTTCATAGTACGAGTGGCGGAAATTTGAAAACATTTCATATAAAGTCGCATATTTGTTATTTTTGAAATCCAAATATAAATCACTGTAAGGATATCTCTCCGAATTTAAGAAAACTCTAACGTTACTAATATTACAATTATCAAATGTACTCATGTTGGAAGTTAGTTTATTTTTTTTATCAGTTTGTAACGCGAGAATTAAGTATCGTGCAGTTTCTAACTTTATACTACTCTTCAAAGTATAATTATGTCTGGTGGTTTGTGGAAGTAAGGTGTATTCTATAATTTCCCAACTTCTAAATGCAATAAAAATTTCCAAGTTTTTATCTAATATTTTCGTTAGCGCCAATTGTTGTGGTATTCCTACGGAAACATGTGGCACTCTCCAATAATGCTTATCAATAGTAATTTTGGGTTTTTCCGTATCATCGACACTAGTTACCGCATCTAAGTCGTTACTACTCCGAATTAAAACTAATTCTTGCTTCATATTTAATATATATAAAAAATCCCATTAACATTTTAAGTGGGATGCAAACATTAAATTTATCAGTATCGGGTATAATACTATCTTTAGGAAACCATCCGGCATTTTGAAGTTTGATGCTTTCGCTTTCATTGAAAGACAAATATCCTTTAAGAGTAGAAGTCACTCCTACATTTCGAACCGAATCAAGTACAATACCGCTGAGTTCATATCGAATTTCTCTAAAGAGAAAACTGAAGGCATTATTTATTAATTTTAACTTTGTAACTGGTTTCCCATCATCTTTCCTTAGATTTCCCTCTAAATATAGAAGACTTTCACTTGGTAAGGTGTAGGCGTCCAGTTCTTGGATTGGAATTCTAATTTCATCATTATAATTAAATTCAGTGGCTACGAAAGGCTGATAGTTGTGGTATTCGAAGTCAATAATTGAATTATCGACTAGAGGTTGCTGCGTGACATTTAAAATATCCATTATATGAGTACTTCAATACCAAGAGACTGCAGAAAAATTTTGTTCTGAGGTGTTACTGGGCTAACGCTCTTCTTATTACTGAGTAAAAATTCATCCTTAGATTTTCTTTTATAACTCCGTTTAGATATTTTTGGAATATTGTATTTAGAATTATAGCGGACTACCATCGTTTAGGATTTCTTCAAATGCAGTCTGACTGTAACGGTCTCTTGGCGGAAATTGACGACATTCGAATCTTGATCGACTATTTTAACGGTAATCGAGTTGATTGTCTTAACGCTTACTGGAAAATATAGGACGTTTAAAGGTGATTCTACTATTTTATAGCCTGGAGCCACCGTTGGAATGAACTGGTGAATTATGTGAACAGGGCTACCATTAGAATAAGATCCAGTAGCAATATTGCAATCAATACATAAAGCATTCACCTTAATTATTTGTACTGGAAAGTCGGATTCATTTAGTTCATTAGCTATAAGAACCCTTTTCTCAAATCCCAACAGATGTTCTATAGAGTTTTCAGATGAGAAATCAATATCAACATTTGATTTTATTTTAACTGTTGACGTATTGCGATTAGCAATAATATGAGTATTATTGGGATGTTCAATGACTTTTTGAAGATAATCGTTAAGGTCATCAATTTCATAAGCCCCAACAGGAATAGTTGTGGTTATATCCCCGTAAGTAAATTTGTTGTTTGTTTCATCAATGTTTGGTATTACATTGAAAGTTTCAAAATTCACCAAGCCAATAACGTAATCAAAATCATCCTCTAAATATATTGGTGGATTGAAATCGGCGCTCAAGATGGAGGAATTTCCAGTAAGTGAAAATGTTAAAGACATGTTACACAATTCAAATGTATTTACGTAATAAACGAATTTTCCTTATTTACATACATTATATAAAAATTTTATACATAAATGTCCACAATTATTTGAATTATATATTTGCATCTGATCATGATTATAGTTAACTTTATTTAAGCTACCATCACTAAAGAAATAACTTGTTACTTCATTTGGTGGTCTTAAGTTTCCATAACTATCAAAATAGATTATTGAGTTATTATTCTTCATATGCTGTCCAGTGAGTACCCGGGCCTGATGATATATCCAAATTAATAATACCACATTCATTTTTTCTTATCTTTACTGGTAAAGTATTTCTCATATATATTCCACGAAAATTTGGGATATGTAATTTTTTTGCGTATCTCATTAAATCTATGTTTGTTAGTGCTCGACGAGGTAGCTTTATAGGGAGTTTTTTGAATATGGGGCTAGATATAATCCCATGCCTTTTTTGTATGGTCTTAAGTATAAACCTTTTCCCACAGCAACTTGCTCCATAGCTAAGTTATGTCTTTTATCCTCTTCCAGCTTTTGTTTTGCAGCTTTTGCGTCGTTAACAGCCTTCGCAATTCCCGCTGCGCCGCCACCAATACTTCCAAGAGCTCCTAATGCAGCAAATAAAGGAATAAGGAAAGGTAAAAAACCACCTGTTTTTGGAATGGGAATTATTCGTTTCCTTGGTGAAGAGAGTTTCTTTGTTCCTATTGATGATAAAGCTTGTTGTGCGACTTTAATAGGATTATTAGAATTACTTCCTTGAATACCACGTCGTGCTCGTTGTACTGCGTTATTAAAACTTATCTTACGTAGCCCCCTACCGCGCTTCTGCTTTTTTCTACGCATACCCATTCCCAGTTTAGTTTTAGCCTTCATAATGCCTGTTATACCTAAAGCAGCAACTTTTTCTCCAACTGAAGAATCACCCGCTTTTAGCCGTTGATATGCTTTTTCAGCTAATACTTCATCAGCTTGATGTCTGTTGCTTATATCTTTTGAACGGGAATAAGCAATGTCGTGCTCTTTGCACAATTCGTCTAATGGATTAACACCAGTATCACCTCTCGCAATTCTCTTAGATAGTTTTGTTCCTGGGCCGCAATAATTGTAGCCTGGTATATGCAATTCAAAAGGGAGTTTATCAATAAGCTTATTAATAAATCTTGACTCTCTCTTTACAGCCTTTAGTTTACGATTAACTAAGGACGGGTTATGTACAATCATTATATAACTTGTTGAAAGTCTTATACAGAACTAATTTTTTAATGATGTACAATCTTATATACCGGGTGCCACAGGATACTGGCTCACCCCTATATTTCCTTTAGTTTTTAACTTATCCATTTGAAATTTGGGAGGCATAAACTACCGTTTAAAATGTATTTCTGCACATTATAAACACTATGGTACCACTTCCGGTTTATCCGGAAATTACCTCATCTTTCGATTTTCAAATGGAACACCCTGTATATTTTTACATATTTGGATGCAGGGCAATATTCTGCATACACCATGTAAGTTTCGTGAATTTTTGAGCCGATGTTCAATTTTTTCAAGCAATTTAAGAAATCTATGAAAGTCCGGATTTTATACTTTTAAACGAATGAAATAAAATTGAAAATAAATAGCACAGATATGAAATAGATATCAATGAAATCGGAAAGAAAATTATAATTTTTCAAACACTATGAGCCACCACCTTCCCATTTGAAAAAAAAAGTTTTCGATAAAAAGGTGATATGTTCAACTTTGGAGGCTTCGCAAACAGTTGTTAGTGAAACGAAAAGAAAAATTATATTTTTCCTGTGAAGTTTACCTACCGTATAACGAATTTTGGAATTCCAAAGCACTCTAGACGGATTTCTTAAGATGCTTGAAAAAATTGAACATCTGCTCAAAAATTCTCGAAACTTACATGGTGTATGCAGAATGTTGCCCTGCATCCAAATATGTAAAAATATACAGGGTGTTCCATTTGAAAATCGAAAGTTGAGGTAATTTCCGGATAAACCGGAAGTGGTACCATAGTGTTTGTAATGTGACGAAATACATTTTAAACGGTAGTTTATGCCCCCCAAATTTCAAATGGATAAGTTAAAAAATAAAGGAAATATAGGGGTGAGCCAGTATCCTGTGGCACCCGGTATAGTCAAGATAATGATTTATAACACAGTTCGTTAGATTTAGTTTTACAATGAGGATCGAAAAACAAAATGTTACATTACCTGTTATTAACCAAGATGAGTGTTTGTTAGAAAATAATTATCAAAAACATGGTGAACTATTTGGGGGTTCATCCAAGCGTGCATTGATCGTTGGATGTTCGGGTTGTGGCAAGACTAATTTACTTGTCACATTACTGACACACCCTAATGGACTCAGATTTGAGAATGTTTACCTCTACTCAAAGTCCCTATACCAACCAAAATATGAGTATTTGAGAAAGTTATTTAAACCAATGAAAGAAATAGGTTATTTTGAATTTAGTGATGGAGAATATGTTATACCAGCTCAAGAGATCAGACCCAATTCAATTATTATCTTCGATGATGTAGCTTCATGTAATCAAAATATAATGCGAGATTATTTTTGTTTTGGGCGTCACAAAAATACAGACTGTTTTTATTTATATCAGATGTACTCATCGATCCAAAAGCAACTCATCCGAAACAATAGTAATTTAATAGTAATTTTTCAACAGGATAATACAAATCTGAAACATATTTATAATGACCACGTAAATGTCGATATGTCGTTTCAATTATTCAAAGATCTTTGCTCTCTATGTTGGAAAGAGCCGTTCGGATTTGTCGTTATAGATAAAGATTGTACAATAAATAATGGTAGGTATAGGAAAGGTTTTGATAATTACATCAAGTTGTAAGAGTATATTAACACATAATGAGCTGTGCGAAATGTAGTGCTTATTAATAATCCGAAGTGTAAAGATGGATAAAAAGTTAGCTAAGGAACTAATAAAAACCAGAAAATCAGTGAGGCAGAAATATCAGTCTCTAAAATCCGATGTCGCACAATCACAAGTTCATTTGGAGAAAAGCTTCAAACCCATTACTGAGCCATTACAGAAATTATTACAAAACATAAAATCAGAGGTCTCAATTAAAAAAGAACCTGATGAATTTAAGTCAGAGCAAAGTAGAACTTCTACCCCTAGAAAATCTCCAGTAAATATTTTAAACAAATATATGCCCACATTGCCTATGACTGGACTTAGTTTTTTGGAGGATACTTATCAATTTGACCCAACCCAACATTCAATCGTGGATGAGCAGAATAGTAGCGATTTAATTAATGAAGAAGTTGATAAAAGTCGTGCGTATATGCAAGAATTATCAATATCAAGGGCTTATGCAGATTATTTGGAAGCATATGAACCTTTACCAAGAACATATATTGATGAATCTATAACAGGGGATGAATCATCATATGATCGTACATATGGTATAACACATGATGTTGAAACTGAAAAATTTAAAATAGGTGATTCCGAATTAAAAATTGTTGGTAAAGACGTAAAAGTGAAGGATATAGTATATCCTGGTACCGTTGGGCTGTATGAATTACTGTTTAAGAAAAATCCTACAGCTTATAATAAGTCAGAATTAGATCATTATATGGACATATTAAAACGTACTAATACCTATCGAAGAAATTTTGATTCTACAGAGCAAATTCAAAGCAGTAATACTATAAAGTATAGAAGTATCATAAGACCTTATTTAATAGATAAAGGTTTATTGAAACCTACTACGGTTCCAAGATCATCTTCATTTAGTAAACCACTACCACCCAATACTAGATCTCAAACTAGTATTCGCCCGAGATCTCAATCATTTAAGCAAAGTGGTGGAATGTTGAACTTGTCCAACAACAAAATTGATTATGTATATTTTGATAATCCGAATGAGCTGGTGAATAGGTTAAGACTTTTAGTAGCTTCCCAGATGGCTGGAAATAATGGACACAATATTGAAATTGCCTCAATACTTGAAGAACTGAGAGAATTAAAAATTATTAAATAATGGTCACACATCTATCTCCCTCACAGTATACATCTAGCGCTCACCATGCCTATTGATAAATTTGGTAGACATATGCTTGGCTATCGGTCAAAACCTTACCCCATAACATCACCTCCTTTAACTACAACTGAAGATTCCGCGACCAGTCTATCCAGTCTTTGCCTTATACAAATTCGAGGTGTGGTAAAGAAAACATCAAACCATAAAACGCTAATTTATTATGTGTTAGATGGTGGTACTACAACATATACATTACCTATTTCGGGTACAATTGAAAGCATACATTTACCTTTGAATGTCACCATGTTTTTAAACAATGGTAATTATAATCAGGATAATAAAACGCTCCGTAAAGGAGATAATCTATCATTTCCACTTCCAAGTGTAGACCCAAAGCCACCTCTTTTTGTTGAAATTGTACTGCGTTGCCCCTTAGTAAGAAATGAGTAATATTAAAGAGGAAGTAGTTAATGAATAAATCAGCCAGGAAAAATTTTCGAAGGAGACATGTCATTGTTAAAGGCCTAAACGACCTTATACAAGCGGATCTTGTAGAGATGATCCCATATTCTAAAATCAACAAGGGATACAAATATATTCTGGTTGTTATTAATGTATTTTCAAAGTTTGTTTGGTGTGAAGGTGTGAAAAATAAAACTGGAAAAGAAGTAACTCATGCAATGGAAAAAATCTTATCTCAGAATAAAATAAAGCCTAAAAATTTACAAACCGATATGGGTAAAGAATTTTACAACAAAGAATTTAAAGAACTAATGAATAAATTTAAAATTAACCACTACAGTACATATTCCAATTTAAAAGCTAGTGTAGTGGAACGTGTAAATCGCACTCTAAAAAATTTAATGTGGCGACAATTTAGTTTACAAGGAAATTACAAATGGTTAAATATTTTATCGGATATTGTGGAAAAATATAATAACACTAAACACAAAACTACTGGCATGAAACCAATAGACGTAACGAAGAAAGAGGAACAGCATTTGCTCCAACATGTGTATAGCCATCTAAAAACAGTAGATCCACAGAAACAAGAATTTGAAGAAGGCGACTCGGTAAGAATAAGTAAATACCGAGAAGCTTTTTCAAAGGGGTATACTCCCAATTGGTCAAATGAAGTTTTTAAGATACGGAAAGTACGAAATACGAACCCCACAACTTATATTTTAGAAGATCAGGAAGGTAAAGAAATTCAAGGAGGATTTTATCAGTATGAAATTCAGAAAGTAAAACACCCCGATATATATCTTGTGGAGAAGGTTTTACGAAGAAAACAGAACAAACTTTACGTCAAGTGGCTTGGCTTAATGAATCAACATAATTCCTGGATTAATAAAAATGAATTAGTATAATATTATGTAAACTTATTCTAATTAAATAAAACAAATTTTATTTGATATATGTTGTTCTTATTTCAAATCTTTCATTAAATATATTACATCTGTGATTTGTATCTAAAATAGGATCAAGTAACTTTGAGGCTGCCTCGATTCTTCTACAAAAGCGAAATCTGTCCACTGCCAAAAAATTCCCAATATTTCTTCCTAGTCATACTATAAGCAAAACTCCATGTAATTAGATGATGTAGTTCATTATACTTTTCATTAAACGTTACTTTCTTCATTACGCTGTTGTACTACATACACTTTCAAAGACATCAGGATAAGTATAAATTAATTCCAGAATCATGCAGATATTTTCACTTTTTGGATTATCTTCTGGTTTAAGTATATTTAGAGCATTTTCAATAATGTCACCGCTCTGACTTTGTAATCCTCTACGTAAAATCTTGAAATAGTTTTCAAATTGTAGATTTTTTATCATCTCGATTGTGTACTTCACTAGGGGTAGTAATTCTATTAAACAACCTACCGTTTCATATGCCAAATATATGTAGTTATCACCCTTTGAAATCCTGATTACTCGAGCATTTGAAAGCTGATCGAAATGTATGCAAATGTTTCCCTCATGTACTGTATCTGGTTTTTCATTGTAATACAGATAATTCATTATAGTACCTTGATGAGTTAGAAATTTCTTCCAATCAGATTCATCGAAAACCACTTGGTCACCTTTGTTTCCAGATAACTTTACACAAGGCACATAACCAAAATCACATGAAATTCCCACCGAAACAAATTTGCACTTGGATTTATTTAGCTTATATTTTTTCTCACCAATTATCTTTGGAGTATCTTCTTTCTTGAACTCGGGTAAACTTGGTGGAGGGTCCAGCTGAGACACATAGTGAGCGAAGCAGTTTAAAGGTGGTGACATTTTGAAGACTAATACATGTTAGGGATATCTCATGAGTTATATATGCAGTTCCCCCCACCACTTGCTGTCCTCCCACCGATCTAGCAATCCGTTGTAACATCTGTTCCATGCGTGTTGCTTGTTTAGACAAGTTAGTGATGAGTCATATCTGCTTGCCAGATGTTAACTGAGGTCATCGACCACCTGCTCGCTAGATGTTGTGGGAATATTCATCTGCACTGGTTCCCATAGTCACATGTTATAATTTTTTTAAATTATACAAATATCTTGAAATTCATGTAATGGTTGAAGAAAATATCAGAGAATTAGAGCTTAAAATAGAATCTTTTATGTTTAACATTCATTAGACATTTTATTTTTATTATAAACCTCGAGGACTGGTGACACTCTCTCATGAATTTTGCTTCTTATTTTCAAGAGTTTTTCAGGTGCTATCGCGAAATACAAATCTGTACATTGCGTTGCTTTAAACACTTGATATGCCGATACCATTAAATCATCTTCTAAACTTTTAATAATACAATGCCCCTTGTAATAATCAACCTGTAGATCTGGATGTTCTCCACGGGCGATAGCGAGCGAGGGATCGTATATTTTTTCATTAACCACATTCCAAAAATGTATAGATATAAGTTTTGCTTCTGCCTCTGATTCACACGTAATAAACCCAATTTTCACATCAGAATGTATACCGAATCGTTCAATTTGCTCATAAAACATCAGCGCAGCGGGGAGACAGCAAGAATAATATTTAAATCTTCTAAATACAGCCTCCATAATTTCGTTTATCTTGTTGGCTGGAATAATTTCTTCACGAATTGGAGTAGCGTTGACACACTTTTTAGCATGTCTCTTCATATGTTTCTTAGTTGTAAAAGACTTTGTGCAATTATTACATTCAATCATTTTGTATAATATTGTGCGAGGATAAAAGAGTTAAACTAACAAACATATCTTATCGCTGTGTTATATATCGCACATTCATCGCGGTGGGGGATCACGTAATCATCTGATGTGTTGAACACATGTTATATGATCCCTGGGAATAAACATTTGCTACGGTTCTCACCAGATGCTGTCTAGACATGTATAATACATTGACCCCGCACACGTGTTGAACACATGTTATCATGGGAATAGACGTTTGCATTTGGTCTCACGCATGGGTTCACCAGATGTCTAAATACCCCGCACACGTGTTGAACACATGTTATACATCTGCGTGGGAATAGACGTTTGCATTTGGTCTCACGTGTTCACCAGATGTCTAAATACATTGACCCCGCATTTGATACCACCGGTTATTATTAAAGGTCATTCATCTTCGTGCATTAACCGGATGTCGTCTAGACATGTATACAAACTTGTCCCGACAAGTTGTAACCCGATATGGTTGGGTTGGGATAGGGAGTGGTATTGAGGGATAGTTTTGAGGGGGTGGTTTTGAGGGGGTGGTTTTTTGAGGGGGTAGTTTTGAGGGGGTGGTTTTAGGGGGTAGTTTTGAGGGGTAGTTTTTGAGGGGGTGGTTTTTTGAGGGGGTGGTTTTGAAGGGGTAGTTTTTGAGGGGGTGGTTTTTGAGGGGGTAGTTTTTTGAGGGGTGGTTTTGAGGGGGTGTTTTTTTTGAGGGGTAGTTTTTTGAGGGGTAGTTTTGAGGGGGTGGTTTTTGAGGGGGTGGGTTTTGAGGGGGGTGGTTTTTAAGGGGGTGGTTTTGAAGGGGTAGTTTTTGAGGGGGTAGTTTTTTGAGGGGTGGTTTTGAGGGGGTGGTTTTGAGGGGGGTAGGTTTTTGAGGGGGTGGTTTTCGAGGGGGTGGTTTTTGAGGGGTGGTTTTTTGAGGGGGTGGTTTCTTAAGGGGGTAGTTTTGAGGGGGTGGTTTTTTGAGGGGGTGGTTTTTTGAGGGGGTGTTTTTTTGAGGGGGTAGGGGGGTGACCTTGATCACTGATCATGATCTGATCACAACTGAACACGCAGCTCTGTCATTACTTATCTACTATCTTACTTAATTTACTAGAGAGTTTTTCAATTTGTTCTATCCAAGTCATGGTTGAGATAAAATACTGTTAGTTTTATTTCGTACTGAACTGCGCAAGTAGAAAAACTTGTTGAGTGCCACTAAGTACTCTATATCTTTTGTGCTAAGTGGAACTATCAACTGTCAAATAACAAATTGTCAAATCTGGTACACAACATTAAGAATGTTAAATTTCAGTTATTTGAATGTATTAACAAGGCCGGATTTAGCTTACTGTCATGGGGGGGGGGTAAACTCATAAAATTTCTAAATTATCGTTTCAAATTATTTATTTCGCCAATGAATACTTTAATTTTGTTTGTATCTCTTCTTTGTAATTCATGCCTCATGGTTCATGGGGGGGGGGGGTAATTACCCCCATTACCCCCCCCCCCCGTAAATCCGCCCTTGTGTATTAATTTAGTCTGGTGGTATCAGTTTTAATTAAAAAATGCACAAAGGTGATGGAGGACCCGTGAAAAGATGCTTGCCAGCTATGCTATGCTATTCGTTGTCTCGTTCGGACAAAAACTTACATTCGTTTACGAGAAATCAACAGAAAAATACAAGATAACTCTAGAAAAACACACAAGATCGCAAAATTTACAGAATTAAAAAAATAGTTATGCTTTATTATGTAGTTCTTATTATATTGTTCAATGTCTTATTTAATAAGTAGATTTCAAATTTGTTGAATATCCCTCATTACTTTAAACTATACCGTGCTTTCATCTCGCAATACTACACAAGGGAGCATTTGGTCAAGCTTGTGAGTGAGTGGGGCTACAGAACGCCAAAAGTGGAAATTAGCCGTCATGCATCGTCGACTGAGACCCCATCCGCATAGGCCACAGCACCGGCCATGATCTCCCCTCTACTTCGAATATGTACGACCGTCGTATCTCGATGTAGCTATGACATGTGAAAGCACGGTATAATAATATTATGTATATTCATTCTTTCCTGAATTTTATGAACAATTATGTAAACAAATAAAAATAAATAAATAAAAATGAAATACAAAGAAGTCAGAAATCCATAGAGGTAAATTTTTAATACGATAAAATAGTAAAAATAAATTTTAGTATTTACGTCAAAGTTTTTAGTCTTAATCCTCTAATGTCTTAAAAAGACATAAATACTCTTTTCAGAGCTTATTTGCAGACTGGGCACAGTCCACATTGCAATAGGTTTCACCAGAGGGCCCCACGGTCCACATTTGCATCTCACCGACTTCATGTCGATCGATGTTATCAAGAACTGGACCTTCTGTTATCATGGAGCGTGCGTTAGCTGTACCATGCTGAGGAAGGCTAATAAGCCAGAAACCGGTCCATGGGATGGTGACGTGCGCTGCCTGATAACAGAAGGAGTCCTTTTTTGGATTAATCCGTCTGGTGAGGTTTAATTGCAATATTAAATTATTTGCTTTCTACATTCGTAGTACTGGTTTTCATACAGTTAAATGTATATAGTCTGCAAATAAGCTCTGAAAAGAGTATTTATGTCTTTTTAAGACATTAGAGGATTAAGACTAAAAACTTTGAGGTAAATAGTAAAATTTATTTTTACTATTTTAACTTATTAAAAAATATTTTATCAACTGCAAGGCTTACATTTACAATAAACTGGCAATTATTTTATTACGCTGGAACCGAAGACCTGATGGATGATGAAAATATGTTCTACCACAGACTTACAGACCTTAATTCCCAAGGATTTCCACATGACCTATTCCCTTGCCAAGATGGCCTATGCTGGTGTATATTGATCTTCTGGGTCTAGCTAGACTTCACCTGCACCTGGGAAAGATGTAAGCAATCCTGGATAAGATAATAGGATAATCTGGATCTCAGTCTGATGTGGTCTGGTAAGGTTGAATCTGCCAAATCCTCTTCGTGGTCTCGTTCAATAAAACATAAATATACCAGTGTCAAAAATATACAAAGTTAAAGTTGGAAATATGCAAGTTAGCTTACGGCTGATAAAATTAGAAAAAAACTTACTGAAGGCAAGTTTCTTCTAGAAAAGTTGACTAAACAATTTAGCAAAGATATAAATTATAATAAATTAATTATTATAATTACAAAGATATGAATTTATTATTTTATTTAGAAATTACTCAAGATATAAATTATAATAAATTAATTGAAGAAGAAAAACACAAAGGTCTTGTTCCCACAAAATTCTTTTTAATTGCAACCGGTTTCGTGATCAATATATTACATCACATCATCAGGCTACAAGAATTTCTATAAATACAAAAGGTTTGTGGGAACAAGACCTTTGTGTTTTTCTTCTTCAATATAAACAACCCACATGGGATTAATACTACGTTATAATAAATTAATTATTATAATTACAAAGATATGAAATTATTATATTATTTAGGCCCGGTTTTTCAATACTTAATTAACTGGAAATTAAGGAATAATTATGAATTAGTGTGAAATAGGCGTTTTACATTTGTTAGTTAACTTCATAGTTTTAGGTAATTATGAATTATCTTAATTGGTGGAAAAGAGTTGGTTTAACTGTAAATTAACAAATTTATAAATTCTAATCTACAACTTAACAAAAGGAGTGTCAAATCTAAAATTTGTGTCAGACTTTTTTTTTAGAATGGGTTATGATATAAACACATTCTAGCGATGAAGATATAATACGGAGGAGAGAGAATTGTTAGAATTCGTCCAAATTACTTCGAGGAGTTCCATAGAAAAGACTTTTTTGATCGTTTCCGTTTATCCCTACGAACTGATGAAAATCTCCTCGCTGAAATTGAGGATATTATTAGACATCCTACTAATATTTTGCTGGTGCTTAATAAATCTACTGCATGCCTGACTGTAAGACGAGTTTCTCGCGCAATTGCATCTCTGCGAAGAAATTACATCAAAATGCCTTCAACAGATGATGAAATTTCGCAACTAAACAAAAATTTTATGAAATAGCTCGTTTCCCTAGTTGCATACGAGCGATCGATTGCACGCATATAAAAATACAGTCTCCAGGAGAAAATGCCGAAATCATCCGTAATAAAAAACATTTTTTTCTATGAATGTTCAGACCATTGTGAATTCTGACCTGAAAATCCAGGATATTGTAGCTAGATGGCCTGGATCAAGCCATTTTCACATTTCGGAATTCACAAATATTTCGAAATATTTGCAACCCTCTTTTTCCTCCTTTTCCTTCATCCATTTTTTGTCACTTTGCAATTGACATTTGTATAAAGGGACATTAGGGTTATGTTTGTACTTACTTTCACATTTTTTTATCGAAAATTCGATATAATGAGAAAATGTAGGTGAGCCGACATAACCAAAATACATTATATCCGAAATTAACTAATTCAATATAAATTTACAATTGAAAAATCCAAACAATTCTAATTAACAGTTAATTAAAAGCTTTCAATTACTTAATTGAAAATTTGATTGTCAATTGTGTAACGAAGTGATTTTTTCGTTACTAGTACCTGTTTAAAATAATATTATTCGACACACCCCGTATAGAATTTAATTATTGTTTTCCGCATTGTTATATTATTTTCACCTGTAACCAGTATTTATTTTGACTTATAATATAACCTGTCCTGTTATTAATAAATCCGTAATTAATAAAAACACCAGATATTTGTAAATAATATAATTACCAAAGTTAATTATTAAAACCTGTCCTTAACAAAGCATTATGATCTGTATTCTGTACATTATTATCACCTGTACCCCGTTAAATAAAATAACCAGCCTGGCTGTTATTTAATTAATAAATAACTCCGTAATTAACTGAGCGCAAACAAAGTGCGCTAATATCTACGAAGTGAACAAGTGAGTCCACACCGGCCGCCGAAATCAGTATCCAGTCACCAGTCAACACGGATGGATGTGTAGCGCTAAGCCAATTAGACGCTGCAATACGTCACTCAACGCCCAGACGTCCGACGTCCGAAATCGTCACACTGTGACGTAGCGCTACCCCACCTCGCATCGCGGATAAAATATTCTGACTCGCACCAGAGAGAACTCAGTCCTGAGTCGACCACACGAGCGAGCAGACGTACCTCACCGTAAGTAAGTAGCACTTGGGCCCGAATTTCGGCAAAGTCCAGCCGTGACGTATCCGATTCACTGCGCTGTTCAGTTGGCGTCATCCCTACTACTCTGAATGTTTCAGAATAATTATAATACCGTTTGCCGACTTCAAAACAGTCAGTAGCTGTCCACCGCTGTTCCCGTCAAGACGTGCCGAAGAAGCAAAAGTAAGTAAGGTATACAGGTAGAGATTGTAAGTGAGGACTTGGCTATTGTAAAGTATTAATTCCTGTTTTCTTTTAGTCTGTCGCAGTTTCTCATCCGTTCCAGTAATCTCCCTGTTTCTTTCCAGCTGATTGTAAGCTAGCCACTGGTCTATGCTGCATATGAGGGTACTTCTTCGTATTCAGTATATACTTATGTGACGTAACTTACTATAATATTAATCATACTTTGATTTCAGCCCATTGCTGCCGCCCGAAAAGAAGCTTCCTGTAATATCTTTTATTCCAGCTTTGAGTAAGCTAGCTACTGGTTTATGCTGCATATGAGGGTACTTCCTCTTATTCAGTGTACACGTATGTAGGGCAACTTACTGTACTAATCATAACTTCATTTCAGTCCGTCGTGCTAGAGAAAAGCTTCCTGTAATCTTAATTCTTTTCAGCTTTTGAAAGCTAGCTGCCGGTTTATGCTGTATACGAGGGTACTTCCTCCTATCCAGTGTACAGGGTTATTCATTATAAATTACCCACCCCTTATCAGCGTTATTATTGCCTATAGAAAAAAAAGTTTTAAATAAAAGTTGTGTGGTTATGACTGAATTTTGTTAAAATGCCATCAAAAGTACAGTGGCGTGCAGATTTCAGGGGATACAAAAAAATAATACATTTTTTTAAATGGGATACCCTGTATATTATTACATTTTTGGAATAATCATTTTCTCCTGATTTCAAAAATATACCATATGTTACCCCCACCATATACCGTTTTTGAGTTATTAAATGTCGAATATCTTAGTTAAACTAGTTACTGTAAATATGAAAAAGTTAACATTGTTAAAGTGAGTTATGAAAATGACAACTGTTATGTTTGATAAACGACATTTCTTTAATGAAATTATCAAAATGGTTTACAGTGTCATTTTCATAGCTCACATTAATAATATTAACCTTTCCATATTTAAAGTAACTAGTTTAACTAAGATATTCGACGTTTAATAACTCAAAAACGGAATATGGTAGGGGTAATATATGGTATATTTTTGAAATCAGGAAAAAAGAATCATTCCAAAAATGTAATAATATACAGGGTATCCCATTTAAAAAAATGTATTATTTTTTTGTATCCTCTGAAATCTGCACGCCACTGTACTTTTGATGGCATTTTAACAAAATTCAGTCATAACCACACAACTTTTATTTAAAACTTTTTTTTCTATAGGCAATAATAACACTGATAAGGGGTGGGTAATTTATAATGAATAACCCTGTACACGTATGGGGCGTAGCTTGTGATACTAACCATAAATTCATTTCAGTCCGTGATTCCAAAGAAAAGCTCCAGTAATCTTACTTCTTTTCAGCTTTTGAAAGCTAGCTACCGGTCTATGCTGTATACGAGGGTACTTCCTCCTATCCAGTGTACACGTATGTGGCGTAGCGTGCGATACTAATCATAATTTATTTCCAGTATCCGAGACCCAGGCATAAGAGAAGCATCCTGTTAATTCCATAACTCTACTGTTAGTTAATGCTGCGCAATAAGCCAAGTCTGTACACTGCACATAACCTGTTTTGATATTTGTAAGCTTTTTGGTGTTTGCTTCTGCTAATCCTGGTATCCGTACGTCGCCTTGCTGTTAGTCCGTAACCGTTAGTTAACCGCCTGTCCACCTTGCTAGATACTTGCACTGTCGATCCGTAGTCTGTGCTTTGGAATTGTGCTTTAAAGTAGATGTACAGGGTTAGTTTTATAAATGTAAACCCCCCATTTTTATTTTTATTTTTGACCGATTCAAAAAATTTAAAAACTGTCCTTACACGGTTTTTTACGTAGATTTCACTTCTGCTACCGGATTGGCAATAGCGTTTTAAATATACAGGGTACGCAAATAAAATTAGGTTTTTTTAAATGGAACACCCTGTGTATTATGTCAAATTTCAATTCCTCCAATCATTCTGATTACAAATATATACACATATTGTATAATCGCTTTACTGGTTTTTGAGTTATTTTCACTTTATTATGGATACGCTGAAACAATAGCGTTATTTTTTAAACTCATATAATAAATCAATAAATGGAATAAATCAACAAACAAAACAAAATATATGAATTATTAAAACAAATTACGTAACATTTTCAACATAACCACCATTAATTTGGATACATTTCAAACAACGTTTAATAAAATTCGAGCGGAGTCCAGACCTGAATCCATTAGATTATTTTCTTTGGGGAACGCTTAAAGAAAAAATTTATAGTGAACAAGTGGAAAATTTTAAACAATAAAAAAATTAAATTGTAAAAAATATAACTTTGCTAAATTTGGGTGCAGCACTTTTTCGAAAAATTCGTTCGAATTTAATTAAACGTGGTTTGAAATGTATCGAAATTGATGGTGGTTATGTTGAAAATGTTACGTAATTTGTTTTAATAATTCATATATTTTGTTTTGTTTGTTGATTTATTCCATTTATTGATTTATTATTGGAGTTTAAAAAATAACGCTTTTGTTTCATTCATTCATTTATTTATTAGAAATCATGATTCCTAATTTCCAAGTTTATTCAGATTATATCAAACACGTTCTAATAAAAAATGCAGGTAAACACCACGATAATAAGCACGAGCTATACCTACATAAATCGGTAGATTTTCAATTTGTGGTACTTGATATCAAGATTAAATGTTATTTAGAAACAGCAAAATCTATCCAATTAATCTACTTCATATTTAAAATTCGCGCCAAGATTTCTACTTGATGACATAGTTCTAGCAGTAGTCAAAATGTGCACCGTGACAAACCATCTTATCCAAGTTAGGTTAGCATAAATTTGAACCCCTAAAAATTTACCACCCTGATCAGTTTGATTTGATTTGCCTCAAAATTTAAAGTCATTGTTTTGTTTTCATTTATCACGAGTTGATTAGGTATGAACCATGATTTTGCCTTTTATAAAATTGTAGTTAAAATAAGTTGAGGATTTTCATCTTTGCTCACATTTTTGCTTAGTGTTGCGTCATCTGCATATAATGTACTATTTATACCAGATGTACTGATTGCATGTGGCAAATTATTAATATATACAGCGTGTGTAAAAAGTATTGAAACATGACCATAACTTTTAAAATATTGATTGTATAAAAAAAACCCTTGGATAGGTCGATTTTTATTTTCAATTACGCAACTTTTGGTGCGATTTATAATTTCTAGTTCTACACACCCCCTCCCCCAGCCACCCCAACTTTTTTTTTTCAAATAGCAACCTACCCTTTGTGATACCCCAAAAGAAAGGTATTTTAATAGACTATTCAACACTGTAAAGAAATCCGAAATCCGTCGATGCAATTGGCAGCCAGATCTCCGGACCTCACACCCCTCGACTTTTTTTTATGGGGTAATTTAAAGGGATGCGTCTATAACAATAGACCAAATAATTTGGAGGATCTAAAGGATGGAATACGGGCGGAGATTGGTCGAATACCCCAAACGGCATTCGAAAACTGTTTACAAAACTTTGGACAGCGACTTGTACAGTGCCTAGTAGCTGTTAACGGAGCTCAGTTTGAACATCTTATTAGATAATTTGTAAATTTTTTTCAGTAATAAAGTTTTACTAATCTTTCCTTTTTCTTAAAAAAGAATGTATTTCATGCGTTTGGGAAGCCAATTGCATTGACGGATTTCGGATTTCTTTACAGCGTAGAATAGTCTTTTAAAATACCTTTCTTTTGGGGTGTCACAAAGGGTAGGTTGCTATTTGAAAAATAAAAGTTTGGGTGGCTGGGGGAGGGGGTGTGTAGAACTAGAAATTATAAATCACACCAAAAGTTGCGTAATTGAAAATAAAAATCGACCCATCCAAGGGTTTTTTTATACAATCAATATTTTAAAAGTTATGGTCATGTTTCAATACTTTTTACACACGCTGTATGAGAAACAACATCGGCCCCAGTATCGAGCCTTGGGGAACGCCAGTAGATAGGCTATGGGCGTATCGCCTCAAAATCCCATGTTATTTCTTATGGAGGTTCATTTGGAACTTTTTTGACGAATTTTACCCTCTCCACTTCCACCTAGCCCGCTGAAGACCTGGAGGATGTCTTCATAGGTAGAGGTCATGGCTTGAAGGTGTGTGCACCAGGTGGTAAAAAGGTGTGTCTGTCAATGGGGAAACTATGGGTGAATAGGTAAACAATGTGTTAAGGTGTATAGGTAAACAATGTCTTTTGTGAGTCTGTGTAGCGAAAGAGCTATGCGATTAATTATGGAGAAGAGGTGTGTGGCGCGTGCATCAACAGCAATACGAGCTCTCCACGTCCACGGTGATAATGAGAGCAGCGCTAACTTTGACAGTTTTACGAACTAATCAGGATGTGGCTCAACGTAAAATGTAATATACGTACGTATATGCGTTTGAAACATAAACATGTTAGTACGTGTAGGAAATTATCATTGTGAAATCTCTACATAATTCCTAGAAAAGGTTGTCAAGCGTCAAAAAAGCCGATGATAATACTATTATACCTGTTGAATAGATTTAAAATAGGTTAGCTAACATGTCGTGTCTTAAGTACGTTAAATCGTATATATCTTCTGATTCTTCTGTATGTAAATAATAATAATTTCAAAGCAGCAAAAATACTGCAGCGGCATAAAAAACTGTGGTCTACTAAACTGCTTATTGTGACAGGGCGGCTGGAAACGTAAAAACAAAAGATGACGGCGTTAGGACGGCGGGTCTAACGCTTCAGGGCGGCGGGAGGCAGCATGCATGCATAAAGTTCTATGATGTAGGTAGGAGTTTTAAGCGTGAATAACGCTAAATATCTACAGAGTCCGTAATATTACCTCCCACTCCTTTTTTAAGTAGGAAAACTATAATCCTCTCTTTTAAAAAAAATTCTGATGATGTATGAGCGAAAAGCTTCTATACCTAAGGATAATATTGGCGAAATCGCTGTCTCAAGCGTTTAATAATATTAAGGCAAGCAGTAATAATAAGCACTATAATGAAGAAATTCCCACATAGCATGTGATATGAAATGAACATTCAAAACTGGTTGTCTACACTCAAACGATATTCAGAACTTGTTTTACATATATCTATAACATTCGGCCTACAATATACATATACCAACATACGTAGAATATTTCAAATAAGTTGTACAATATTCTTACATGTTCTTGCGATGTGCAAAATGTGATGTTGATTTTGAAATATTCACTGTATATTGTACGAATCTTCCCAAAAATTTACTGGTCGTGTCAAATATTATTTGGGTATACAATAGACTATATTTATATCACGTGCTAAAATCAATATTTTTATAATTTATAAATGGAATATTTCCACAACATGATATTCTTGTATATACTAGTGACATACACAAAGTGATATTCATTTTTGAATATATAGTGAACATTGCAGGAATCATTTCAATAATTTACTATCTTTTTCAAATATTACATAAATATTCAATTGAGAATATTGTTTCTATGTTTATAGACGTATATCTTTATAACGTACAAATGGAATGTTTCCTCAGTACAATATTATGTATATACTTTTGACATACAAAAAATGACATTTATTTTAAAATATACAGTGAACATTGCAGGAATATTTTTTAATATTTTGTTTTTTTTCAAATATTACATGATTACGCGAAATATACTGAAGTATAGGAAATAAATACATAGAGGTAGGTTATTATATAGAAAAATATTAGATAGACCTAATATAAAACCAAAATCGACCTGTCCGTAGGATTTTTCCAAAACTTGGGCTTTTTGAAGATATTGAATTTGTTCCTTACTTTTCGACTTCACTGTATATAGACTTTTCCCTCTAAAAGGATGTCTTAATTAAAAACGTCAATAACAAAAAATCAAAATTATTGCAAAAACGGCGGCCTAAATTTGCAATAGGATTCCGCTAACCCTCTGGGTGGACTTCCACAATCAAAATATAATTATTAGCTGACATCAAATTGCAAATTTACTAGTGTTTTGTAATATTTTTAATTTATTCTTTTAGAGGAAAAGGACTAGACTATGTAATAAATTGTAAAATATTTTTCTATTACATGATTATATTCAATTGAGAATATTGTTGCAATGCTTATTAACATATTATATATATATTATCCGGGAGGTGGCGCCACTTCTATATCGCTGGCAAATGTTTGTCCAAAATATATAACTACCACAGCAATTCAATATATTCTTCAATAACTCCGTTGCAATGTAGGAACTACATTCTATTTCTAACAGGCAATGGAGTCCATAGTCCATTATGTCTTTCTAAATTCAAGAAAGACAGTATAGAGACTGGTGGAGTTTGCGAGACTCCAGGGCTGGATGCGCTCTCTTGAACGCGTTTGCGTTCGCAGTCCAAATAAAAAATATAATCTACAAAATGAAATGTTATAGAAAACGGTATTAGTATTATTAGTAAAATTTCCAAACAAACTATTTTCATAATGTAAAAACGGCAGTAGCCAGAGGTCCACGCAATATACATTGTGTATCGTAAGTATATCGAGGTAATGTTGCCTATATATACCAAAAATATTAATGTACATTGTAACTACATTGTAAAATGAATATATATTTCAGAATATTTTTACAATGTGTGTCCAACATACATGTGAATATTCTAGGAATACGTATACGATGTGAAAACCTGTGACAAAACAACCAGTATACAACTTATTTTGAATCAATTTTAAATATGTATGCGATATCCTAATGTTGTTTTGAAATATGTATACAATATTGTAAGAATATGAAAATGCTAACTGGGTTTCGCGTTCAGATTGGGTTAACTTTATAGATAAAAAATATCCCTCGCAATTAAATTAACAAATATGTAACATTAGAGCATAAAAAGCACCTAGACACCGCAAAAGATATATTATATTTTAAAACTGTGGTTGCGGGATAATGTAAATATTTAAATTCTTGTGACTAAGATTTGGTTCACAGAAAAACGCTTAGCGGGCTAGTTTTATATAAACAAATTCTCAACGAGGAAACAGTTACCGAATGTCGCCCAAAGAACTTGGTTAGTTTCATTTAATAATAATTTAATTTTTTAAAAGCAAATTTATAATCGTCGCTGTTGATTCGTCGGTTGAAATATAAAAATGCATCGGTGTGAACGAGATGGGTTTTTAGACCCACTATAATAATTAAAATGTAAATATTATTTTTATTGTTTTTATATAATATTCAGTGAAAATTAGGGTTTAGTGCCGTTACCAACATTAAGTGTGTGATTATGTTTAATAGATTGTAAGTTACTCAAGGAGGTCAAACAGTAATCATCAAAAAAGACTTATAATTTATAATAGTTAACGTAGTGTGTTTTAAAGCATGTGGTAATTAGACTTTAGATCATATTGTTAAAATTAGCTCAACGGGGAGGTTGACAAAGGATACATATTATCACAAAATATTTTTATAGCATAATTAGGTATATACCCAGTTAGCATTTTCATATTCTTACAATATTGTATACATATTTCAAAACAACATTAGGATATCGCATACATATTTAAAATTGATTCAAAATAAGTTGTATACTGGTTGTTTTGTCACAGGTTTTCATATCGTATACGTATTCTTAGAATATTCACATGTATGTTGGACACACATTGTAAAAATATTCTGAAATATATATTCACTTTACAATGTACATTAATATTTTTGGTATATATAGGCAACATTACCTCGATATACTTACGATACACCATGTATATTGCGTGGACCTCTGGCTACTGCCGTTTTTACGTTATGAAAATAGTTTGTTTGGAAATTTTACTAATAATAGTAATAATACTAATATACCGTTTTCTATAACATTTCATTTTCATCCTGCCCTGGAGTCTCGCAAACTCCACCAGTCTCTATACATACATAGTCTAGTCCTTTTCCTCTAAAAGAATAAATTAAAAATATTACAAAACACTAGTAAATTTGCAATTTGATGTCAGCTAATAATTATATTTTGATTGTGGAAGTCCACCCAGAGGGTTAGCGGAATCCTATTGCAAATTTAGGCCGCCGTTTTTGCAATAATTTTGATTTATTGTTATTGACGTTTTTAATTAAGACATCCTTTTAGAGGGAAAAGTCTATATACAGTGAAGTCGAAAAGTAAGGAACAAATTCAATATCTTCAAAAAGCCCAAGTTTTGGAAAAATCCTACGGACAGGTCGATTTTGGTTTTATATTAGGTCTATCTAATATTTTTCTATATAATAACCTACCTCTATATATTTATTTCCTATACTTCAGTATATTTCGCGTAATCATGTAATATTTGAAAAAAAAACAAAATATTAAAAAATATTCCTGCAATGTTCACTGTATATTTTAAAATAAATGTCATTTTTTGTATGTCAAAAGTATATACATAATATTGTACTGAGGAAACATTCCATTTGTACGTTATAAAGATATACGTCTATATACATAGAAACAATATTCCCAATTGAATATTTATGTAATATTTGAAAAAGATAGTGAATGATTGAAATGATTCCTGCAATGTTCACTATATATTCAAAAATGATTATCACTTTGTGTATGTCACTAGTATATACAAGAATATCATGTTGTGGAAATATTCCATTTATAAATTATAAAAATATTGATTTTAGCACGCGATATAAATATAGTCTATTGTATACCCAAATAATATTTGACACGACCAGTAAATTTTTGGGAAGATTGGTACAATATACAGTGAATATTTCAAAATCAACATCACATTTTGCACATCGCAAGAACATGTAAGAATATTGTACAACTTATTTGAAATATTCTACGTATGTTGGTATATGTATATTGTAGGCCGAATGTTATAGATATATGTAAAGCAAGTTCTGAATATCGTTTGAATGTAGACAACCAGTTTTGAATGTTCATTTCATATCACATGCTATGTGGGTATTGATATGTATGTTGAGAATCGCTGGAATGAGAGCCAGCACCCGCCTTACTAAAGGATAGGTGTTAAGTTAGTAACCTTAGGAGATGGCGACAACATGTCGTATTTATATTTCTGTACTCTAGTGGTGTGTAATAGTGTGGCGTTATAGTCATAATTAAAGGTGTATATACTTGGGAAAATAACGTGTATTATTTACCCCCAAGACATAACAGTTGGCGACGAGAGTTGTGGAAACGTCCATATTAATAACAGTGAGTGTAGAAAATAAATGCCTCCTCCGGCTACTCCAGGTAATAATAGTGCCACGATGGAAAAAACTGAAGTAATTCACGGTTCTCTCCAGCAATTTGATGCAAATAGTAGTAATTGGGACCTCTATAAACGAAAAATGACGCAATATTTTTTGGCTAACAATGTAACTGACAGTAACAAAAAACGGGCTATTTTTTTAAACGCATTAAGTGATAGTGCATTTTCACTTTTAGTTGACCTTTGCGTACCTAATAACCCGGAGGACTCCGATTTTGAGACTCTTATAAAAAACATGAGCACACACTTTAAGCCAGAACTCTCAATATTTGCGGAAAGAGAAACGTTTTACAATGCACAAAAAGACAAAACTGAAACGGCTAGTGAATGGGCAGCTCGTGTTCGCCGATTAGCTATGAATTGCGAATTCAGTGGTCAGGAAGTTTTGGAAATGATATTGAGAGATAAGTTTGTAATAGGATATAACAGAGGAAGAGTTAAGGAGAAATTGTTTTTAAATACTAGTGACTTAAAAGTTGAGACAGCGATAATGCAGGCAAAAACCATGGAATCCTTGGAACAGCGCGCTGCTAGCGAGATGTCAGCTGGGCTTGGGCTAGGTACCTCTAGTTCTTTTCACGGTGGCGCAGTGTCCACAGCGGCAGTTAAGGCTGAAGTCGGCGTACATCAGGTGAGAAAAGGAAAACACTTTAACTATAGACAGAAGCCCAGCGGTTCTCAACAAGTTCGTGGCGGAGAGAGAGGACAGGTACAGAATAAAGGAAGATGTCAGGTATGTGGCGGGGTTCATGGAAACCCTGACTGTAAATATAAAGATTATGTTTGCAATAAATGTGGAAAAAAAGGACATTTGCAGAACGTTTGTAAAAGTAGTAATAATAGTAATATTAAACCAAAAATTAGGAACAATCATTTTTTAAACTCAATGTTTCATTTAAATTAGAGATTGTGGGTCAAAATCATATGGTAAATTTAAGTAATGTTCAGGAAAATCACATTATGGCCAAAACTGATGAGCCAATTTATGTGGATGTTTGTTTAAATAATGTTTATATGCAATTTGAATTAGATACGGGCTCAGCTGTTTCTGCCATGTCAGAAAGATTGTTTTTTTCATTGTTTAAGAATGTTCAATTATCACCTACTGATATTAAGCTAAAATGTTACAATGGTGAAATATTAATTCCTCGAGGGGTAGCAACAATGCAAATTGTGAATGATAAAATAAAAGATACCATTAAAATATATGTGATTCGGTTCGGAGGGCCTCCTATCCTCGGTCGTGATTGGGTTAGAAAGACACAAAGTGAATTAAACGTTCACATGGTAGATTTCCAGGTTCCAGAACTTGACACTATTATTAAACTTTATCCTACAGTTTTTAGTGACAAACTGGGTACTTTTAAAAGCGGGAAAGCTGAACTTACCTTAAAAAGGGATGCCGTTCCAAAATTTTTTAAGCCAAGGCCGCTGCCTTATTCGTTAAGGAGTAAAGTAGAAGATGAACTTACACGTTTAGTTTCGGAAAATATTTTAACACCAGTGGTAAATAGCGATTTTGGGACTCCTATTGTACCGGTGTTAAAAAGTGACGGGTCGGTACGGATATGCGGGGATTATTCGGTTACTTTAAATCCAGTTATAGAACACTTTCATTATCCATTACCAAGAATTCAGGAGTTATTTGATAAACTTAAAGGTGGTCGCTATTTCACTAAAATTGACTTAACGTCGGCTTACCAGCAAGTAATGTTAAGCGAAAATTCGAGAAAATTGACTACAATTAGCACGCACAAAGGACTTTATATGTATAATCGTTTACCGTATGGTATTTGTACAGGACCTTCTATATTTCAGCATGCAATGGAGAAAATATTCTTAGGAATGGAGGGCGTAACCTGTTTTCTAGATGATATATTGGTGACAGGTGCTACTCAAGAGGAACACTTATCAAGGCTGAAACAAGTACTCGAAAAACTGAAGCAAAATGGTCTTACTGTAAGGGAAGAAAAATGTAGTTTTTTCCAGACATCCGTAACGTATTTGGGATACAGAATAGATGCAAATGGCTTACATCCTACACAGGAAAAGGTGGAAGCTTTATTAAAAGCTCCAGCACCAATAGATAGGACACAGCTGAAGTCTGTATTAGGTATGTTTAATTACTATAGAAGCTTCATACCAAAATTTGCAGAAATATGTGCTCCGTTGTATGAGTTAACTAAGAATGAGACTGATTTTGTATGGTCGGTTCAATGTCAAAACTCTTTTCAAAGTTTAAAAGAAATTATATGTTCAGGGCAAGTGTTGGCACACTATGACCCAGATATTCCAGTAAAACTCATCACAGACGCATCCCAATATGCAGTGGGAGCGATGCTTGTGCATATTTATGAAAATGGTACTGAGCGTCCTATTTCTTTCGCCTCTAGGACCTTAACTTCCACGGAAAAAGCTTATTCTCAAATAGACAAAGAAGCATTGAGTATAGTATTTGGAATAACCAAGTTTCATAACTACTTATATTGTCGACATTTTATTTTAGTGACGGATCACAAGCCTCTAGTGGCTATATTTGGATCAAAGAAAGGAATTCCAACCATGGCAGCTAATCGTTTGCAACGTTATGCTGTTTTCTTATCTGGATATGATTATAAGATTGAGTATATTCAATCAGAGAAAAATATGGCGGATGCCTTATCTCGTTTACCGGTGGTTAATGAAGAAATTAATACCGAAGACGATTGTGAGTATACTTACCTTAATTTAATTCAAAACGATGAAACCTGGAATTTGGATAAAAAGTGTTTCCAGGAAGAAACAATAAAAGATCCAATATTAAGTAAAATAATGAAGTTTACAGCAACCGGTTGGCCGAACGTAGTTTCCGAAGAATTGAAACAATATTTTATAAGAAGAGATCAAATTACCATTGAAGAAAATATACTTATGTGGGGATATCGCCTGATTGTACCTACAAATTTGAGGCAAGCTATCTTAAAAGAATTGCATCTCACGCACATGGGAGTGGTAAAATGCAAATCGTTGGCCAGGGCCTATGTTTGGTGGCCATCGTGCGATAAAGACATAGAAAGTTATTGTAAAGCTTGTCCCTCGTGCTCGAAAAATCAAAGAAATCCTCCGAAAGCTCCAGTTATGTTTTGGCCAGACACGGCCGTACCATGGGAAAGAATTCATTTAGATTTTTTCGGCCCGGTTAATGGAAAGATGTTTCTACTAGCAGTGGACTCATTTTCCAAGTGGATTGAAGTTTTTTATATGAAAAACATAACTTCTGAGGAAACGGTAATCAAACTCAGAGAAATGTTTAGTAGATGGGGTTTGCCAAAGTATGTGGTGTCTGATAATGGCCCTTCTTTTACTTCTTCCGTTTTTAAGAAATTCTTGCAAAATAATGGAATTCAGCAAATTATTTTGGCTCCTTATCATCCCCAATCCAATGGACAAGCGGAAGTCTGTGTAAGGACAGTGAAAACTCATTTATTAAGAGCCCTAGATGATCGAGGAACGCAAAATATATTTTTAGCATTAAGCAAGTTATTACTGTACTATAGAAACACTATACATAGTTATACAGGTCAAACTCCAGCAAAAATGTTCCTTGGAAGAGACTTACGTATGAGGGTGGACTCTATACGACCCGAAAAAGCAGTTAGACGCAAAAAATATCGCCGCTATGACAAAAACCCTCGTGATCGGTACCACCGCCGTTATGACAAAGGCCCTCGCTTGCGGAAAATAAATTTCCCTATAAATAAAAGAGTGTTAGTGCGCGATTACAGAAGTGCAAAACCATCATGGGTTCCAGCAAAAGTTGTTAAACAAAATGGGCCCAGAAATTGTATTGTTGTAACTGATAATGAAAATTTAACTTGGAAACGCCATTCCGATCAGATATTGGATTATATTGAGGATAAAAATTTAGACCATAGTATTACAAATAATGAAGTATCGGATCGGAGTGACAATATCCCAAAACCAATATTTGCAGAGGGAGAGACTGAGGATGGTCAAACAGATCCTCAATCTGTAATTGTTGAAGCATCTACTTCTGATGTTAAGGATGATGAGTTATACTCTGCAGATACTGGTAGTTCCGGAGGTACGAAACCACTGAGATTGAGGAAACAACCTGATTGGTTTCGGCCCTCCTAGATAGAATAGTCTTTTATTTTTGTTTCAATTTTAGTAAGGGAGGAATGATATGTATGTTGAGAATCGCTGGAATGAGAGCCAGCACCCGCCTTACTAAAGGATAGGTGTTAAGTTAGTAACCTTAGGAGATGGCGACAACATGTCGTATTTATATTTCTGTACTCTAGTGGTGTGTAATAGTGTGGCGTTATAGTCATAATTAAAGGTGTATATACTTGGGAAAATAACGTGTATTATTTACCCCCAAGACATAACAGGTATCATACAGGGTAAACAAAGAAATAATACTAGAGAGTATTTTTAATGATTATTTATATACACAGCGTGTATACATTTAGATAAACCACGACTATTTATACAAGGTGTTCTAAAAATCTAGGTTATTCTTAATGTTTTTAAATTCATTAATCTTAATGATTTAGCAATTTTATTCACTCTATGATGAACATTTTTTCAAATATTTAATAGTATACTTGGTGCTAGAGAAAAATAATGAGCTGTGGATTTTGTTTCACCTGTTTTCATAAAGTATCCAAACATCTCCAAGTCTTTGGGGCAGTTTAATTTGACCTGACCCTCTACGTTACCGAGTTTTACCCAAAAATATCCGAACATGCTGTCGTGTATAATTTTCTCAACCTCAAGAATAAATTATATAACTTCAATGCTTGAAAAATACAATTCATTGCTCTGTGTGTGGAAAGGAATATTTCATACGGAAATTAATTAGATTTTTAATATCCTAGGTATAAAAACCCTAAAAGATTAGAGAACCTAAAAAGCTTATGGAGAGATTATGGATATATAGTTGGAGAGAGAGCTACCTAAAAAGCAGTAGAGATCAATAAGATAGGTATATAATCATACTTTACAGGAGCTATTAATTTTTATGTATTTACATGAAGATTGTGCAGCTTATTCAGCTAATATTTTTATAGGAGATTGCTCAGTATAAAAGCGTTTCATATAAGCCATAAATAGGTATTGGCATGGAGACTGTTCAGAGGCGTAACGTTTCATGACAGCTATGAATATTTTTATAGGGAGATTGTTTAGAGGGATTATTAATGTTTCAATATAGGTATTTACATGGAGACTGTTTGGTATATTCAGCTAATAATTTTACAGGGGTACAGAGGGATTATAGATGTTTCAATTAGATATTTACATGTTTAGAGGGATACAGCTATAAATTAATAATTTTTAGGCAATATTAATAATTTTAATTATAATGCTTTATTTTACATACGTATATTAATATGGCTTTATATTCCAGATATATGGCAAAAGGCGCGATCTATTACAAAAAGAGACAGGATCATGTGAAGAGAGGCAGGAGGAGTGGGGAGGAGAATCTTTAAAGGCTAAAAGGTAATTATTTAAATAGTAATAAAACTTGATCAAAGGTTGAACGAAAAAGCAGTTTAAGTTTATACAATTTTATTAAAGTTTAACAATTGAATCATATACAGTTTATCATTCTACAGATCAAGGCCGGCTAAGTTTTACTGTTTTCTTAAAGTTAACAATTTAATCATATACCTACAGAATGATTTTTAGAAATAGTAATTTTAAGTAAGTTCATAAATTCTACAGGTCGAAAATGTTGGGATATGTTTATAAGAGAGGGGATAATATTATAAACAGATTGCAGCGACACTTCAAATTGAATTGGCCCAATTTAAAGTGCAACTTAACAATTAGCTCCAGCTAGCTACAGCGAGGTAGTGAATTCGGTGAAGCCTTGTTTTAAACACTGAGATTATATTAAAAGCAATAGATGGGCGCCAGAGTATTTTTTAACTAAATACACAAAAGTTTAATTAAACACAATTAGGTATTTACTACACATAAATTAGAAAGAAAGCAAGTTTAGATTTAACAAGTTTAATATTACAAATTCTGTACAATTAAAAAGTTAACAAATATAATTGAAATAATGACAAAGTGAAAAAAAAAATAGAATAACATTTATGACTTTACAAATTTCTCTGTCTGTCTGTTCTGTTGTAAAGGCTTACTCGACGGAATGAAGTGAGACGGAAGGGGTTCTCCTGAGATCGATGAATCCTACGAGTACTCGAGGTGATGAAAGGGTGTGAAATCCTGTCTCCACACTCCTGCTCAATCCAGAGTGTCCAGGTTCCAACCAAATTTGTGATTTTTCGGGAACACCCAATATCTCCTTACTTCAGTTGTTGTTAACTCGGTACAGATTTCCAGTGAGTTAAATTTCCAGAAAGCCAGATGTCATGAAATAAATACAGAACAGTTGAAAAAAGGAACAGAGAAATTAACACTAGGTTGAAAATTCTTTCAACTAGGGGTAGATAAAAATTTACAAAGTTTAGGCAATATAGTTAAATTACTACAAGTCACAAAATTAATAGTTCTTAATATTACAAAAATTGTCAAAAGGACACAACAAAATATTAGAATTTGTAAAAGGAATAAAATTACGTAAAAATATCTGACACCAATTACTAAAAAATGAATTATTAACAGAATAATGCTAGAATTTGAATGCAAAAATTTAGTAAAGGTCAAATTTCACTATCCGTTCATTAACCAATAATCTAACTTGATTAATTTATCCTATAGGTTAAAAACCATGAGGAGACTGTACTTTTTTTCTCAAGGATTATAATTTAATGTCAGATTATCGAACAATAAAAATTTAGGAACCTTAATGAAATGATAACTTTAAAAATTCAGATATTTAATATTAACAACAAAATAATTAGTAACAATAATATTGAATTAAATTCGAAATTTTAACACAAATAAAAGATTTCAAGTAAATCTTTTATTAATAATTGAACGGTAAATATAGCAAAATTTAATATATGAAATAACGACAATTAAGAGAACAAAGGTCTTTCGCTTTTCGACGAGAAAAAAATTAATGACTTATGCCTAATTCAAAATGGCAGAAAATGCTTAAAACCAAGGTAATTGATTATACACTCTTGTAACTTACACGATAATTACGGAATGAACTTATAATAATAATTTGTCAATAATAAATTGTATATGGCGTGAATATGATGAAAAAAAGGAAACCAGAAAATCGGACTTCTGTCACATCCGAAGCAAGTGATCAAATGTACTACAAATTGATTAATTCAAAGAGAATAAAAAATACTATAGATCACTTACCTCGTATGCTTTGGAATTTCCTAGACAGAAATCTGTAGCTCTGGACAGTAAATAAATTCGGCAAAACCCAAGTCTCAGATGGACTTTCTTACTATCCCAAAACCAGTTTAATCTCCTTTTTCCAGCTCATATGGATCACAGTAGAAGAACCTAATAACAATAAAAATCCACACAGAAATTGTTCTATGCACGAAATACGATAATCTGCAAGTTTCACTTACAGCGATAATTTATACAATTTAAATATTGTATAACACGTGTCAATTAATAAAATTGAAACGCCAAAAAGTCTAATTTAGACACGATACGATATAACGGAAATGGGAATACCCATTCACGTTTTTAAAAAAAACAGTGCTAGTAGGTAATTATCTGAAATTAATCCAAAATATGGAAATAATACGAAATACAGTAATTATTCTGACAAATTATTATTTTTATTATTGCACAGTAAATAAAGCAAGAAATCAAAAGCAAAATTTTATAAATAAGCGGTATTTCAAGAATGTACAACTTACCCCAATGAAATTCGAACGGCAAAAGACCATCTGCCTTCGCCCAAACAAGGCTCGTCCACCGCGTTGAATCGCTGTGGCGTTTTTTGTTGCATTTTTTCCACCACACACCGATCATGTACGCATATACAGGGTTATCCAGTATTGAAGAATCGTATTTTAATACGCAAAATAGAAATTATTATCTGTTGTAACGAATTACAACTTAAATCGTTACAAGATCTATAAGACCATGAACAGCCATGACCTGGTCATAACATGGCCATAACCTAGTCATAACATGATCATGAATGACCATGGGTGATTTTGAAAGTATAAAAAGATATAGAATACTCCAGCGAAAGTATTAGACTATAGATCTTAGTGAAGATATCATGTCTTATCTACTAAACATTGAACCTAACTGTTATGGATTAAGGCATGCTGGCTCTGATCTACTCATTGGGGAAGTACCAGTGCAGATTAAAAACAATGTTCTTCATATCAAAGGATGTAAATTTATTCTAACTAATGGTTTAAGGGAATTATTAACAAAACAGCAGCCGCATGATTTTAACAATGATGATCTAATCTCTTAACTGAATATACTGAACAATCTTTATGTAAATACATAAAAATTAATAGCTCCTGTAAAGTATATATCTTTTGCTGTAATTGTTGTATTTATCTATTAAGTTTGGGTGTGTGAACGTGAAAGTTAATAATGGAAAAAAATAATTAATGAAATCAATTGAATGTACAAAAACACTGTATCTTAAACTGCATTTTCTTACACATATCATGGAATCGAAGTACCGTATTGTTAGTTGCCTGCTATCATTAATTTAATTTGGAGGAACTATTTTATTAGGCGGATGCGATCCGAGGTAAGTCGAGGTCAGTGATAATTGTGACCAATAATATTGAATAAATAGTTGCTGTATATGTACTGTCATCTGTCGAAATCGTTCAGCTTACGTGGAATAAACTATACCAACTACCTAAGTGCAGACAAATATCGGTAACCATTTAATTAAAAAAAATGTCCCCCCACCATACAACATATCACAAATTTTCAGAGGGAAGAAATTTTGGTACTTAATATGGTCTCTTCAATTATCGACTGGCAAACGGTGAATTTTTTTCGTCGAATTTCCGTGTCATATCCCTATTACATTAAAAATTAAAAATAAAAATTACAGAAAGTGAACATTTTTTTAATAAAAAAAACAATATAATAATTACGATTTAATGCCGGTGGATTCACAAAAAACAAAGACATTAATAATGGCTTCAAGAACGACGAGGATTGATGAACACGAACCCTGGATCAACACTAAATTTCTACAACATTGCGTTTCATAGACAGCAACACCGTATTGAACATAGAGTTCAACACGCGTATTTACGAACACAGTGTTGTTTAGTAACTCCCTAAACGAATCCGCTTTATTTAGGGACTTTTGTCAATAGCGGCTGTCAGCTGTCAAATCTTAACCTGTGAAAACTAATAAAATTTTAAACATACGTTAAATTCATGGAAATATAAGTAAAAAGGATAAAGCATTGGGTCCTTTGTTGTGAGGTCACTTAGGATCCACAGTCTAATAGCCTTTTTATTAATAAACATGCAACGTTGCCAGTATATAATAGTATAATGCCAACTCTCTACGATTTTCTGTTGCACTTCTGAATGCGATTCGCAACTACTGTTGGGATATTTAGAATCTTGGCAACGCCGTACCGATGATGGAGGCCAGTTTGTTTACATGTTTCAGTTTGCGTTATTTATGTTTATAATACTCGATATTAATTACATTTGTCATATGTGTGTATTAGTGAGTTGCAAATATGGTGAGGCAGTGCCAGATATCTTTTGACAGGTAAATAAAAAACCATTTTTTGCACTGACATTAGGTGACAATAGGTGTAGGTCGCTGGGGTAGTTCTCTTGTTTGTTTTAAAAGAAAAATCGAAATATACCCTCATCAAAATTAAATATTTATGTTGAAATGCATGGTTTTTAAGAATTTTAATAGTAAGACAAATTTGTGTTATTTAGGTTTCCTGTTGATGGAAAGTTGAGAAAGAACTGAACATAGGCTTTGATGAAGATAAACGTCCTTTAAAACGTGCTGATATTTGCTCGGCTATAATTCGTAGTGATCCAAACAGTATTAAGGGAGTTATTAACATTTTAATACCCTCACGTCGGAGGTTTTCGTGAAATCTACGAAAGTAGAAAGAGAAACAAGAAAAGCGGCCATGCAGCCAAATTTCGATGTTTACATAAACGTCAAATTTCAATTTTCGATTTATCAGTAAAACAAATAGTTGAAGTACCAATAAAGTCAAGACTTTTCGTTAGTATTAATAACTGAAAGTATTAAGAAAATACGTACATCAATATTTGATTATTTTGGTAATCATTTGTATGATATGATATTAAAAAAAATCATGGGATTCAGTTTGTAAAGTTTTTTTTTTTTTTTTAAATTATTGGCTTTGGGTACGTAGCCCGTTAGCCACAGTTTGTAAAGTTAAATACTCAAGTTATATTTCAAAATAATTCATTATGAATGTCCTAAACCTTCTCACCCTATACTCTGTCCGATGAGAGATTGCAGTGGTGGGCGTGGTTTGCGCGGAGAGCGGTTTACTCAGCTCTCAAAATATTTTATAAAGAGTGGCAATGAAATTCAAATTATTTTAACTGACGCAGTTTAAGTCTCAACTTCTACGTGCTGCGCTATTGTTGAGGGGCTACTATTGGATTTATTACCCATCTATTTGCTTTTATATTATTTGTATTTGATAATTCGTAATGTTAAATTTAAGGATAATACACATTTATTACTTATTAGTCACAAGTTTGACAGTCTATACACGCAAACTTCAATGACCTGTCAGCTCGTATTCGTAAACGCCATTGTAAACCTACCTGACTCTGTAACCAATAAGAACAAAGCGCGCGCTTTTGTCGTCCCTTCCACCACTGCAATCTCTTATCAGACAGACTTTAGTCTAAGTACGATTAGGATAAAAAGTAAATTAACCAAGATTGTTTTATTCAAAAATCAGTAACATTTAAAAATTGTAACGATTTAAGTTGCAATTCGTTACAGCAGGTTTTTATTTTGTGTATTAAAATATGACTCCTCACTAGTGAATAACCCTGTATTCGCATATGATCGGTATGTGGTAGGAAAAAATACAACAAAAACGCCACAGCAGACGAACGTTGTGAACGAAGCACGTTCCAGACTACATTCTTGTAGTCGCTTAAATATCGCTATTTATAAAACTTGCTTTTGATTTCTTGCTTTAGTTGATTGTGCAATAATAAAAATAATAATTTGTCAGAATAATTACCGTATTTCGTATTATTTACGTATTTTGAATTATTTTCAGATAATTATCTAGTTAGTAGCACTGTTTTTTAAACACGTGGATGGGTATTCCCATTTCTGTTTTACCGTATCTTGTCTAAAGTAGACGTTTCGTGATTCAATTATTGTTAATTGACACGTTATACAATATTTAAATTGTATAAATTGTCGCTGTAAGTGAAACTTGCAGATTATCGTATTTCGTGCATAGAACAATTTCTGTGTAGATTTTTTATTGTTGTTAGGTTCTACTGTGGTTCATATGAGCTGGAAAAAGGAAAACTACACTGGTTTTGTATAGTAAGGAAGTCCATCTGAGACTTGGGTTTTTGCCGAATTTATTTACTGTCCAGAGCTACCGATTTCTGTCCAGGAGCTTCCAAAGCATACGAGGTAAGTGATCTATAGTATTTTTTTTCTTCTCTTTGAATTAATCAATTTGTAGTACATTTGATCACTTGCTTCGGATGTGACAGAAGTCCGATTTTCTGGTTTCCTTTTTTCATCATATTCACGCTAATCGAATTTATATTGACAAATTAAATTATTATTATTAGTTCATTCCTTAATTATCGTGTAAGCTACAAGAGTGTATAATTACCTTTGGTTTTACGTATTTCCTGCCATTTTGAATTAGGCATAAATTCATTCATTTTTATCCGTCGGAAAGCGAAAGACATTTATTATATTATTTATCGTTATTTCATATATTAATTTTTGCTATTTTTACCGTTAACCTATTAATAAAAGATTAACTTGAAATCTTTATTTGTGTTAAAATTTCGAATTTATTTCAATATTGTTATTATCGTTACTAATTATTTTGTTATTAATATTAAATATCTGAATTTTTAGAGTTATTAATTCATTAACGTTTCTAAGTTGCTATTGTTCTGTACCAATCTGACATTAAATTATAGTCCTTTAAAAAAATTACAGTCTCCTCATGGTTTTCAACCTATAGGACAAATTCAATCAAGTTAGGTTATTTGTTAACGAATTGATAGTGAAGTTTTGCAACCTTACTAAATTCTTGCGTTCAAATTTTAGTATTATTTTGTTGATAATTCATTTTTTTAGTAATTGGTGTCAGATACCGTATTTTTATGTAAATTTGGTCATTTTACAAATTCTAATATTTTGTTGTGTCATTTTGACAATTTTTTTCTATTGTAATATTAAGAAATATTAATTTTGTGAATTTTATCTAATAATTTAACTATGTTGCCGAAACTTTGTTATTTTTTCGTCTACCACTAGTTGAAATAATTTTCAACCTAGTTTTATTTCTCTGTTCCTTTTCTCAACTGTTCTGTCTTTATTTCATGACATCTGGCTTTCTGGAAATTTGGCTCACTGGAAATCTATACTGAGTTAACAACATCAGAAGTAAGGAGATATTGGGTGTTCCCGAAAAGTAACAAATTTGGTTGGAACCTGGACACTCTGGATTGAGCAGGAGTGTGGAGACAGGATCTCGCAACCTTTCCATCACCTCGAGTACTCGCAGGATTCATCGATACCAGGAGAACCCCTTCCGTCTCACTTCATTCCGTTGAGTAAGCCTTTACCAAAGAAACAGACAGACAGAGAAATTGATTAATTGTAAATTTTATTCCTATTTTTTTGCTGTTCATATTTTCAATATTTCCATTATCTTTATTCATTTTTACTTGTACAGAATTTGTAAAATTAAACTTGTTAAAATCAAAGCTTTCCTTTCTTTCTAATTTATGTGTAGTAAATACCTGATTGTGTTTTCAATAAACTTTTGTGTATTTAGTTATAAATACTCAAAAACAAGGCTTCACCGAATTCACTCCCTCGCTGTAGCTAGCTGGAGCTAATTGTTTGGCTACACTTGGAATTGGGCCAATTCAATTCGCAAGTGTCGTTGCAAAATATCGCATTTGTCACCTATACATAATACATATACCTTTGAAATAAGATACCATGTACTTATCGATTATCTTAAAAATCAAATTTATTTATTCCCAATTTACTACTAAAATTTTATGTTTATAATGTAGTTTTATTTTTTGAAGTTAATTTTAACAAATAGTCTACAATAAATTAAGTCTGTTCATTATTATTACTATTTTAAAACAAGAATAATTTAAAACAAGAATCTACAAGGTTATTCTTATTTTATATATTATTATTAAGTTAATAATAATTGTATTATTATTTTAAGTATTAAAACCCCAGACACTTTTTTGCCTACGCCATTGAAGGTGCATTGACAAAATTAATCACATCCCCATATTAAGCCCACTTCCGACTTCCTCACAGTTTATCACCAGATAAGTTTCCTCACAAATTGTATACAAAATTGCATAGCAATGCTTTATGCTCTTTATTTATATATCCATGGTATTTACAGTATTCCGTGTTGTGAATGTGACAAATATTATGTTGGTGAGTCATCCAGACCATTCAATGTAAGATTGGGCGAGCACAAAAGTTATATCAGAAAAAATTAAATTGAAAAATAAAACATTTGTGAACGCGATTTCAAAAATGAATCTTTGTTAGGAAACATTTTAGAACAAAGTTTTCTTATGAAAGTCTACTTTCTTCTAGTTGTTCTATCCACAGACAGCACAGGTACATCCTCTGTACGTTTGATGGATATCCATATTGGACATGAAGGACATAGAGAGAATATCCTTATGAACAACATATGGACCACATGGGATATCTTATGGATATCCTTTTGTCACAACTTTAGATGTCCATACATTGTCCATTCTAAAGCCTTACAGATATCCACTGCACATAAATTCCTTTATCAGGGGAATAACACACATATCTAACCTGCCTCCACACAGAAATTGTTCTATGCACGAAATACGATAATCTGCAAGTTTCACTTACAGCGATAATTTATACAATTTAAATATTGTATAACACGTGTCAATTAATAAAATTGAAACGCCAAAAAGTCTAATTTAGACACGATACGATATAACGGAAATGGGAATACCCATTCACGTTTTTAAAAAAAACAGTGCTAGTAGGTAATTATCTGAAATTAATCCAAAATATGGAAATAATACGAAATACAGTAATTATTCTGACAAATTATTATTTTTATTATTGCACAGTAAATAAAGCAAGAAATCAAAAGCAAAATTTTATAAATAAGCGGTATTTCAAGAATGTACAACTTACCCCAATGAAATTCGAACGGCAAAAGACCATCTGCCTTCGCCCAAACAAGGCTCGTCCACCGCGTTGAATCGCTGTGGCGTTTTTTGTTGCATTTTTTCCACCACACACCGATCATGTACGCATATACAGGGTTATCCAGTATTGAAGAATCGTATTTTAATACGCAAAATAGAAATTATTATCTGTTGTAACGAATTACAACTTAAATCGTTACAAGATCTATAAGACCATGAACAGCCATGACCTGGTCATAACATGGCCATAACCTAGTCATAACATGATCATGAATGACCATGGGTGATTTTGAAAGTATAAAAAGATATAGAATACTCCAGCGAAAGTATTAGACTATAGATCTTAGTGAAGATATCATGTCTTATCTACTAAACATTGAACCTAACTGTTATGGATTAAGGCATGCTGGCTCTGATCTACTCATTGGGGAAGTACCAGTGCAGATTAAAAACAATGTTCTTCATATCAAAGGATGTAAATTTATTCTAACTAATGGTTTAAGGGAATTATTAACAAAACAGCAGCCGCATGATTTTAACAATGATGATCTAATCTCTTAACTGAATATACTGAACAATCTTTATGTAAATACATAAAAATTAATAGCTCCTGTAAAGTATATATCTTTTGCTGTAATTGTTGTATTTATCTATTAAGTTTGGGTGTGTGAACGTGAAAGTTAATAATGGAAAAAAATAATTAATGAAATCAATTGAATGTACAAAAACACTGTATCTTAAACTGCATTTTCTTACACATATCATGGAATCGAAGTACCGTATTGTTAGTTGCCTGCTATCATTAATTTAATTTGGAGGAACTATTTTATTAGGCGGATGCGATCCGAGGTAAGTCGAGGTCAGTGATAATTGTGACCAATAATATTGAATAAATAGTTGCTGTATATGTACTGTCATCTGTCGAAATCGTTCAGCTTACGTGGAATAAACTATACCAACTACCTAAGTGCAGACAAATATCGGTAACCATTTAATTAAAAAAAATGTCCCCCCACCATACAACATATCACAAATTTTCAGAGGGAAGAAATTTTGGTACTTAATATGGTCTCTTCAATTATCGACTGGCAAACGGTGAATTTTTTTCGTCGAATTTCCGTGTCATATCCCTATTACATTAAAAATTAAAAATAAAAATTACAGAAAGTGAACATTTTTTTAATAAAAAAAACAATATAATAATTACGATTTAATGCCGGTGGATTCACAAAAAACAAAGACATTAATAATGGCTTCAAGAACGACGAGGATTGATGAACACGAACCCTGGATCAACACTAAATTTCTACAACATTGCGTTTCATAGACAGCAACACCGTATTGAACATAGAGTTCAACACGCGTATTTACGAACACAGTGTTGTTTAGTAACTCCCTAAACGAATCCGCTTTATTTAGGGACTTTTGTCAATAGCGGCTGTCAGCTGTCAAATCTTAACCTGTGAAAACTAATAAAATTTTAAACATACGTTAAATTCATGGAAATATAAGTAAAAAGGATAAAGCATTGGGTCCTTTGTTGTGAGGTCACTTAGGATCCACAGTCTAATAGCCTTTTTATTAATAAACATGCAACGTTGCCAGTATATAATAGTATAATGCCAACTCTCTACGATTTTCTGTTGCACTTCTGAATGCGATTCGCAACTACTGTTGGGATATTTAGAATCTTGGCAACGCCGTACCGATGATGGAGGCCAGTTTGTTTACATGTTTCAGTTTGCGTTATTTATGTTTATAATACTCGATATTAATTACATTTGTCATATGTGTGTATTAGTGAGTTGCAAATATGGTGAGGCAGTGCCAGATATCTTTTGACAGGTAAATAAAAAACCATTTTTTGCACTGACATTAGGTGACAATAGGTGTAGGTCGCTGGGGTAGTTCTCTTGTTTGTTTTAAAAGAAAAATCGAAATATACCCTCATCAAAATTAAATATTTATGTTGAAATGCATGGTTTTTAAGAATTTTAATAGTAAGACAAATTTGTGTTATTTAGGTTTCCTGTTGATGGAAAGTTGAGAAAGAACTGAACATAGGCTTTGATGAAGATAAACGTCCTTTAAAACGTGCTGATATTTGCTCGGCTATAATTCGTAGTGATCCAAACAGTATTAAGGGAGTTATTAACATTTTAATACCCTCACGTCGGAGGTTTTCGTGAAATCTACGAAAGTAGAAAGAGAAACAAGAAAAGCGGCCATGCAGCCAAATTTCGATGTTTACATAAACGTCAAATTTCAATTTTCGATTTATCAGTAAAACAAATAGTTGAAGTACCAATAAAGTCAAGACTTTTCGTTAGTATTAATAACTGAAAGTATTAAGAAAATACGTACATCAATATTTGATTATTTTGGTAATCATTTGTATGATATGATATTAAAAAAAATCATGGGATTCAGTTTGTAAAGTTTTTTTTTTTTTTTTAAATTATTGGCTTTGGGTACGTAGCCCGTTAGCCACAGTTTGTAAAGTTAAATACTCAAGTTATATTTCAAAATAATTCATTATGAATGTCCTAAACCTTCTCACCCTATACTCTGTCCGATGAGAGATTGCAGTGGTGGGCGTGGTTTGCGCGGAGAGCGGTTTACTCAGCTCTCAAAATATTTTATAAAGAGTGGCAATGAAATTCAAATTATTTTAACTGACGCAGTTTAAGTCTCAACTTCTACGTGCTGCGCTATTGTTGAGGGGCTACTATTGGATTTATTACCCATCTATTTGCTTTTATATTATTTGTATTTGATAATTCGTAATGTTAAATTTAAGGATAATACACATTTATTACTTATTAGTCACAAGTTTGACAGTCTATACACGCAAACTTCAATGACCTGTCAGCTCGTATTCGTAAACGCCATTGTAAACCTACCTGACTCTGTAACCAATAAGAACAAAGCGCGCGCTTTTGTCGTCCCTTCCACCACTGCAATCTCTTATCAGACAGACTTTAGTCTAAGTACGATTAGGATAAAAAGTAAATTAACCAAGATTGTTTTATTCAAAAATCAGTAACATTTAAAAATTGTAACGATTTAAGTTGCAATTCGTTACAGCAGGTTTTTATTTTGTGTATTAAAATATGACTCCTCACTAGTGAATAACCCTGTATTCGCATATGATCGGTATGTGGTAGGAAAAAATACAACAAAAACGCCACAGCAGACGAACGTTGTGAACGAAGCACGTTCCAGACTACATTCTTGTAGTCGCTTAAATATCGCTATTTATAAAACTTGCTTTTGATTTCTTGCTTTAGTTGATTGTGCAATAATAAAAATAATAATTTGTCAGAATAATTACCGTATTTCGTATTATTTACGTATTTTGAATTATTTTCAGATAATTATCTAGTTAGTAGCACTGTTTTTTAAACACGTGGATGGGTATTCCCATTTCTGTTTTACCGTATCTTGTCTAAAGTAGACGTTTCGTGATTCAATTATTGTTAATTGACACGTTATACAATATTTAAATTGTATAAATTGTCGCTGTAAGTGAAACTTGCAGATTATCGTATTTCGTGCATAGAACAATTTCTGTGTAGATTTTTTATTGTTGTTAGGTTCTACTGTGGTTCATATGAGCTGGAAAAAGGAAAACTACACTGGTTTTGTATAGTAAGGAAGTCCATCTGAGACTTGGGTTTTTGCCGAATTTATTTACTGTCCAGAGCTACCGATTTCTGTCCAGGAGCTTCCAAAGCATACGAGGTAAGTGATCTATAGTATTTTTTTTCTTCTCTTTGAATTAATCAATTTGTAGTACATTTGATCACTTGCTTCGGATGTGACAGAAGTCCGATTTTCTGGTTTCCTTTTTTCATCATATTCACGCTAATCGAATTTATATTGACAAATTAAATTATTATTATTAGTTCATTCCTTAATTATCGTGTAAGCTACAAGAGTGTATAATTACCTTTGGTTTTACGTATTTCCTGCCATTTTGAATTAGGCATAAATTCATTCATTTTTATCCGTCGGAAAGCGAAAGACATTTATTATATTATTTATCGTTATTTCATATATTAATTTTTGCTATTTTTACCGTTAACCTATTAATAAAAGATTAACTTGAAATCTTTATTTGTGTTAAAATTTCGAATTTATTTCAATATTGTTATTATCGTTACTAATTATTTTGTTATTAATATTAAATATCTGAATTTTTAGAGTTATTAATTCATTAACGTTTCTAAGTTGCTATTGTTCTGTACCAATCTGACATTAAATTATAGTCCTTTAAAAAAATTACAGTCTCCTCATGGTTTTCAACCTATAGGACAAATTCAATCAAGTTAGGTTATTTGTTAACGAATTGATAGTGAAGTTTTGCAACCTTACTAAATTCTTGCGTTCAAATTTTAGTATTATTTTGTTGATAATTCATTTTTTTAGTAATTGGTGTCAGATACCGTATTTTTATGTAAATTTGGTCATTTTACAAATTCTAATATTTTGTTGTGTCATTTTGACAATTTTTTTCTATTGTAATATTAAGAAATATTAATTTTGTGAATTTTATCTAATAATTTAACTATGTTGCCGAAACTTTGTTATTTTTTCGTCTACCACTAGTTGAAATAATTTTCAACCTAGTTTTATTTCTCTGTTCCTTTTCTCAACTGTTCTGTCTTTATTTCATGACATCTGGCTTTCTGGAAATTTGGCTCACTGGAAATCTATACTGAGTTAACAACATCAGAAGTAAGGAGATATTGGGTGTTCCCGAAAAGTAACAAATTTGGTTGGAACCTGGACACTCTGGATTGAGCAGGAGTGTGGAGACAGGATCTCGCAACCTTTCCATCACCTCGAGTACTCGCAGGATTCATCGATACCAGGAGAACCCCTTCCGTCTCACTTCATTCCGTTGAGTAAGCCTTTACCAAAGAAACAGACAGACAGAGAAATTGATTAATTGTAAATTTTATTCCTATTTTTTTGCTGTTCATATTTTCAATATTTCCATTATCTTTATTCATTTTTACTTGTACAGAATTTGTAAAATTAAACTTGTTAAAATCAAAGCTTTCCTTTCTTTCTAATTTATGTGTAGTAAATACCTGATTGTGTTTTCAATAAACTTTTGTGTATTTAGTTATAAATACTCAAAAACAAGGCTTCACCGAATTCACTCCCTCGCTGTAGCTAGCTGGAGCTAATTGTTTGGCTACACTTGGAATTGGGCCAATTCAATTCGCAAGTGTCGTTGCAAAATATCGCATTTGTCACCTATACATAATACATATACCTTTGAAATAAGATACCATGTACTTATCGATTATCTTAAAAATCAAATTTATTTATTCCCAATTTACTACTAAAATTTTATGTTTATAATGTAGTTTTATTTTTTGAAGTTAATTTTAACAAATAGTCTACAATAAATTAAGTCTGTTCATTATTATTACTATTTTAAAACAAGAATAATTTAAAACAAGAATCTACAAGGTTATTCTTATTTTATATATTATTATTAAGTTAATAATAATTGTATTATTATTTTAAGTATTAAAACCCCAGACACTTTTTTGCCTACGCCATTGAAGGTGCATTGACAAAATTAATCACATCCCCATATTAAGCCCACTTCCGACTTCCTCACAGTTTATCACCAGATAAGTTTCCTCACAAATTGTATACAAAATTGCATAGCAATGCTTTATGCTCTTTATTTATATATCCATGGTATTTACAGTATTCCGTGTTGTGAATGTGACAAATATTATGTTGGTGAGTCATCCAGACCATTCAATGTAAGATTGGGCGAGCACAAAAGTTATATCAGAAAAAATTAAATTGAAAAATAAAACATTTGTGAACGCGATTTCAAAAATGAATCTTTGTTAGGAAACATTTTAGAACAAAGTTTTCTTATGAAAGTCTACTTTCTTCTAGTTGTTCTATCCACAGACAGCACAGGTACATCCTCTGTACGTTTGATGGATATCCATATTGGACATGAAGGACATAGAGAGAATATCCTTATGAACAACATATGGACCACATGGGATATCTTATGGATATCCTTTTGTCACAACTTTAGATGTCCATACATTGTCCATTCTAAAGCCTTACAGATATCCACTGCACATAAATTCCTTTATCAGGGGAATAACACACATATCTAACCTGCCTCCGGCTTCTAACTAGCAATTAATAGACCTCATGTCATGCCTGATGCATTTGATAAAAAAAAAAAACAGAAACATGTGGGATTTGAACCCGGAACCTTCTGCTTGCCAGCCGAGCTCGTTTCCGCTAGGCCATCACACCACTGACAAGTTGCGAGTAAAGCAAGAATAAGTTCATTGACAACTAAGTTAAACTTTACAATCCGGTCTTCCACGCAAATATGGATAATTATTTATTACTGCCTCGCTATACTGTATTGAATTCTTCATTCTATAAAAATGCACTTCGGTAGTTTTAACGACACAATCATTTTTTTCTACAATAATTTAACCGCATATGATGATATTTGAGGTGTTATTAATTGTCAATTAAATATCCGTAAAATGAAAATACTGACGTACCATTTAATTTGTTGTCATTAAATATCCCTCTTTTACAAATATTTAGAAAATATCCAAGGACGACCAGAGCGGATAAAAAATGCATAATTAGGTATATCCATATTAATTACAATATCGGATATCCCAAGACTTTCCAGAAATGGATATCCATAAACAGTTAAAGTATGGATATCCACTGGTTAAACTTTGACATATATCCTATGGATATTCAAATCTGGTCCGAGGTTCCATAAAATTAAACTAATTGAAGCCCGTATAAAGAAAAATAAAATTCCACCGGAACTTTATACTAAGACGCATTAAAAGACTTCATTTAGAGCTAAATAAACTAAAGTAAGGGAGGTCCCAGCAGGACCTCCAGTGGATATCCATTAAAAAATGTCTACTGGATATCCATTACATACACATGGATATCCGGGACAATAAATCGACCTAAGAAGTACATAATTTGGATATCCGGTGCTGTCTGGGTCACCTATCAAAATTAATGACGTTTAACCTGGACCACCCTGTAGAGGCATTTTAGATATATTTCAAAGGGAATATAAAATAAAAATTGATAAATAACAGTGCAAAACAAATCTTCAATACGGTTTTATATTTACACACTAATTGACAGTAAGTGGAAGCAAATCCAGTGCCAAATTTCTAAAAAGAAAGTACATTGCCTCAAATAGTGTTTAATATAAATTTTAAAATTAATTATTAATTCTCTTTCAAATAACGAACATGTAAATGTTCTCTATATCTAATTACCATTTAAAGATTGATAACTTACTATACCTGGTGTAAACGAATAGTGGGCCACCCCTGTAACTTCCTCGTTTTTAAAGATATCAGGAAAAAATTTTGTATGGTGAAATTAGGTAAGATTTTCAACGGAAAAGGCGATAGTCTTTTCTAAATGGACCACCCTGTATGTTTTTACATTTTTGAAATAAAGATCACATTTTGGATACGTTTATACTATTTTGAACAATTTATACAGGGTTGCAAGAAAAATAATTCGATTTTTAGTTGTCAATCTAGATGACTGCAAATATGTTAAAATTATTTTTGTTCCAATGTAATTCATATAAAAAATACGAAAACACCAATATGTCCAATAATAAAAACAGCGTATTTTAGTCTCTTCCATTCGGTACTCAGCTATGCCATAATTACTTGGGGTCATTCGGCACATACCGACCGAATATTTTCTATACAGCGCCAGGCCATACGCTCTATGGTCTTATGGGTTTTAGAGAGGATGTTAGGGATATGAAGAGCTTAAAATTTTAACGTTGCCGTCTGTGTATATATATGAATGTCTTTTATTTGTTAAAAGGAATTTAAATCAGTATGCTCTGGTGATACACATTCCCATAGTACTCGAAGAAATAGTCACATTAAAATTAACTATACAAGATTAAGTCATAGTCGAGGTGCTAAGAATTATTATGGACCATTATTTTTTAATAAACTGCCAAAGGCAATAATAAATTTAGAAATTAAGCATTTTAAACAAAAGGTAAAAAATATCCTTATCGAAAATGCATTTTATAACTTCAGTGAATTTAAGCTTTATTATATAAACACACCACAGAAATTAGACAACCCCCAATTCCAAAGCCAAAGGCTGTCCGGATATATATTTACTAATTAATTATAAGCTTGACATTGGTATCTGCGGATATAAACTATAGGTATATATTTTTATCATTATTTTACATATGTATATGTATACAGGGTGAGTTCACTTTAAATACAATACATTTAAGGATCGATAGAACACATGAAAATAATTGGGATCCCGTTAAAAAAAATCTCTAAAATGTCCCATTAATAAGATACAGGGTGTTGAAGTTTCAATTTTTTTAAAGTTTTTCTTATTTAACTCCCGAACGAAAAATAATATCAACTTCAAATTTACTACGAAAGTTTAGTATATCAACAGCCATATTTCAAGTATGAAATCATCGGGCTACATATACTGGGTGGTTGAGTTTTCGGTACCATTGAACCTTCTTTCCGCCCCATTTTTTTGTCAGTACGCCACTGATTATTATTGATAGGTGTATTAATACCACTGCCGTCTTATGAAACTTTTTTTTCTCTTGCAAAATTTCGATATTTTGCTTCGTTTAGAAGTTATGGAACAAAACGTAATTGTTTGCACATGCACATGCTTAATTTTCCCCAATCCACATTCAGCGAATCGTCTATGAGTGGCAGTAAAAACCCGGTCATTTGGAATTCTGCGATTTGGAAATCGTCGACGATATTCCTGTACTGCTGCGTTGGCATTTCCTTTGATAAAGCCATAGACGAAATGAATATCGGCATATTCAGCATTTGTAAAGTATTGTGGCATGACGTTTATAAAATGATACTACTTATTAGAAATTGAATAAGGCCCGATATGTGTGATTTAAATTTACAAGCTTGCACTTGGATCAGTTTGACATAACGGAAAACAAATAGTTAATAATGAAAACTCAGAGCCACCTATTACGTGTAGTTAGTTTAAAGGAT